>CM077153.1:117529111-117906231 GCA_039583875.1 Platanthera guangdongensis | reverse complement strand
ACTTTCAGCAAAACTTTATGCAAGATCAAGTCAGAGGACAAACAACTGTGTTGACAGGTAAAAGGAAAGGTAACATCTACTTAGTAGATTTTCTTCAATAGATGTAGACATTTACCTGTTTAATTCTGTTTGTAGACCTAATATTTTATGGCATAAGAGACTAGGACATTTAAATCTTAGAACCATTGCTAGGCTATCCAAGGACAACCTTGTTAGAGGACTACTTCTGGCCCCTATAAGAAGGAAGGACTCTGCAGGGCTTGTCAATTAGGCAAGCAAACTAAAAATAGTTTCAAATCACTTAATAAGAGTGATTCACCGAGGATTTTGTATCTGTTACACATGGATCGTTTTGGACCCATTACAGTACAAAGCCTAGGAGGGAAATCTTACACTTTAGTAGTTATAGATGACTTCTCTAGATTCACATGAGTGTTCTTTCTGAGGAAGAAGTCTGATAACTTTACGTGTTTGATAGAGTTTCTCAAATGTATACAGATTGAGTTCAAATACTCACATTGCCCTGATCAGAAGTGATCATGGGATAGAGTTCGATTCTCTTCTTATGCAAGAGTTCTGTCAGAGTGAAGGGATCAGGCATACTTTCTCAGCGCCTAGAACTCCTCAACAAAATGGGGTAGCTGAAAGGAAAAATAGAACCCTTATTGAATCTGTCACTACATTGTTGTCAGATGCTCACCTTCCTCTATCCTTTTGGGCAGAGGTAGTGAACACCTCCAGCTATGTGCTGAACATAAGTTTGATACATAAACTAAAGGGGAAGACTCCCTATGAATTACTCAAAGGGAAGAAACCTAAAGTTGATTATTTTAGAATTTTTGGTTGTATTTGTTATATACATAATAATGACAAGAGATATTTAGCAAAATTTCAAGCTAAAGCTGATGAAGGAGTGTTTCTGGGATACTTCATGATCAGTAAGGCCTATAGGGTTTATAATAAATCATCTCTTAAAATTGAAGAATCTGTTCACATATCATTTGATGAATCTAATATGTCTTTCAAGGAGAAGAATACTTCTACCATAGAACCTTTGCAGGTACATTCTCTTGCTGAAGATTTGAACAGGTTACAGGTCACTCAAAAAGATGAAAGCAGTGAAGATGAAGAAAGCACTCAACATATTGAAGAGAAACAACTTGAAGAGCCAGTTGTTGTACCACAAGAGGAAACAACAACACAGGTTGGTGAACAATCAACACCCCCTGTTGATTTAGTAACATCAAGAGACCATCTAATTTCCCAAGTAATTGGAGACATCTCAGCTGGTGTGCAAACTAGAAATCAGGTCAACCAAAACCTGTTGCACACTTGCTTCCTATCTCAAATTGAACCTCAATCCATTCAAGATGCAGAGCAAGATCCACACTAGATCATTGTAATGCAAGAAGAGTTGCATCAATTTGAAAGGAACAAAGTTTGGGAACTAGTGTCAAAGCCTAAGAATCACTCCGTTGTTGGAACAAAGTGGGTGTTCAGAAACAAATTGGATGATCAAGGAGTAATTGTAAGGAATAAGGCAAGGCTAGTTGCTCAAGGATACTCTCAAGAAGAGGGCATAGACTATGACCAGACTTTTGCACCAGTTGCAAGATTGGAAGCCATCAGAATCTTCTTAGCTTATGCAGCACACAAAGGCTTCAAGGTATACCAGATGGATGTAAAAAGTGCATTTATAAATGGAGACATCAAAGAAGAAGTCTATGTCAGACAACCTCCAGGTTTTATCTCTCCAACCCATCCTGATTATGTTTTTAAATTGAACAAAGCATTATATGGTCTCAAGCAAGCTCCTAGAGCATGGTATGAGACCTTAGCATGCTTCCTTCTGGAAAATGGATTTATAAGGGGTAGAGTAAACCAAACTCTTTTCATTAGAACCCATAAGTCTCATACCCTACTAGTACAGATTTATGTAGATGATATTATCTTTGGTTCTACTGATTCAAATTTGTGTAGAAGGTTTTCCAACCTAATGCATTCTAAATTTGAAATGAGTAGCATGGGTGAGCTATCCTTCTTTCTAGGATTTCAAGTCAAACAACATGCTGATAGCATCTTTATTTCTCAAACCAAGTATGCAAATGAATTGGTCAAGAAATTTGGTATGTCTGAAGCATCCTGTATGAAAACACCCATGCCTACCAATGCTGTATTGGATGCTGATGAACATGGGAAACCTATTGATCAGACAACATATAGAGCAATGATTGGCTCCTTACTGTACCTTACAGCTAGTAGACCTGATATAATGTTTGCTACATGCATATGTGCTAGATTCCAAGTAAGCCCTAGAGAGTCACACCTAACATTAGTTAAAAGGATTCTCAGGTATGTTAAAAGTTGTCCAAATCTAGGTCTCTGGTATCCAAAAGATTCAGCATTTGACTTAACTGGATTTTCTGATGCTGATTATGCTGGATGCAGAATTGACAGGAAAAGCACCAGTGGAACTTGTCAGTTTCTTGGTGACAGACTTGTCTCTTGGTTTTGCAAGAAACAAACTTCTGTGTCAACTTCAACTGCTAAAGCTGAATATATGGCTGCAGGCAGTTGTTGTTCACAAATATTATGGATTCAAAACCAACTCCTAGACTATGGCTACAACTTACAGAAGTCAAAAATCTTTTGTGATAACACCAGTGTTATTTCTATAGCTCAAAATCCAGTCCTCCATAGTAGGATAAAACACATAGAAATTAGGCATCACTTTTTAAGGGATAATGTTGAGAAGAATAAAATTGAACTTCAATATATCTCAACTGATTTGCAAAGGGGAGATATTTTCACCAAACTCTTGGATGAAAAGAAACACACCTTCCTAAATCAGTTAGGAATGTTAGATGGAGGAAGTCTAAAATAATATCCAAGATTTTAAAACTTTAAAAATTGACCAAGACAAGGCAAACATCTTGATTTTTCTAGTGTCTAGACTGTATTTCTGGTCTCTGAATTGCGCTCGACGATTTTCCCCCAGATCGTCAAACGGAGATCGACGATTTCCGAAATCGTCGACCTGAGTTCAACGCTTCTCAGATAGTGTTCAACTATCTCTCCAGGTCAGCGATCGTCGAACGGCGCTCGACGATTTTGTTCTCTGAACGATCGTCGAACAGAGCTCGACGCTCTCCAATATCGTCGAACGGAGATCGACGATATTGAAGACCCTTCAGATTCCTTTAGAAGCCCCGATCGTCGAACTGAGTTCAACGATCTTTCCTTTTCTGCGTCGAACCCTAATATAAAATTCATTTTTCGGCCGTCGTTCTCCTTTTACGCTTTCGATCTCTCTGCAAAAATTCTCTTTCCCTCCAAACATCTCTACACTTGGTCGTTTTGTTTGTTGATTTTTGCAGGTAACCATGGCCGTCTCTGTTGTCGTTCTAGCCGCAATGAAATTCGATGCTGGATTTGATATAGACATGGAGTCCTTCAGCACCACTGATCAGGTTTTTCAAGATATTCTGGAACTGTTCAAGGAGCAGAAGCTTGTTACCATCATGTCGACAATAATCAAGTTGGCTGCTGATGAGATTAAGGAGTGGGTGTATACTGCCCATAACCAGGACCAAAACACAGTAGTCGGTTCAATTTCTAGAACTCAGGTACCACTGACTCCTGCTATTCTGACAGAGGTTTTTGAATTAAGTTCTGGAAGAGATTCTGCTGAATTGTCTGGAGAAGAATTTTCTGATTTACTTGCAAGAATGGGTCACTCTGATGCAAACCCTAGCAAACTGCTGAAGAAGAACCTAGCTGTGGAATATAGATTTTTGGCTGATGTAGTGGGAAAGGTTCTGCTGGCCAAGCATTCAGCACATGATACTGTCTCTAGGTATCAGCTGTGCTTGATGGGAGCCATTATGGACAAGAAACAGTTGAACTGGGGAGAGGTCTTCTTTGACCTGATTAAGAAGAAGATCAATAAGAATTTTGTTAATTATGGAAGGATTCTAGGGCTCTTTCTTCAGAATAGATGCCCTGCACTACTAGTCTCCTCTAGGATGCATATCAATGCTTCAAAGAGGTTGTCATGTGCCCTCTTTGGCAAATGGGACAGGCAGATAACCAAGCCCAGCAGGCCTTCTGCAAGCACAACTTCAGGCATAAGGACTGTAATAGTCTCTTCCCCTCAAGTCTCTGCCCCTGCAGATGACTTGCCTGCTGCTGCTTCTTCTCCTCCTCCAACTCTTATTCCATCTCCACCAGTCACATCCACTATTCCAATTTCATCCACTATCATCATCTCCAGCCCATCTCCAACATCTATTCCATCTCCAATCCCCACTCTTCCTATAACAGAAGAAGTATTCCATCCATTACTCCACTACCCTCACCCAGACATTGACACATCATCCACCATTCCATCTTTCAATCTTCTTGATGATTCCTTCATGGATGATTCACCTTCATCTCCTCCTGAGCTACCCTCCTCCTCCACATCTTACCAACAGCTTCTACAAGACATTATTTATCAACCCTCTTTCACACCCTCTATCTCAATACCACTATCTTCCATTTTCACAATACCCACACCTCAACCTTCACTTCCCCTATACACCAGCTCTCCACCACCATCACCAGTTGCTCCTCCATCCCTCTCTACCTCTGCTCAAGTCCCTACTGAGCAAGTAGACATTCCTGCCCTAGCTGATAAGTTATATGAACTGCTAGCCCCCAGGCTATCACTTCTATTGGAGACCTCCTTGGCTCCACTTCTTCAGTCAGTGGCAGCCCTTTCTGCCAGGCTCTCCTCTCTCTTTCCTCAGGCAATCCCTTCCTCTGGGTGCATTGATCCAGCTCTCTTGAATCTAGGCATGGGGAGATGCCTTATGAAGTTAGATTGCCTGCTGCTGCTGCTGCCATTTCTTCAGTCCCTGCTGCTGCTGTTGTTACTCAAGCTCTAGTTTCAAATCCTCAAGTTGCTGTCTTCTCAGTGGACCTCATGTCCTTATTATCAAATTTTGATTTAGTCTACTTCAGCTGTCTTCCAGATAAAGTTGCAGTCCAGCCATCAGAGGATCTCTCCAAGGCCATTGTGCCCTTCTCAAGCTGTGATTCCAGCTTAATTATCTCTTACATAGATTCCCTCTCAACTGCTGAGCCCTCTGGTTCCAGTGATGTTGCTGCTACTCCTGCTGAAAATATTGTTGCTGTTTCTGTTGCTGCTGCTGTCAGTGACTATGCTGCTGATGTTCCAGTTTCTGAGGATATGCAGACAGGAGCATATGATTTTGAGCCTACTATTATTGCTGATGTTATTCCTGTTGTTATTACTGATGCTGAGGTTCCTGGTTCTGAAAGTATTTTCTCTGAATCTGTTGCTGCTCTAGTTATTGCTGATATTACTGTTGTTGTATCTTCTGCAAGTATTGCTCCAGAATGTTCTGTGTTTGTTGTTACTACTGCTGTTGCTACAACATCTGCCAGTACTATATCTGCTGTGTCTGCTGCTGCTGCAACTGCTATTTCATCTGCTCCAACCCAACTTCAAAAAGAATATATGAAAAAGATTGATGCTTTATATGATGAGCAAAGCTCTGAGAGTGATGAATTTAGGACTGATTCTGATGATTCTTCTGCCACCATAGCCAGGAAAAGGAAGGCAAGGAGCAAAGCTATGAAAAGGGTGCCTCCAGCCAAAGTCAAAGACACCAATGACATTCCTTATTATATTCTTCATGACTGCCCCATTACAGAACATTGGATGCAGTATTCCAAGAACCAACTTAAAGCCATGAAGAAGAAGAGGAAGTATGAGAAAAGATCTTCTCAGTTTCATCATCCTCATCCTCCTCCACCACCTCCTCCTGATGCAGGTGCAGGTGGAAGCTCAGCTGCTCAACCTTCTGCTAAAAGCCAAACCCCCTATCAGCCTCATGCAAGATCTCATTATAGGGGAAGCCAGTCCAGAGGTTCTCAATCAAGAAGAGGAAACTATAGAGGAAGCTAAAGTGAATTCCAAGTCTACTCAAAAGGCTATTCAAGGCAACACCCTTACTCTAGGGAAGGACAAGCTTCATCAGATACAACTTCAGGCCCTTTTCCCTATAAGCTGAAAGAAGTAGTCTCATCTAGAGCTCCTCGAGATAATCCTTCCAACAGATATGAACCTCCAGTGCCCTTTGAAGATCCAGAAAATAATCCTACTGCATGGACTGCCAGAATGAAAGAATTAGCTGCCCTGGATCAAATCAAGAAAGCTAAAGAGCAAGGCAGAGATACCTCCAACATTACTACTTTGTCTGAACAAAGAAAGAAGGAACTTGAAAGATATGCCTCAAGCAAATTTTTTGATTCTGAAAGATATATGGAGCTGCATCCTGAAGCTGTGGTACCAAGGCCTAAACAACAAACCTCTTTAGGTGCAGTAGATGACAGAAGATCCAAAAAGGAAGCTCTTAACCCCAATAGAGAAATTAAACTTATAAAGAGCAAGGAGAAAGAATAATTCTGTAAGGTGACAATTATTCTGATTTTTGATTTCTGTCTGGGATAATATATCTGTGATTCTGCTTTGTTGATGTTTATTGTTGCTTTGTATGTTGTTCTTTAATTTTTCCAAGTTCTGTAAATAGTAATCCTAACCTAAATAGGGGGAGATTGTTGGAACACCCTATTACTAATTTGGGTCAGGATCACTATGTCTTTAGGAAACCTGTTTTGACCTCATTGTATAGATCTAAAGGTCAATTAGAATTGAGTCTAAGGGTTAGTAGTTAGGTTTGGAAGCTGCCCTCAAGACCAAGGTTTTTCAGTTTGGAGACTAAGTCATATCGTCGAGCTCAGTACGACGAATTGTCGAACTCCAATCGACGATCGTTGAGCTCACTTAGACGGATCGTCGAACTCCATTCGACGATCGCTGAGCTCAACTTCAACAAATCGTCGAACTCCATTCGACGACCTTCGAGCTCAGTTCGATGATCTTGACTCCAGTATTGATTCTCTGTCTCTGAGCTCAGTTCGATGATAGTTGAGCTCAGATCGATGATCTCCGTTGCTGTATAAGTCCAAATCGCTGAGCTCAGTTCGACGATAGTGGAGCTCAGTTCGACATTTTTCTGAAGAGTTCAATGATTTTCAAGATTCAAATTCAGAACAGTTAAGGTGTTATTCTCAGCAATTAATTCAGAAGATCTTGTAGCCGTTTTCATTTATTCTGGACCAAGTTTCAAGGGATTATCAAGGAATGTTTCTTTGGACTTTCCCCTAGAAGACAATTGCAATTAAGGAAGTCATTTAATGACAGGCTAATGATTATTTTGGACAGGGATCATTTCTATTCAGAACAAAGGGAATAAAAGACAAGATTTTTGAATACTGAAAATAAGAGACCTATCAACAAGAAATCAATCTACAGAGAGTGCACAAGAAGAAAAATAAGAGAAAAATATTCTCTGCTACAACTCTTCTCTGGAACAACATCTCTCACAACAATCTCTCAAGAGAAAAAGAAAGAGAGATGTAGATATTCTCTGTCTCAAAGATCAACAAGATCACACACCAAAAGGAGATCAACAAATTTGAAATCTTCAGATCCCCTTTGATTCAAGTGTTCAAGGTCATCATCATTCAAGACTCCAGACAGCTAACATTTCAGCTGTTGCTGAAATCATCAATTGTTGGAGATCATTTTTTGAAGGCCTATCACCCTACAGCAAAGCTTCATTTCCTGAACATTCAAGAACTCAGGGGGAGCTTTGACAACATCAAATCCACATAGTCTTCTCAGCTGTTCTGAGAAAGAGAAGACTTACATCACTCTCTCATCCCCATCTCTGTAAAGGGTTTTTCAAACTCCCTTCAAAAGTTTGTGCTTGGTTTTTGAGCACCTTATCAAAATCTCATTGGTGGCAAGACACCTGATCAAAAAATCTGGTTTGGTTTTTGAGCACCTTATCAAAAGCTCATTGGTGCCCAGGACACCTGATCAACTCATCCTGCAGTGGA
Organism: Platanthera guangdongensis; assembly: GCA_039583875.1. Lineage (NCBI taxonomy): Eukaryota > Viridiplantae > Streptophyta > Magnoliopsida > Asparagales > Orchidaceae > Platanthera > Platanthera guangdongensis. Next base: position 117,898,257 of record CM077153.1, on the reverse strand, counting down.
TTCCTACCTAGGGTGATAGAAGAGTGGATGTACCCAAGTTTAGGGGAACCACTATAGCTCCTTGTGTCTTCTGGCTTGCTTGTCTTTATTTTTTTTTCTGGCTGTGATCTGTGATTAGTTAGGATCTGTGATTAGCTTCTTTTGTAGATTGTAATTAGATAACTGCTGTGTTTAGATTTATTATTTGGTTCCCTGTTCACTCAGATTGCAACAATTGTTGTAAAAGTTTTTAATCACCATACTCTATTCACCCCCCTCTAGAGTATATCAGATCTAGCTGCACTTTCACATCCATCCACACCTTATCTCAACACAACCAAACAAGTGACGGTCAACACCGCACTTACATCCCTTCACAATACTACCCGTAGGGAGACGACGCTCTAAGTATTGGACTACTAAACTCATTCCATTAGTCAACCTTACTCATGGCCATAATTTATTCCTCTACATGACTTTCCAAATAATGACAACGTAATATAAACATGATGCGCATATAAAGATCTATCACACTTTCCATATGATAATGACATATTATAAACATGATGCGCACAAATGTCAATCTTTCAATTCCTATCAAGTCAAATCGTTTAAATAAGATTGCTTCATAATTTGATTATATGAAATCGATTTAATAAGCTACATCAATCATGCAACAAATGATTAATCATAAGAGTTCATCCAAGCCAAGAAACTTGCAATATTAATTCCACCGAATCCAAATCCATCTTACATAAGCCCAGAATTTAGGTGCAGTTTGAAACTGGACAGCAACTTCGACCGCAGATTATTGAAGCTATAGGAATCCGGTGAAGACGTGTAACTCCACGATGGAAAGGTATTTGCAAGGGCTTCAACTCTCGTGTTTAGCCGAAAGCCCATATCTGGCCATATCATGCTTAAAAATGGCCACGAAGATCGCTGCGCGCAGAATACAGATTCTGCATGCATCTTAAGGCGGAATGAACGGCATCGGTTCATCTTCCTCCTCAAGGCGATCTTCCCAAATCATTCTAGAAATCTTCTTCCTTATTCACCCTCAAGAGTCCTTTGCTCTTCACGAAACCATCCCCCATCTCCATATAGAAGATCGGAAAGGTTGAAGACACCACTAACCAAGAGCACAAGCCCCGGATTGGCCTCACCCTAGAGAAAGCATCTTCTCACATGTCAAGACTCTTTTGAGTCGACGTCTCACCTAAATATCTACAGATCTAGCACCAAGAGAGAGGGTAGGAAACTCACATCGATTCCAGCGGTTCCTCCATTTTCGGCCATGGATCTCATAATTCTCCTTGGCGGCATCTTCTCCTTCACGGCGGTGGCGGATTTTCCCTCCCTAGAACTTGCTCCAGCAAACTCTCCTTCTCTCAACAGGAGTTTCTCTCAGAAATAGGGATTAAGTGAGCATGAAAATGGCTAGGGTTTTCCTCTCCCCGTTATATATGAAAAGTGACACGGGTAGGGACACGGCCATGTCCTTACCCGTGTCCTGCATGGGCGAAGTGGCAACGATAGTTTCCATGTCGGTTCAATAGTTGCAGCTCAGTCGGTGATGAGGGAGTGGAGGAAAGCTCTCTTATCAAGGTCCTGGGTTCGAGACCCAGTGGCAACAACCTGCCGCTGTTGATAAACAGACACGGAGAGGGGTTGGGGTGCATGGCCTGCAGGCTTGAATGTGATAGGCTGACTACCAGCAGTGGGCCCAGGTATGGACTCTGGTAGGCCGGCGGTTCTAGCTGGGTCCCATGTTGATGGGCCTGGACCGTTATAAAAAGTGCATGTTTTTATAACGGTCCAGGCCCATCATCATGGGACCCAGATGGAACCGCCGGCCTACCAGAGTCCAGACCCGGGCCCACTGCTGGTAGTCAGCCTATCACATTCAAGCCTACAAGCCATGCACCCCAACCCCTCTCCGTGCATGTTTAGCAGCAACGGCGGGTTGTTGCCATTGGGTCTCGAACCCAGGACCTTGATAAGAGAGCTTTCCTCCACTCCCTCATCACCAACTGAGCTGCAGCTCAGTCGGTGACGAGGGAGTGGAGGAAAGCTCTCTTATCAAGGTCCTGGGTTCGAGACCTAGTGGCAACAACCTGCCGCTGCTGATAAACAGGCACGGAGAGGGGTTGGAGTGCATGGCATGCCGGCTTGAATGTAATAGGCTGACTACCAGCAGTGGGCCCGGGTCTGGACTCTGGTAGGCCGGTGGTTCCAGCTGAGTCCCATGTTGATGGGCCTGGAACGTTATACACGGATCGTGAAGAAGATGGGGAAAATGCCTTTGAAGTAGGTGACAGCACTTCAAGCTTCCTCGGACGTCAACCACCGACCGAGCCCGGACGAAGACAGACAACCTTCGACTCCGACTGATAATTGTGGCTAGCCTTCACATGTTGGGTTGTAAATCTCCTTTTTCCTCTGATTTGGATGTTGTTTCTAAGCTTTGGATGTTTGCTAAACTTGCTAGGAACTCTTAACAATGTTCATGATGGTTTATTATTATCGTTGGTGTCGTAGTTCTTAGTTTGGGCTTTACTTCTGTAGCTAGCTTTGGGTTGTTGCTTGGTGATATGACGCACTAACATGTGTTAAGCCCATCGAAGACGTGTTTTCGACCCTCAACGGTTACTACCACACGCCTTAATACTCATCGTAGTATTCCACCCTTGCGAAGCGGTGAACGCGACCCGCGAGATTAATTTTAGTTGTTCTAAAACTCCCCCATCCTTTGTTGTGTTTGCAATCACTTTTTGACATGGAAGATCACACTCCCAATCTGCACTCCTTGAGAGATTCGATACTCGGAGGATAACTCCCCCAGTTTATTGCTTGACGACAATCGGTGCTCTTGTCGAGATTGCATCACTTATGCTCATCTTATATGCATTGCTTGCATAAATCTCTATCAGCTGATGATTTGCAAGCTCTCTATTACTCTTATCAGATGATAATAGCATCAATCATAAGTCAGAGTATCCAGTTCTCCTTGATTGACAAGACATGTTATTGAAGTCTAATCAAGTTTATTTCATCTTGTTGATCTGGGTTTCATATCAAAGATTTCATATCAGATCTCACGAAAATATCATTGTCGTAGTTTGATGTTTACTCGATTAATAGCAAAGTTTGTTGTGCATTTCTTCTGCTATCCAATTGTATCTTATCATATCAACAGTCAACATTCGCAAGTTCTCTTCAGGTACTTGCAAGTTACTTTCCTTTCATACCTGCCACTTATTCTTCTTTTGCAGAGATTAGCAGGTATTTGCAAGTTTCTTTCAGGTACTTGCAACTTTGTTTTATTTCATATTTGTCGCTTACTCTTCTTTTGCAGAGATTAGCAGATATTTGTGAGTTTCCTTCAGCTACTTGCAACTTTGTTTTCTTTCATATCTACCGCTTACTCTTCTTTTGTAGAGATTATCAGATATTTAAAAGTTTCCTTTCAGGTACTTGCAACTTAGTTTTCTTTCATGTATGCCACTTACTCTTCTTTTTGCAGAGATTAGCAGGTATTTGCAAGTTCCCTGCATGTAGTTGCAACTTTGTTTTCTTTCATACCTGCCACTTACTCTTCTTTTGCAAATATTAGCAGATATTTGCAAGTCTCATCCAGGTACTTGCAACTTAGTTTTACTTCATATCTGCTGCTTACTTTTTTCTTGCAGAGATTAGCAGATATTCGCAAGTTCCCTTCAGGTACTTGCAACTTACTTTACTTTTACGACTACTACTTACTCTTCCTTTTGTAGAAGTTAGCAGGGGCTTGCAAGCCTCCTTCAAGTACTTGCATGACTACTTTCCTTCTATGCTTCCAATCACCTTTGTTTTGCAGGGCTACTTGGAAGACATTCACAAGTCTTCTTCACTTTGCAAAAGTGATTCAGGTACATACGAGACATACCTCTCTTCGCCTGTGTTAACTTTTCCAAAGAAGGAAAAAAATAGGCATTGGCAAACCTCTACTGAGGAGAGACATCGGGTTCTATCTCTCCTTTCCTCTTACTTTTTTGAGGGGTGGATCATAATTTTCATGGGTCTCCTACTTTTTCGAAGTTCCCTTCGCGACTTAAAAAAGTGCGGGGATTATGTTAACCCAGAAATCGGCGATCCCTCAATAAGATATCCTTCTTGTAAGATGCGGCCTGTCTCAGCTCTCTAAGTATGGGCAGACAGGCTTCTCTGTCCCTCAGGCTGCGCGGCTAGGGCAGTCTCCCCGGTCAGACCGCCTGTATCGCCCAGTGGCCGCCGGTTTTGCAGTGGCTGCAGACTGCTTCTTCAGTCCGCCCCTGCAGGCCACGTGGTTAGATCAGCTAACCGCGCAATGGTTCTCTCTATAATAGGTGTGAACTATCCAACAAAGCAGCGGACTCGCATTCCTGTCCGCTCAGACAGCCAAATAGCTGCATGCTCTACAGGAGTTACCTTCTTCAGCCCACTCCTGCAGGTCGCACAGCAAGCGGGGCAAACCGCCATATCGCTAGGAGACCTGCCTCCAGGTAGCCCAATAGAACGCGATAAGCTCTAGGTCACACAACAAGCAACCTACCTCCAGGTCACCCAATAGAACGTGACAAGCTCCAGGTCGCCACCCAGAATGAGCGGCCTGCTCCTTCAATCCGCTAGGTGGCATAGTCGGTGACCAACTCTCCTATCCGCTAGCAGTTCGCAGACTCGGTCTCAGCCCGCATGAGATGGGACTTGACATCATGACCAACTATTCTACACCAGACCACACAATATAATGCGGACTCGACTCCAGCCCGTCAGAAGGTGACGAGCTCACTCACTCTAAGGATGATTGGCTCCTTCTAACCTCCAGGGGTTGCGACCTCGCATCATCCAACAACATGCTCGACTTGCTCTCTTCAGACTGCTAGGTCACCAAACCCTTGTCACCCAGCATTGGAGACAAGCCACCAGCAGTAGAGGCGAACTTTACGTGTCCACCGTGAGCTCGACGGACTCACTAAGCAGTCCACCACTCAGCTTTTCAACCATAACCCGCTTCTTCCTAGTAGCGGGCGGACAACTCCTCAGCTCGCATAGCTCGGCGCGAGCTCGCTTAGTCCAGCAGAGGCGGACTTGTCCCAATCCGCCAACTGTAGATCAGCTCTGGACAAGTCCCTAACCGCTCAACCTGGCGCGGACTCGGTATACTCCTCGTTCTACTCGCATAACTCACCGTCATACAGGGGGTAACGTTACTGATACTGTTACCTCCTCGGGCCAATAAATTCCCCCCCCCCCTACCTCTCATTCGAGGGGAGGACAACCGATGACAAGGTCAACGCCTCAAAACCTGTGGACATAAACTTCCCAGTCCAGGAGAACTCAGTTGTCTTCTCATCCATGTTTGATCGCGCAGTGCGCTCTGCTTAGTCTAGCGAGCCGCGAGATCAAACTATCCGCGCGGTCTACCGACCTCTCTATTCAGTCTACGCGGTCTCTGGAAATTTCTATCCTTAGCTGCCAGCTTCCCCTTATACCCTTTATTCTTCTCATGCAAAGGACTTTACTCAATCTGTAACACTGAATTATAATCAAAGGAAAGCCCATCGCAAGAGTGGCATTTAATCCGCAGCGGGCGAAGTCTGCAGTTGCCGCTGCTAGCGGACCCCTCTTCTCCTCTACTCCTCTCCTATCTCGGCATCAACCATCAAAGCATCATAGCCTAACCATCAAAGTAATCGTCTGCTCGACAGTTCCTCATCAACTGCCCATTATCCCTACAACCCTTGATCAAACCCGTGCTCCACTCTCGAGTGTGCGGAAGCATCATTTCTGCATCCTCATCAAACCATTCACCTCATCCTAAACTGTGAGACCGAACGCTCGTTATCTGTTGGTGCCCGCAGACTACCCTCCTCTCCATTTCCATGCATCAACAATACACACTACCGGGCCTAGTGTAACACCCCTATCCATCACATAGCATATAGCAGTAGGTCCGTCGGGGCCCGACGCCATATACCACACACAGATCGAAGAGTTACTAAATGAAACCATCCAATCAATATAACACATCCTACACAGAGTACATTCTAGCGGAAGCATTTTAAATGTTGCATAGATAAGAACCCAAGCCACAACATGAATGTCCACAAAAAACTCAAAGTAGGAATGAGCATACAAATACACAAACTACTTGCCCTTATGGCCTTATAAGAGTTTACTTAAATAAATAATGTCTTCCATACATCGGCACGCAAGCTGGATACACATGAGCATAAAGAGTAAACATTCTCTTTGGCCTTCAAGGGCCGGCTCAGCAACAAGGGCTTCAGCCCGCTACATGCCACTAGGCTCCACAGCACTTGCAATCAATATTCCACCGCAACGGTGGCAAACAAAAGCAACGGTCAGCTATAGCTGACCAAATTATAATGACCCCACCCCTTACACGGGGTGGCGGTGCTCCTTCCCTACATTTTATTAGCATAGCCCAACATTAAAGTGAAAGTACAACAAAAACACACTTCACCACAGGTGTAGGCCCGCACGGCCACACACCCCGTGCTCTTAGGGCACTTACACGGTGTAGTCGGTCTGAACCCGGTCCATCCCGCAACTCCACCACCGCCCACAGGATGGAAAACATCGTGAGAATTAAAATCCTTTCAGCCGCATCCTAGACTCGCTCTCCAAATTATCGGTAAGTCTCATTGATGAATTGTAAATATACGTATTTTTGTGTACATTAAATTAGTTGTTTTGATTTATTTTTGTCGTTTTTACTTATTTTTATTCAATAAAATGCTCCTTTTTTGTAAATAATTTTGCTGACTTGTTTTATTTTATTTTTCAGAAAAAATCAAAACTCTGCCAAAAAAGTCAATGTCACGCCCGTGACATATTGGTCACGCCCGTGACCAGGGCGTGACACGACAAACTCCGTCAATCAGCAAAATTTTGAAGTGCAAAGCCTGACACGCCCGGGGTCACGCCCGTGTCACCCGACACGGGGCGTGACCCAAGCCCGTGTCACTCCACTCGACGAATTCATCTCGACGATCGTCGAGTGTCGACACCAGTTGACACGCCCAGAGTCACGCCCGTGACCTGGGGCGTGACCACTGCGCCTGGCCGACAAGACCTGCCCGAAGACTTTCGGCGCGCACCGCACCCAGATCCACCTGCTTGACACGCCCAGAGTCACGCCCGTGACCTGGGGCGTGACCACTGCGAGACCGACACGTGTCCAGCCCGAAGTCCACTTTCCCGTCAAATCGCCGGCCGCCTTCTCAAATAGTACTGTCACGCCCCCTGTCACGCCCGTGACCAAGGGCGTGACCCATGTAAATTTTTTCTATAAATTCAGAGCTTTTGCTTAGGATTTCTGTTCCCTTTTTGGATCCATTTTGCTTAGGGGTTGTGCTGCCGAAATGCTTCCAAATGCTATGTAAGAGATATTTTCTCCCCCTCTCCTTAGCTTTTTGTTTTCGTTCCTTTGTAACCGTGTTTTTACTTAATAAAATGTGTTATTTTCGTCTCTTTATATGGTGTTGGAATGAGTCTAAGCAAAACTCTCTTAAGCAATCTTATTTTTCATTTTGTTTTAACTTAGTTTTTCGTTCTTCTTTATACGTGTGCGTGTGTGTATGAGAGTAAAATGTTTTTTTTTATGGTTGAGTAGTTGTTTTCACCTTCATAGTAGTTAATTTATTTTTGTTCCAATATTCATCCTTATAAAGTTATAAAAATGATTTTAAAGTGGGTTTGTTTTCTCTTCATTTTACTTAGATTTGTTTAGTTTTGTAAACTTCTTTTTCCTTCTTTTACTTTTTCAACCACTTTTTAAGCATTTTTATAACATTATAAGAATGAATATGTTGTTATTTTGTTTTTCTAAACACTTGTATTTTTCCTTTATTTTCCAAAACTTTTTGCTTATTTATTTTTTTCGTTCTCTTTTTATGCATTTCTACCGCATTCTAGCGGTAGAAATGTATTCGTTTTTATTTTTCGATCACTTGCATTTTACGTTTATTTGCAAACTTTTTCGCTCGTTTAATTTTTATTTTCACTTTTTATGCATTTCTACCGCATTTTAGCGGTAGAAATGCAGTTGTTTTAATTTTTCGTCAACTTAGGTTTTGTTATTTTTTTCGCTCATGTATGCGCATTTATTTCTGCCTACTCGTTAAGAGTTAAATGGCGCTTGCTTATTTTACTTTCTGTAGAGTGCGTGAGTTTGTAATTTTCTTTATTTTCGCCTACTCATTTGAGTTAAATGACAGGTCTTTATTTTCCCTACTCATTTAAGTAGGATTTGTGTGTGTGCGTTTTCATTTATGTCGAGAGAGCGTGTGCGTGAGTTTTACTTTCTGTCGAGTGTGTGCGTGTGTTGCATTTATTTAGTCCTACTCATTTGAGTAGGACCCGCTTTCTTTCTCCCGCCCACGCATTTGCGCCGGGACTCGCAATTTACAGCTTTCTTCAGTCCTACTCGTTTGGGTAGGACTTGCAATTTTCAGCTTTTCTTTACTGCTTTCATTTTATCGCTTTCATTTACTGCTTTCTTTATCGCTTTATTTACTGTTTTTCTCGGTGCCATCGAGCTAAGCTCTTCATCGGCACCACCTTCAAGCTTTCTTTTTATGCTTTCTTTTTATATTTTCTGTTTTTTTATTATATATAAAATATAACCCGACAAGTTAATTATCGGTAAAATAATAGTCCCCTCCAGGGAAGAGTAGAAATAATCGAACCGGACCCAAGAACAATATGACCTCGATATTCCACCTGGAATATCCTGTACTACTCACGATAGGTGCACTTGCCTCCTTTCGTTAAAACTCGATCTAAACCTTTTTATATCCAAAATAAATAAATACGCGCGCCCCGTTTTCTAAATAAAATCACTTCCGCCTTTTTCTCAAATAAAACCGCCGGGTCGCCGCGTGACCGTAAATAATTTTGGAGTTTTAACCATCAAGTTTTTGGCGCCGTTGCCAGGGAATTTTTGGTTTCGTTATTTTGAACCCTGGAAATCTATTAATTTTACCTATATCTATATATATCAAAAATTAAAAATTGCCAACAAAAATATAAAAATAATAATAATAAAAACTATAAAAAAAATATTACAAAATTATAAAACAAAAAAAAATGTGAAAAACTTATAAAACACAAAATTTTTTTTTTTTGAAAAACCTTAAAAACTAAAAAATTGAAAACACTATAAAACTAAAAAAAACACTAAAAAAAACACTAAAACCCAAAAAAAAATGAAAATGAAAAAATAAAACAACAAAAAAAAACTTAATAAAAAAAAGAAGAAAAAATTAATTTTCATTCTTTTTATATAAAAAAAGAAGCAAAAACTATATAAAACTAAAAACAAAACTAAAAAAAAAATCTAAAAAAATCTAAAAAAAAAAAAAAAACCAAAAAGTTAATGTATATATTTTGTTTAATTTAATTTAACTTATTATATTTTAATTTATTTTGTTTCGGCGCGCTTTCCACTCTTCTGCGCGATAGGGGAGCGCATTTTTCTTGCACTCACAAGTTAAGACGTCAGCTTCGAGTCCCACGCACTTGTCACCCCCTACCGCCCGCACTTGTCACCCCCTACCGCCCGCACACTTTAGGCCGAGTTTATCTTTTTTTTTTTTTCTGTTATTTTTTTTGCTTTTTCTTCTAAATAATGCAGGGTTTCAACCTGCGCCTCCCCGTACTCCTCGTCAGGGAAGCTCCTACCCTCCCTTTTTATTTTTGTACTTATTATATTTTATATATTATCTGTTCTGCATACTTAGATTGCAACATTGGGGACAATGTTGGGTTTAAGTATGGGGGTGTTTTCGTATTTCTTTATTTCTGCACTTTACAAAAACGCATAAAATTACAAAAACATCAAAAAATTAAAACCTAAAAAAAAAAAAAAATTTCCTTGTTTTTATTTTCATAAAACTTAAAAACAAAAAAAAAAAATCTTTCCCCCCTTTTTTTTCTTATTTGTAAAAGCTTGCGTTCTGCCTGCCCGCGACGTTCGACTTATCGAACCAACCATCTAAATAAGAGTCTGTTCGCGGGCTGCATTCGAGTTTTTACTTTTTACCTTTTTATAAAAATCTCTCTTTCCCCTCGATCTTCTTTATAAATAACTCTTCTTTCTCTCCTCATTCTTGTAAATTACTTATCGAAATACACTAAAAATCAAAAAAATTAGAAAAACCAAAAATACCAAAAAAAGATAATAACTCTAAAAATCTTAAAAAGATAATAATTAAAACACAAAAAAATGATAAAAACTATAAAAATTCCAAGAAAAAAATGTTTTGTTAAATTATGTAACAAAATAATTCGAATATATCATATCTTAACTCTTTTTGCTTTCCAAAAATCTAGTTTCGAGTTAATTTATATGTGAATTTTAGTTATTCTTTGCTTACTATTCGTTTATTAATTAAAGTTTGATAGATTTAAGTGTCTGGGGTTAAGATTTAAAAAAAATTTTATGTCTTTTCTTTATAATAGGGAACTTATTTTTCACCACCACTTCTAATTTTATAAATAGAAGCTCGTTTTTTATGTTAGAAAATAACATCCATGGATTTCAATTATTTCTACTATTTGCTTTTAGAAACATTGGAACGTTCATTTTAAAAAGGTTGCTCTCAAAACTTTTTTATTAAAATCTAGTTTTCTTTTTGAAAAAACTAAACCCACTTCCTTTTTTCATGTCTTACTTGACATTTTTACCCCTATCCCTTAAAAGATCTTATGTCAATGGGAATAAGATTTCATTCCGTAAACATACGCACCCAATAATTTAAAAAGATTATATATGGAGTAAGAGGATAAAATTCATTACTCCTACACATATACATTGGGTTATTTATTTATTATGAAGAAAAAAAAAATTTATGTGTTAGGAAAATAAGATTTCATTTTCCTAACTATCCAAAAAGAAAAAAATTGGAGGTTCGAGAAAAAATTGCCTCGCCTCAATATTCAAGCCTTCTTCATAAACCCCCAAACCACTTAGCATATTTCAATGATTCTAGAATTAATTTAAAATTTTTTTGAGAGCATAACTTTTAAATTGCATTATTTCCTTTAACTTCTTTTAAGCTAAAGTTTTTTTTATATAAATCCAATCCATCTTTGTTAAACTAACAAAAATAAATTTTTGCTTCCTATTTTATTTTATCTAGAAGTCTTTTTGAAACTGTTCCTCTATTCATAACATTTCATAAATTAGGATTTAATTCTTTAACCCCGGATGTTTATTTTGATCTTCCTTTTAATTAAGTCAAGCGGTAGCTAAACTTAGGATTTCTTTTATTCCTAATAAGTTCATCTCCAACTTTTGCTCTGGAATAGCAAAAGCTTAAGTATGGGGGTATTTGATGAATTGTAAATATACGTATTTTTGTGTACATTAAATTAGTTGTTTTCGTTTATTTTTGTCGTTTTTACTTATTTTTATTCAATAAAATGCTCCTTTTTTGTAAATAATTTTGCTGACTTGTTTTATTTTATTTTTCAGAAAAAATCAAAAATCTGCCAAAAAGTCAATATCACGCCCGTGACATATTGGTCACGCCCGTGACCAGGGCGTGACACGCCAAACTCCGTCAATCAGCAAAATTTTGAAGTGCAAAGCCTGACACGCCCGGGGTCACGCCCGTGTCACCCGACACGGGGCGTGACCCAAGCCCGTGTCACTCCACTCGACGAATTCATCTCGACGATCGTCGAGTGTCGACACTAGCTGACACGCCCAGAGTCACGCCCGTGACCTGGGGCGTGACCACTGCGCCTGGCCGACAAGACCTGCCCGAAGACTTTCGGCGCGCACCGCGCCCAGATCCACCTGCTTGACACGCCCAGAGTCACGCCCGTGACCTGGGGCGTGACCACTGCGAGACCGACACGTGTCCAGCCCGAAGTCCACTTTCCCGTCAAATCGCCGGCCGCCTTCTCAAATAGTACTGTCACGCCCCCTGTCACGCCCGTGACCAAGGGCGTGACCCATGTAAATTTTTTATATAAATTCAGAGCTTCTGCTTAGGATTTCTGTTCCCTTTTTGGATCCATTTTGCTTAGGGGTTGTGCTGCCGAAATGCTTCCAAATGCTATGTAAGAGATATTTTCTCCCCCTCTCCTTAGCTTTTTGTTTTCGTTCCTTTGTAACCTTGTTTTTACTTAATAAAATGTGTTATTTTTGTCTCTTTATATGGTGTTGGAATGAGTCTAAGCAAAACTCTCTTAAGCAATCTTATTTTTCATTTTGTTTTAACTTAGTTTTTCGTTCTTCTTTATACGTGTGCGTGTGTGTATGAGAGTAAAATATTTTTTTTTATGGTTGAGTAGTTGTTTTCACCTTCATAGTAGTTAATTTATTTTTGTTCCAATATTCATCCTTATAAAGTTATAAAAATGATTTTAAAGTGGGTTTGTTTTCTCTTCATTTTACTTAGATTTGTTTAGTTTTGTAAACTTCTTTTTCCTTCTTTTACTTTTTCAACCACTTTTTAAGCATTTTTATAACATTATAAGAATGAATATGTTGTTATTTTGTTTTTCTAAACACTTGTATTTTTCCTTTATTTTCCAAAACTTTTTGCTTATTTATTTTTTTCGTTCTCTTTTTATGCATTTCTACCGCATTCTAGCGGTAGAAATGTATTCGTTTTTATTTTTCGATCACTTGCATTTTACGTTTATTTGCAAACTTTTTCGCTCGTTTAATTTTTATTTTCACTTTTTATGCATTTCTACCGAATTTTAGCGGTAGAAATGCAGTTGTTTTAATTTTTCGTCAACTTAGGTTTTGTTATTTTTTTTCGCTCATGTATGCGCATTTATTTCCGCCTACTCGTTAAGAGTTAAATGGCGCTTGCTTATTTTACTTTCTGTAGAGTGCGTGAGTTTGTAATTTTCTTTATTTCCGCCTACTCATTTGAGTTAAATGGCAGGTCTTTATTTTCCCTACTCATTTGAGTAGGATTTGTGTGTGTGCGTTTTCATTTATGTCGAGAGAGCGTGTGCGTGAGTTTTACTTTCTGTCGAGTGTGTGCGTGTGTTGCATTTATTTAGTCCTACTTGTTTGAGTAGGACCCGCTTTCTTTCTCCCGCCCACGCATTTGCGCCGGGACTCGCAATTTACAGCTTTCTTCAGTCCTACTCGTTTGGGTAGGACTTGCAATTTTCAGCTTTCCTTTACTGCTTTCATTTTATCGCTTTCATTTACTGCTTTCTTTATCGCTTTATTTACTGTTTTTCTCGGTGCCATCGAGCTAAGCTCTTCATCGGCACCACCTTCAAGCTTTCTTTTTATGCTTTCTTTTTATATTTTCTGTTTTTTTTATTATATATAAAATATAACCCGACAAGTTAATTATCGGTAAAATAATAGTCCCCTCCAGGGAAGAGTAGAAATAATCGAACCGGACCCGAGAACAATACGACCTCGATATTCCACCCGGAATATCATGTACTACTCACGATATGTGCACTTGCCTCCTTTCGTTAAAACTCGATCTAAACCTTTTTATATCCAAAATGAATAAATACGCGCGCCCCGTTTTCTAAATAAAATCACTTCCGCCTTTTTCTCAAATAAAACCGCCGGGTCGCCGCGTGACCGTAAATAATTTTGGAGTTTTAACCATCACCCATGTACCTTAGGTCGCTTTAACCAAAGCAAATGGAGTGGGTAGGGTTCCACTTGCCCGTTGCTCACTTCGCAATGGAAATTTAGCCATCGGCGCGGGCCAAGTTTCCCCCAGTCCCAAAGTATCAATCATACAAAAGTACATAGCCTGGCTATGTACAAGGTTGTCTCTCAGGCCAACGATACGGCAGAAATTCGCTTCTGCCCAGATATCCGGGTGCACCTTGGAGTTAATCCCCAAGACTCCCTGTTGCAATCTACCACGTAGAAAAACCCGAAAACAACCAACGACATGGAGTCTTCTCCGGCTATTCATGCATAATAAAATATCCCTGAAAATCACTTTCCTAGGCCGAACACGGCTTGTGACACGCCCGTATCACAGTTCGTGTCTTCATGATCTTCGAAAACAGAACAGGACACGGGCCCAGGCACGCCCGTGTTACTGCTGACATGCCCGTATCATCCTCTGACACGCCCATGTCACAGGGCGTGTTCCTCAAGCGACATAGGAAATCGTCGTGTCCTGACCAGGACACGGCCATGCGACACGCCCGTATCATCCTCCAACACGCCCGTGTCACAGGCCGTGTACATCGGTCGACACATATCGGTCAAATAAAGAGAAGGACACTGCCCTGGACATTCCCGTGTCTCAGGACATGTGCCCGACCTCCAAGGATTGTCGAATGCATTTCGTCGACCACCTAGAAAATCGTCGAATTCATAGAAAGACACAGCCATGGACATGCCCGCATCTCGGGCCGTGTGACCCTTATCAGGCCCCAGATTGGCCTAAAGACGCTACCAGATCATTTTTGAGTTTTGGGGCGTTATAATTCTCCCCCCCCCCCTTAAAATAATTTTGTCCCGAAATTATGGAATAGGAAGTACTCAAACTTAAACGGTACCTGAGTAGAAGAGCTCGGGATACTCCTCAAACATGCTCTGCTCTCGCTCCCACGAAAGCTCCTCACGACCGTAGTTGTCCCATCGGACTTTGACCATCCTGATGTCTTTTTTACGAAGTTGCTTGACTTCAGAGTCCTCAATAAGAACGGGTTTGACCTTCGTCATCAACCCACTATCAACAAGTACCTGATCGACTACAATCACTTGCGAAGCCTCTTGCACCATCTTCCGCAACACCGATATATGGAATACGTCGTGTAGACCACTCAATTCTACTGATAACTTCGGTCGATAAGCCACTTCACCAATTCACGATAGAATCTCAAACAGTCCAACATACCTCGGACTCAGCTTCTTCAAGCATCGTACCCGTGAGACACCCTTGAACGGCTTAATTTTCAAATATACCCAGTCGCCAACAGCGAACTCAACGTTCTTATGCTTGGCATTATAACATTTATCTTGCTTGTCCTGAGAGATCTGCAATCGTTCTCGTAATGTTTGTACCAATGAAGTGGGGCCTTCCACTTCTTGTCGTTTGTACAGCTTCGACTCACCCGTCTCCAACCAAGCCAACGACGTGCGACATTTTCTACCATAAAGGGCCTCAAAGGGCGCCATTTGAATACTCGCTTGGTAGGTGTTGTTATAAGAAAACTCCACCATGTACAGGTGATCTTCCCACTGCTTTCTGAAATCCAAGATGCACATGCGAAGCATGTCCTCCATTGTCATGTTGACCCTCTCGGTTTGACCATCCGTCTGTGGATGAAAGGCCGTGCTGAAACTCAGCTTGGCTCCCAACAATTGATTCACTAACCTCCAGACGTTGGATGTAAAGTGCCCATCTCAGTCACTCACGATGCTGCGGGGCACACCGTGCAAACAGACTATATTATCCACGTAAAGCTTCGTCAGCTTATCCATGGAATCATCCTTCCCATTGGGTATAAAATGTGACACCTTCATTAACCGATCAACAATCACCCAAAAGGTGTCGTTCCCCATGTGTGATCTCGGCAAACTGTGCACGAAATCCATAGAGATGTCATCAAACTTCCACTCCGGTATAAACAAGGGCTTTAGAAATCCACCTGCCTTCGGGCATTCGGCCTTCACCAAGGCATAAGTCTGACACTTCGCTACATATAGCGCTATGTCTTTCTTCATACCTAGCTACCAGAACAGCATCTTCATGTCTTTGAACATCTTTGTGCTCCCAGGGTGAATTGAGTACTTGGTAAAATATGCCTAGTACATCAATTCTTCTCGTAACTTCCCAACATTAGGGACGCACAACCAACCACCTTTCCATACCAGGCTATTGTCAACATAAAACTGGTCATTTGACCCATCCACGGAATCCGCCAAGCAACGTTTTAAGCTTACGTCCAACTCCAAGGCCTGTCGAATCCTGCCCGTAAGGTCATATTGAACCTCTGCCCAACTCAAACATGCATTAGCACTAGATCCCTTGTCAACACATAAGATTTCCAAAGCCTCCAAATCATGAATAAGCTGCTCGTCGTGCGTCTGCGACCAGTTATCATGCACAAGAATTCTACGACTCAGAGCATCTGCCACAACATTCCCATTCCTGGGAATATAATGAATCTTGTAGGTGTATTCCCCAAGGAACTCCATCCACCCACAATGGTGCATGTTAAGGTCCTTCCGATCAATCAAATACTTCAGACTCTTGTGATCTGAATAAATGTCGACCTTTACTCTGTACAGGTAATGCCTCCAATGCTTGAGAGCGAATACCATATCCGCCAACTTCAAGTCATGGACCGGGTAGTTCCTCTCATGCACTTTAAACTGATGTGATCCATAGGCTATCACCGACCTGAGTTAAAGCAGAACACAGCCTAACCCACTCCCAGAGGCGTCAGTGTAAACCTTAAAGCCATCAGAACCATAAGGCGAACATAACACTGGTGTCGTGGTCAGACGACACTTTAGTTCTTCGAAAGCTTGTGTGCATTAAGGTGACCAAACGAACTTCTGGTCCTTCCTTGTCATAGTAGTGAGGGGCAATGTTATCCGTGAGAAGTTCTCCACGAAGATCCAGTAATAGCCGGCAAGCCCCAGAAAACTCCGAACTTCCGCCACCGAAGACAACACAGGCCACTCTCGTATAGCAACTATCTTTGTCGGATCTACCGCATTACCTTCACCACTAACCACGTGACCAAGGAATGTTACCGAGGACAACCAAAATTCGCATTTGGAGAACTTAGCATACAATTGGTTCCTTCTTAATGTCTCCAACACCATATGCAGATGCTTGAAATGATCCTCCTCGCACTGCGAGTACACCAATAATATATCATCGATAAAGACTATCACAAAGTGGTCCAGGTACTCTCTGAATGTTCTGTTCATCAAATCCATAAACACGGATGTCGCATTTGTCAGCCCAAACGGCATGACGGTGAACTCATAATGCCCATACTTTGTGCTGAAAGCTGTCTTGGGGACATCACTTTCCCTTCTTCACATCTGATAGTATCCGGATTTCAGATACAACTTTGAGTACACAGTCGACCCCACCAGCTGGTCGAACAGATCAACAATCCTTGGGATCGGATACTAATCTTCTCTGTTAGCTTATTCAACTCTCGGTAACCAATACAGAGTCGTAAGCTTCCATCCTTCTTCTTAACAAAGTGGACCGGTGCGCTCCAAGGCGACGAATCTTGGACGCACAAAATCTTGTTCTAACAGCTCTTGAAGCTGCACTTTCAATTCTGTCATCTCCTTAGGCGCTAACAGATATGGAGAGCGTGACACAAGTTTGGCACCGAGCACCAGATCAATGGTGAAGTCGATCTCTCGCTGATGCGGGGCTCCAGGGAGATCATCAGGGAACACATCAGGATACTCAGGTACAGCAGGGATACTGTACATACAAGGCTTAGTCTTTGAAGCATCCACTAATGTGAAAAACAGCTCCGCACCAGTAGGAACTGCCTTAACCACCTGGAGAGCAGACATCAAAGTATTGCTCGACCCTTTCATGCCCGCAAATGTCGTCTCACGATCAGTTCCCAATTTGACCTTCTTGCGGTTGCAATCAATGTATGCCCGCTGCTCTGAGAGCCAGTCCATCCCAAAGATCACGTCGAACTCCACTAACGGTAGTAGCGACGCTTGCAAGCCAAACTCTTGACTCACAATATGTATGTTTACGCAACAAACTCTATCCGCATTGCACACCCATTAGGCAACAACACATCCAATTTGTCCCTTGCCATCGAAGAAGGTACTCCGATGCGCGATACAAATCCTTCGGACAAATAGTAATGTGAAGCTCCCATATCGAACAGTGCTCTCACCGGAAATAGAAAAGATCGATACAAAACCTAGCACAATTAGTCATAGGCTTCCTCTCAAATTTCGGACGTCCGCTCTAACAATCTCAGGCAAAGTGTCCAGCCTTCCCACAATTATATCATATAATTGGGTCTCACCCAATTGCTACTCCCAGTCCAGTCTTATTTGTCATTGGAATAACACTACATTCTCTGGCACTCTGTTCTATAACTGCTCCTGACATACCTTTCTTTGTCTTCTGTGCACCATCCCGACAATCTCGGGCAAGGTTCCCTTTCTTGCCACAAGTATGATGAGCGTAAGTAGATTTGCTAGTAGATGTTCTAGCCCTCTTTTTCAGCGTTTCGTGGTATGCAGCTTTTGTAAGACCTGCAGAGTTCGGTAACCTACACAATGGCATCTGGTGGGCTTTCCACAAATCTAATTCCAAAAATCTAGCCGACTCCACCAAGGCTCGAAATCCCAATAATTTTGGTCCTATTAGTAGAACTCATAACTCGCCACGCAGACCATTATAAAATCTATCGACTATAGACTGCTCGTTCTCCAACTCAAAGCCTGGGTAGCGCCTTATCATTTGAAACGCCTGCAAATATTCATCAACCGAGTGCGCTCCCTGCACTAAAAGCATGTTCAACTGCTGACCTGATGATCTTCTAAATGTCATTTGCTCCATCACACCACACGGCGTTGAAGCCACCTCAGGGACAAAGGGTTGCACATTCCTTCCATGTTGTGCATTAGTCACAGCGAACACCGCTTCAACTACTCTTCTTATGGTTTCAACAGAAGGAGGGGTCTTAGACACGTCGTTGGGTGTACTACTCTCTGCAAAATGTTGTGGTTGTGACTGCCGCGCACCGCTCCTAGTCACCTATAGTTGTAAAAAAGCTCAATTAGGTGACACACAAATTGCCAAAAGGCAATCATTGGAATGCTCAGGTTCCTCAAACAAGCGTATTTTCATTCCTAAGTGGACATTCATGGGTTCTTTTCATCTTATAACGATGACGCACATACATGTGCTCACCACCCCTTAAAAGAATTCGCCCACGAATTCAAATAAGCAAGACCGAAACCGGTAGTCTGATACCAAATTGTAACTCCCCTATCCGTCACATAGTATATAACAGTAGGTTCGGTCGGGGCCCGACGCCATATACCACAGATAGACCGAAGAGTTACTAAATGAAACCATCCAACCAATATAACGCGTCCTACACAGAATACATTCTAGAGGAAGCATTTTAAATATTACAAAGATAAGAACCCAAGCCACAGCATGAATGTCCACAAAAAGCCCAAAGTAGGAATGAGCGTACAAATACACAAAGTACTTGGCCTTATGGCCTTACAAGAGTTTACTTAAATAAATAATGTCTTCCATACATCGGCACGAAGGTCGGACACACGTGATCATAAAGAGTAAACATTCGTTTTGGCCTTCAAGGGCCAGCTCAGCAACAAGGGCTTCAGCCCGCTACTTGCCACTAGGCTCCACAGCACCTACAATCAATATTCCACCGCAGCGGTGGCAAACAAAAGCAACGATCAGCTAAAGCTGACCAAATTATAACCACCTCACCCCTTACACGGGGTGGCGGCCTCCTTCCCTGCATTTTATTAGCATAGCCAGACATTAAAGTGAAAGTACAACGAAAGCACACTTTACCACAGGTGTAGGCCCACACGGCCACACACCCCGTGCTCTCAGGGCACTTACACGGTGTAGTCGGTCCGAACCCGGTCTGTCCCGCAACTTCACCACCGCCCACAGGACGACAAACATCGTGAGCATTAAAGTCCTTTCAGCCGCAGCCAAGACTCGCTCTCCAAATTATCGTAAGTCTCATATACCTTAGGTAGATTTAACTGAAGTAAATGGAGTGGGTAGGGTTCCACCTGCCCGTTGCTCACTTTGCCACGGCAATTTAGCCATCAGCGCGGGCCAAGTTTCCCCCAGTCCCAAAGTATCGTTCATACAAAAGTACATAGTCTGGCTATGTACAAGGCTGGCTCTCAGGCCACCGATACGACAGAAATTCTCTTTTGCCCAGATTTCTGGGTGCACCTTAGAGTTAATGCCCGAGACTCCCTGTTGCAATCTACCACATAGAAAAACCCGAAAACAACCAATGACACGGAGTCTTCTCCGGCTATTCATGCATAATGAAACATCACCGATCCAGTCTAACTTGTTCGGGTAGGCTTCACACACCATGCCTATGTTCGTACTTCGATTCCGGACTCTACATGCAAAATTAGGGGTACTATTCATATCCACCCGAAGGAACACCTCACACTCACTGCATACTCGCGAGAGCGGGTTTCCTATGCAGAAAGAAAGAGGACTTCACATGTTCAAGAAGAGAATCATTACCCTAGAGGTTCGTCTTGGTTCCATGGAAAAACTAGCCAAATGAAAAGCACTGTGACGGCCTCGCCTCCATGGATCTGGACTCGGCTCGCGATTTGGGGCTCCAAAGCTCCACCAGCGGCCGGATTCCTCCTTCTCCTTCTCCTTCTTCCTTGCTCTCCCCTCTCTCTAACACCTTTAGAAAGAGAAAGGCATAAGATAAATGAGGGTTTAACCCCCAGCTCCCGGCTTTATATTAGTAGGGAGAGTTCTGGATCGTTAGATCCTATTTGAAGGAAATGAACGACCACAAATCGCCCTGAAAGTCACTTTCCTGGGCCGAACACGGCCTGTGACACGCCCGTGTCACAAACCGTCTCTCACGATCTGAACATGATCGTCAAACACATAATAGGATAAGGGCCCAGACACGCCCGTGTTACTTCTGACATGCCCGTGTCATCCTCCGACACGGCCGTGTCACAGGGCGTGTTCCTCGAGCGATACAGGAAACCGTCGCGTCCCAACCAGGACACGGCCATATGACATGTCCATGTTATACTTGACACGCCCGTGTCATCCTCCGACACGCCCGTGTCACAGGCCGTGTACATCAGTTGACACAGGCCTGTCAAATACAGAGAAGGACATGACCCTGGACATGCCCGTGTCTCAGGCTGTTGGAACACCCTATTACTAATTTGGGTCAGGATCACTATGTCTTTAGGAAACCTGTTTTTGACCTCATTGTATAGATCTAAAGGTCAATTAGAATTGAGTCTAGGGGTTAGTAGTTAGGTTTGGAAGCTGCCCTCAAGACCAAGGTTTTTCAGTTTGGAGACTAAGTCATTTCGTCGAGCTCAGTATGATGAATCGTCGGACTCCAATCGACGATCGTTTAGCTCAACTTCGACGGATCGTCGAACTCCATTCGACGATCGCTGAGCTCAACTTCAACAAATCGTCGAACTCCATTCGACGATCTTCGAGCTCAATTCGACGATCTTGACTCCAGTATTGATTCTCTATCTCTGAGCTCAGTTCGACGATAGTTGAGCTCAGATCGACGATCTCTATTGTTGTCTAAGTCCAAATCGCTGAGCTCAGTTCGACGATAGTGGAGCTCAGTTCGACGTTTTTTTCTGAAGAGTTAAATGATTTTCAAGATTCAAATTCAGAACAGTTAAGGAGTTATTGTCAGCAATTAATTCAGAAGATCTTGTAGCCGTTTTCATTTATTCTGGAGCAAGTTTCAAGGGATTATCAAGGAATGTTTCATTGGACTTTCCCCCAGAAGATAATTTCAATTAAGGATGTAATTAATGACAGGCTAACGGCTATTCTGGACAGAGGATCATTTCTACTCAGAACAAAAGGAATAAAAGATAAGATTTTTGAATCTCTCAACACAAGAAAAAGAAGAACAAGAGAGTGCACAAGAAGAAGAAGAAAAACATATTCTCTGCTACAACTCTTCTCTGTAACAACAGTTTTCTCAACAACAATCACTCAAGAGAAAAAGAAAGAAAGCTGTAGACATTCTCTGTCTCAAGATTCTCACAAGAACACCATCACTAAAAGGAGATTAACAAATCTGAAATCTTCAGATCTCTTTTGATTCAAGTGTTCAAAGACATCATCATTCAAGAATCCAGACACCTCACATTTCAGCTGTTGCTGAAATCATCAATTGCTGGAGTTCAATTTTCTGAAGGCCTATCACCCTACAGCAAAGCTTCATTTCTTGAACATCTCAAGAACTCAGGAGCAGCTTTGACAACATCAATATCCACATAGTCTTCTCAGCTGCTTTGAGAAAGAGAAGACTTCCATCACTGTCTTATCCCCACCTCTGTAAAGGGTTTCTCAAACTCCCTTCAAACGTTTGTGTGTGGTTTTTGAGCACCTTATCAAAAGCTCATTGGTGGCAAGACACCTGATCAAAAAATCTGGTTTGGTTTTTGAGCACCTTATCAAAAGCTCATTGGTGCTCAGGACACCTGATCAACTCATCATGTAGTTGATTCCTACCTAGGGTGGTAGAAGAGTGGATGTACCCAAGTTTAGGGGAACCACTATAGCTCCTTGTGTCTTCTGGTTGCTTGTGTTTTTCTTTTGTTTCTGGCTGTGATCTGTGATTATCTTCTTTTGTAGATTGTGATTAGATAGCTGCTGTGTTTAGATTTACTATTTTCTTCCCTGCTCACTTAGATTACAACAACTGTTGTAAAAAGTTTTTTTTAAGCACCATACTCTATTCACCCCCCTCTAGAGTATATCAGATCTAGCTTGCACTTTTAATTGGTATCAGAGCGAGGTTGGTTAAACATACCACACCTTGGTGGTTGCACAGGCTAACACCTGAACCCAAAGATCCCTAGTTTGATCTGCTTTTTGTAGATTTTGTTATTAGATTATTTCTTCACAAATCATGGCCCAAAACAAAGATTATGCTAGCACCAGACCTCCAGTGTGCAATATGTCTAAGTTTGCACTTTGGAAAGCAAGGATTAGACTATACATGAATTCTATTGACGAGGGCATTTTTAACTCTGTTTTGACAGTTTGTCCAAGACCTTCAGAGAACACAAGCACAAATGTTGTTCCACCTCCATCAGGAAAAGATGCTGATATCAAGAAGTGGAAAGTAGCAGATGCAAAGGCTATGAATATCTTAGACCAGACCATGTCTGATGACATATTCCAAAAGGTGGCTGAATGCAATTCAGCAAAGGAAATCTGGGATAAGCTGTCTGAAATAGTCTCAGGATCAGCTGATGAAAGAAAGGACAGGAGATCTCACCTCATATCCCAATATGAGAATTTCAAGAAAGGAGAAGCTGAGTCAGTAGCTGAAATGTACAACAGACTCAGTCTGATAGTCAATGAACTCAAGACTCTGGATAAAGAGATCTCACTGACTGAACTTAATGACAAAATCCTAATGTGCTTCCCAAGCACTTGGGACTCAAGAATCTGGCCAATCAAGGATGCCAGAAGCCTGAATGAGATTACAACAGAAGCTCTCTTGGGCAAGTTCAAGTCTTATGAGCTGCTCATTAAGAATAGAGAAGAAGAGCAGAAGGCTGCCTCACCAGCCACAAGAAAGAAAAAGACAATTGCTTTCAAAGCAACTGAAGATCAGCCTGAAGACAAAGTCACAGGCGATGATGAGCTACTTAGTCTACTGGCTAAAAGATTTTACAAGATGGCCAGAAAGGACTTCAGAAAGAGATCATACAAGGAGCATGATAAGCCAAGATATGATAGGTCAAATAATAAAGAAATTGTTTGCTTTGGTTGCAGGAAACCAGGCCATATTGTACCTGACTGTCCAGAGAACAAAAACAAGGACATAAAGGATAAGAGAGAAAGAAGAAAAGATAAGGACTTCAAGAAGAATGGCAATGCCAAACCCTCCTCAAGCAAGAACAAACACAAAAGGAAGGGATTGGTTGCTGAATCCTGGAGTGAAACTGAAGAAGAATCAGAAGCTTCATCCAGCTCCAGTGATGATGAAGATGATGCTGAAGAGAAGGAGTTCTCAATGATGGCAATCAATGCCTCTCAACACAATTCAGATGCAGAAGAGTCAGAGTCAGACTCAGAGACTCAACTTGAAGAGGACCAGGTAATTAGTTCTTTTGATTTCAATTCTGAGGACTTTAAGTCTGAGTTTAAAGCATTATGTTTAGACTTACTAAAGTCTGAGAAGGAAATTATTTCTCTCAGAAATCAATTATCTGAACATAGTACCTTAAAGTCAGAAAACCTCAAACTCTCTAAGGAGTTGGAGTGCAGTAGGGAGCAGATAGCTTCACTGAAAGGTGAGCTATCAGAGGCCAAGAAGTTTGAAGAATCCCTTAATGGGAGAAGTATCAAGCTGATGGACATCACAAGCACAGTGAACTCCAGATTCAATAGCACACTGGGCTTGGGTGCTTCATCCAGCCAACCTATAGTTCTAACAACCCCAATTAAGTTTATTTCTGATAAAGGGAAGGGAGTTGTAGAGGAAGCTAGGAAAAATTCTGATCTGCCTAAGAAAACCAAGTTCCAGCAGAAATCGTCGAACGAAGCTCGACGATCGCCGAACGCAGATCGACGATCTCAGGCAAAATCGTCGAACTCAGCTCGACAATCTCTAATTCCTGAACTCTGCCACAGTCGACCGTCGAACGGAGCTCGACGATCTGACCCAAGATCGTCGAATGCAGCTCAACGATCGTCGAACAGATATCAGAGCTCTGGAAATTCTTTCAAGGGTAAATCAAAATCCAATCCTAGGGGTCCTTCATCCCAAAGCTTTAACCCTTATACTGAATGGATAATACATCCAAGGAGATATCATCCTGAAGGTTATAAGAGTCAACCTAGGATGTCTTTTATTTCTGAATTTAAAGGTTTTCAACCTAGGCCCAAGGTAAACTGGGTCAAAAACAAGTGAATTATTTTATGTGCAGGTGAAGACATATCCAACATCAAACCAACAATGGTATCTGGATAGTGGGTGTTCTAAGCATATGACAGTAAATAGGGACAACCTCACATCCTTTAAAGCCAAGCTTGGACCCAAAGTCATATTTGGTGATTCAAACTTTGGACAAACTAAAGGATATGGTGCAGTACAGATTGGGACAGTGATATTCAAGAAGGTAGCTTATGTGGAAGGACTGAAGCACAATTTGATAAGCATCAGTCAGCTATGTGATGAAGGCTACCAGGTGACTTTCAGCAAAGCCTTATGCAAGATCAAGTCAGAGGACAACATAACTGTGTTGACAGGTAAAAGGAAAGGTAACATCTACTTAGTGGATTTTCTTTCAACAGATGTAGACATTTGCCTATTTAATTCAGTTTGTAGACCTAATGTTTTATGGCATAAGAGACTAGGACATTTAAACCTTAGAACCATTGCTAGGCTATCCAAGGACAACCTTGTTAGAGGACTACCGTCTGGCCCCTAAAAGAAGGAAGGACTCTGCAGGGCTTGTCAATTAGGCAAGCAAACTAAAAATAGTTTCATGTCACTTAATAAGAGTGATTCACCTAGGATTTTGTATCTATTACACATGGATCCTTTTGGACCCATTACAGTACAAATCTTAGGAGGGAAATCTTACACTTTAGTAGTTGTAGATGACTTCTCTAGATTCACATGGGTGTTCTTTCTGAGGAAGAAGTCTGATAACTTTAAGTGTTTGACATAGTTTCTCAAATGCATACAGATTGAGTTCAATACTCACATTGCCCTGATCAGAAGTGATCATGGGATAGAGTTTGATTCTCTTCTTATGCAAGAGTTATGTCAGAGTGAAGGGATCAGGCATACTTTCTCAGTTCCTAGAACTCCTCAACAAAATGGGGTAGCTGAAAGGAAAAATAGAACCCTTATTGAATCTGCCACTACATTGTTGTCAGATGCTCACCTTCCTCTATCTTTTTGGGCAGAAGCAGTGAACACCTCCAACTATGTGCTGAACAGAAGTTTAATACATAAACTAAAGGGCAAGACACCTTATGAATTACTCAAAGGGAAGAAACCTAAAGTTGACTATTTTAGAATTTTTGTTTGTATTTGTTATATACATAATAATGACAAAAAGTATTTAGCAAAATTTCAAACTAAAGCTGATGAAGGAGTGTTTCTGGGATACTCCATGATCAGTAAGTGAAAGTCCACCTAGTGTCAACTACCTTCACCTATGGGGGGGGGGAATAGGTGACTAGCAGCGTTTTTGCGTAATTGAAATTGTACCTGCACACGAAAATAAAACAACACAGCACAAAAGAGTACACAAGCTATTTATAGTGGTTCCCCGATTTGGGTACATCCACTTTCCCCCTTCGACCTATCTCCCAATAAGGGACGACTCGGTCTCTTCACCAACAGGATTGAAATCCAATCCTTGCACTATCGGAAGGAACCCTTCCACACGTAGGAGTCAACACTCCCACACCACGGGTTGCACCCAACCCTTACAACTAGGAACCAATGTTCCTTTACAACAAAAATGAACTAGATTGTACAAGAAATACAAACTACTTTTGGAGACTATGGTGTCCCTCTTCGTTCGATGATGTGATCTAGAAATCATGAAGAGTCCACAACCCTAGATCTCACTTGGAGAGAATCTCCCCGGAACCGGCGGCGGCAAGACGGGCGGCGGCTTGGTTCACGGGATCGGCGGCGACAACGGTGTGCGGCTGCTGTACTTTGGAGATCCAAACTTCGTAGCGAAGCTAGCTAGGTCTACCAACGGTCACACTAGGATCAATCGTCTCGATCGATTCGGATGGGGAAGATTTTCCCGATCAACAAATCAAGAGACAAGAAATCTCTGGATAGACGCGTGAGACACTATGCTTGGCTAAGCTTCTGTCGCCGGAAGATCTGGAAGAAACCACGATCAAGACCGGCGATCAACTTGCTCGAGCGGCGACGGCGGCGGCGGAGCAGAAATCGCGATTTTAGGTCAAGGTCGTCGCTCGACTTCTTTCTGTGTATCGCAACTGTTCAAAAATACGCATGTATTTATACACAAGTATACTCCTAAATGACCGTTGTGGGTCCCACCAGAAGAAACCCTAATTCCGGTTCAAAACAGTGCCAGTGGCAGAATCCGGTCCAGCGGTTTCCAGAACATTGCCCAAGTCAAAATCGGCGAGAATCGAAGGTGATTCTCGTCGAATCGGCGAGAATCAAAGGTGATTCTCGTCGATTCGGCGAGAATCGAAGATGATTCTCGTCGATGTTGACTTTATTGCACGCTCTGATTTAGCCAGGTCGAGACGGTGAGAATCAACCAGTGATTCTCGACGATTCGGCGAGAATCACTTGGTGATTCTCGTCGATTATTACTTAGCATCAGAGTTGCTCGCTTTGAAGTAGCTGGATCGAGTCGGCGAGAATCAGCCAATGATTCTCGACGATTCGGCGAGAATCACTTGGTGATTCTCGTCGATTTACACTTAGATGATTTTTCGTCTTTCCACCCATGAGGTGCTCCTTGACCCATCCTTGCTCCTTGCCTGCTCTTGCCTTAACACAGCCCTGTACTTGAAAATAAGTACACTCCAATAGAGAGAGTACACGTAGGCCAACACACTGATCTGCTCAACGAGGGATTACGTCGCACAGACCCGTGTATATTGACCTACTGCACCCTGACATTGGTGTGTACTTAATGTGGAATAACTGCAAGCACAACTTGAAAGATTTTATCAAATACATTGTCTATTTACCTTAGCTTGTTCAGGGGCTTCTTCAAATAAGGTACGTTGTGGATACAATACCCAATAATCTCCCCCTATTTGAAGAAGCCTAAACCCTACAAGCTAAGGTGAATAAGGCGTATGGGAATGAAAATCATAACCTTGAAATTGAGTTGAGAGAGATATTCATTACCAATACCAATTTGAGAGCAAACTGGGAGCCACCTTAGCCTTAGCTGAGAGGGTAATCTCCCCCTTTTCGGCTACTGCAAATCGGGGTCTGTAGCATTTGACCCCTTGCTCCCCCTCAGTTCTTGCACCTGTGCTCACCCTGGAGTTCCTGGCAAAGCCTCCCCCTAGATGCACGAGCATGGAGCTTCTGTAGTCTTCATTCCTTATAGTTTAGCATTCCCAATTCAGTTTTGAAAAGACTGAACTTGGCTTCGACTAAGGGCTTTGTGAAAATGTCTGCAATCTGCTTGTCCGTGGGGACATAACAGAGAGAGATGTCCTTGTTCTCCACGTGCTCCCGAATGAAGTGGTAGTGCACTTTAATATGCTTCGTTCTGTTGTGTGATGTCGGATTGTTGGCAATGGCAATTGCACTAGAGGAGTCGCAGTACATTGGTACTTCCTTGAACTGAAGGTCGCAGTCGGCTAACTGGTTTCTGATCCATAGGAGTTGTGCGCAACAGCTGCCTGCCGAGATGTACTCAGACTCTGTTGTGGAGGTAGCTACACAATTCTGCTTCTTGCTGTTCCATGAGATAAGCCTTCTTCCGAGGAATTGACACGTCCCGGAAGTGCTTTTCCTGTCGTCCCTACTCCCTGCAAAATCAGCATCTGAAAAACCTATTAGCTCGACATCATTGTTTCTCGGGTACCATAAGCCAAGATTGGGAGTACCTTTAAGGTATCTTAGAATTCGCTTTGCAGCGACATAGTGAGATTCCTTAGTGTGCACCTGATATCTGGCACAGACACATGTGGAGAACATGATATCCGGTCTACTGGCAGTAAGGTAGAGCAGGGATCCAATGATGCTTCTGTATTTGGTTTCATCGAAAGGTTTACCTTTCTCATCCTTATCCAGAGACATAGTGGATCCCATTGGAGTCCTCATAGAGGTTGCACTCTCCATGCCGAATTTCTTGAGAAGTTCATTTGTGAACTTCGTCTGAGAGATGAAGATTCCATCCTCAGACTGTTTCACTTGAAGTCCCAAGAAATACTTTAGCTCTCCCATACTGCTCATTTCAAACTTTCCTTGCATAAGTTTGGAAAACTTTTTGCAAAGATTGTTGTCCGTTGAGCCGAATATTATGTCATCGACATAGATTTGCACCAGCAAAATCTTGCCTTTGACTTCCCTGAGAAACAATGTCTTATCTATTTTACCTCTAGAGAACTTGTTCTCAAGAAGAAAACTAGATAAAGTCTCATACCAAGCTCGTGGAGCTTGTTTTAAACCATATAAAGCTTTATTAAGAAAATATACATGATTGGGATAAGTAGGATTGACAAAACCTGGGGGTTGAGCGACGTATACTTACTCTTTCAGGTCTCCGTTCAAGAATGCTGATTTCACATCCATTTGATAGACTGTGAATCCTTTGTGCGAAGCGTACGCCAGGAACAATCGGATTGCCTCGAGCCTTGCCACTGGTGCAAAGGTCTGGTCGAAGTCAATCCCCTCCTCCTGTCTGTAACCTTGAGCCACCAGCCTGGCCTTGTTCTTTATGATGACATCATGTCCATCCAGTTTGTTTCTGAAGATCCACTTGGTGCCAATCACATTCTGCTTGTGTGGTCTGGGAACCAGCGTCCAAACGTTGCAACGTTCGAATTGATGTAGTTCATCTTGCATGGCCAGAATCCAGGCCGCATCTTTGTTCGCCTCGTCGAACTTCTTTGGCTCAACCTGTGACAGGAAGCTCAGATGCAAAATTTCGTTAATAGTACCTCTTTGAGTTCTGACACCGACACGAGGATCTCTGATGATCTGATCTCTAGGATGATCCCTCACATGCCGGAGCTCTAGAAGTCTGGCGTCTGGAGCTTCGACTACTTCTTGGGCTTCTACTTCTTCTAGGAGATTTGATCCATTTTGATCTTCAACATTCCCAGATGACGTGGAGGTGGAAACTTTGACGTACTTAGGAGTTTCATCTTTAGCGGTCTCATCGAGATCCAGCTGTTCAAGTCGTGCACCTGCATCTTCAAGAATACCACGTAACCTATGGTGACTCCTCGATCTGACCCTCCAAAGATGACTTTGGGTCCATTCTCGACTGGAGTGTAATCACGCAGCAGGCTTCTTGTCCCAGTCATATGCCGGGAGCATCCACTATCCAAGTACCAGATTGGCGTTTTGGTGGCCTTTGGACATTCCTGCAAAACAAAATTAATTTCCCTTAGGAACCCAATCGAACTTGGGTCCTAGATTCCTGGTTAGCATACTCCCCCTCGGTTAGTTAACCTTACGAGTGGTCGGCCTCACAGTGCTAACATAGGGAGTCTTGTTATACCTCGGATTAAACCAACAATCCACGGCAAAGTGACCGACTTTGCGACAACACCAACAAACAAATCTGCTGTACCTCTTCCTAGGCTCTTGCCTTACCCTGGGAATGACGGGTACAGCTGGGGCCTTGGATCTGGAGGTGGAGAGCTCATAGTGATTGCAGTCACATGACTTCTTCACCTTCTGATTCGTCAGTATAACAGGCTTGACTCTTGGTGCCTGCTTTCCATTATGGCCGCTAGAGAATTGACCATAATTTCCCATGTGGATTTCCTCATAAGGTGCCTTGAAGGCACTCTCACCGAAGTTCCGGGAAAATGTCCAACCATCATATCGGCTCTTTGGCTTTGCAACCGAGGGCCGGAAATGATGACCAAAGGTTGATTCAAAGTCATGTTGGTTGCAAGGAAAGCTAGGATTTCTGAACGCAACAGGACTGAACGGAGCCTTTCCCTTTTCAGCAGCAGAGGCCTTCTTAGCGGTCTTATTCTTCCTCTGGTTCCTGTTTCTCCTGGATGAGGAACCAGATACCCCTACATGCCCCAAGCCAGCTCCTTTGGCCTGAGCAGAGAAGGTATCAACTACTGGAAGAACTGTTTTTGGCATAGAGAAGCTCTTGACGATCTTCCTTTCTGCCGCAAGTTGTTCTTCCAACTTGTCGACTTCCTCCTGCTTAAGATCAAGGAGCTTAAGAGACTCTGAATGCTTTGAAGTCAGGTCAAGGTGCTCCTGTCGGAGAGAAATCAAACTTGTGATTTCTTCCCTTAGGGAGACACTCTCTCCCTTAAGGAATTTCACTTCCTTTTTCTCAGCCTTCAATCTCTTACGGCACTCCTCGAAAGTGTTGAGCAGAAGCTCATACTTCTCGAGGAGCTCCGCTTCACAGGCCGAAAGGCTATCCTCAGGGTCATCATCCTGAGACTCAGGATCAGATTCAGAGTCGGAGAGAGGGGTGTGAGCTTTTACCTTTCCAGTAAATGGGGGGCATTCTCCTTCTGAGTCGGAGCAACCCACCAGCCCAAAGTAGGCTTCCTCATCATCACTGGAGTCTGAGGAATCAGACTCACTCAGTGTCTTTGGCCTTTTGGCGAGGTAGCTCCGCTCTTTCTTCTTATCTCTAGAGGATTTGTGCTCCTCTCCTTTCCCTTTTTCTCTCTTGCCTTGGTAGCAGTCGGCCATGACGTGTCCTGGCTTATTGCATCCAAAACAGATAATGTCAGAGGAGCGATGTTTGTTCGGTTTAGAAGCATACCTGTCAGAAGAATAATTTTTCTTCTGATGCCTGGAGGAGGAGCCGTCTTTCTTTCTTTGATTCCTCATCTTGAGGAACTTCTTGAATTCTCGGGTGATGAGGGAGAAATCCTCCTCAGACAGCTCTGAGCTGGAGGAGCATGGCTCGGAGTCCTCCTCCTCATCCTTTTTCCTGGCACGGTATGAAACCGCGCCCTTGCCTTTTCTGGAGTGAATGGATTTTAGAGCCACAGTCTTTTCTTTGGCTTCAGCCTTCTCAGCTTCTTCTTCTGCTTTCCTGGTGTTCAGTTGAAGCTCATAGGACATCAGCTTCCCAAACAGAATTTGCGGGTCTGTTTCAGCCAGTCTGCCAAACTCTCGGATGGCGCAGATCTTTGTGTCCCATTCCTTAGTAAGGGACCTAAGGAATTTATCATTAAGTTCACCATCAGTGAACACTCTTCCATATCCTTTGAGGGCATTGATAATCTTGAGGAAGTTCTCTAAGGTGACTCTGATCTCTTCCTTAGGCCCTTGTCTGAAGGCCTCATATTTCTGGTTCAGAAGGGATCTCCGATCATCCCTCACTTCATCAGTGCCCTCCATTAGGATAATCAGGCAGTGCCAGATCTCCTTTGCTGTCCTGCAATTGCAGAAGTTCTGCATCATTGAGTCATCGACTGCGCTGACCAGAATGTTCTGCGCCTTCTTGTCAAGTCCCACCAACACCATCTCGTCCTTGTCCATTTCAGAAAGTTTCTTTGGCACTTTCTTGGTAGGATCTATGGTGGAGACCTTAGTGGGGACATAAGGTCCCTCTTCCACGATCATGAAGAGTCGAGGATCAACTGCTTCCATGTAGAACCTGATCCTTTCCTTCCAGATAGGAAAGTTGAGCATGGTGCACACTGGGATCTTGCTTGTGAACTTGAGCCCGTCCATAGTAGATGTTTGTCTTCTTCTTGACACTGGCGGCAGGATTCAACTCAAGGTGTTAACCTTTTTGATGAGTAACCTGGCTTTGATACCACTTGAAAGTCCACCTAGTGTCAACTACCTTCACCTATGGGGGGGAGGAATAGGTGACTAGCAGCATTTTTGCGGAATTGAAATTGTACCTGCACACGAAAATAAAACAACACAGCACAAAAGAGTACACAAGCTATTTATAGTGGTTCCCCGATTTGGGTACATCCACTTTCCCCCTTCGACCTATCTCCCAACAAGGGACGACTCGGTCTCTTCACCAACAGGATTGAAATCCAATCCTTGCACTATCGGAAGGAACCCTTCCACACGTAGGAGTCAACACTCCACACCACGGGTTGAACCCAACCCTTACAACTAGGAACCAATGTTCCTTTACAACAAAAATGAACTAGATTGTACAAGAAATACAAACTACTTTTGGAGACTACGGTGTCCCTCTTCGTTCGATGACGTGATCTAGAAATCACGAAGAGTCCACAACCCTAGATCTCACTTGGAGAGAATCTCCCCGGAACCGGCGGCGGCAAGACGGGCGGCGGCTTGGTTCACGGGATCGGCGGCGACAACGGTGTGCGGCTGCTGTACTTTGGAGATCCAAACTTCGTAGCGAAGCTAGCTAGGTCTACCAACGGTCACACTAGGATCAATCGTCTCGATCGATTCGGATGGGGAAGATTTTCCCGATCAACAAATCAAGAGACAAGAAATCTCTGGATAGACGCGTGAGACACTATGCTTGGCTAAGCTTCTGTCGCCGGAAGATCTGGAAGAAACCACGATCAAGACCGGCGATCAACTTGCTCGAGCGGCGACGGCGGCGGCAGAGCGGAAATCGCGATTTTAGGTCAAGGTCGTCGCTCGGCTTCTTTCTGTGTATCACAACTGTTCAAAAATACGCGTGTATTTATACACAAGTATACTCCTAAATGACCATTGTGAGTCCCACCAGAAGAAACCCTAATTCCGGTTCAAAACAGTGCCAGCGGCAGAATCCAGTCCAGCGGTTTCCAGAACATTGCCCAAGTCAAAATCGGCGAGAATCTAAGGTGATTCTCGTCGAATCGGCGAGAATCAAAGGTGATTCTCGTTGATTCGGTGAGAATCAAAGATGATTCTCATCGATGTTGACTTGATTGCACGCTCTGATTTAGCCAGGTCGAGACGGCGAGAATCAACCAGTGATTCTCGACGATTCGGCGAGAATCACTTGGTGATTCTCGTCGATTATTACTTAGCATCAGAGTTGCTCACTTTGAAGTAGCTGGATCGAGTCGGCGAGAATCAGCCAATGATTCTCGACGATTCGGCGAGAATCACTAGTGATTCTCGCTGAATCGGCGAGAATCACTTGGTGATTCTCGTCGATTTACACTTAGACGATTTTTCGTCTTTCCACACATGAGGTGCTCATTGACCCATCCTTGCTCCTTGCCTGCTCTTGCCTTAACACAGCCCTATACTTGAAAATAAGTACACTCCAATAGAGAGAGTACACGTAGGCCAACATACTGATCTGCTCAACGAGGGATTACGTCGCACAGACCCGTGTATATTGACCTACTGCACCCTGACATTGGTGTGTACTTAATGTGGAATAACTGCAAGCACAACTTGAAAGATTTTATCAAATACATTGTCTATTTACCTTAGCTTGTTCAGGGGCTTCTTCAAATCAGGTACGTTGTGGATACAATACCCAACAGTAAGGCTTATAGGGTTTATAATAAATCATCTCTTTAAATTGAAGAATCTGTTCGCATATCATTTGATGAATCTAACATGTCTTTCAAGGAGAAGAGCACTTCTATCATTGAACCTTTGCAGGTACATTCTCTTGATGAAGATTTGAACAGGTTACAGATTACTCAAAAAGAGGAAAGCAGTGAAGATGAAGAAAGCACTCAACATAATGAAGAGAAATGACTTGAAGAGCCAGTTGTTGTACCATAAGAGGAAACAACAACACAGGTTGGTGAACAATTAACACTCCCTGTTGATTTAGTAACATCAAGAGATCATCAAATTTCCCAAGTAATTGGAGACATCTCAGCTGGTGTGCAAACCAGAAATCAGGTCAACCAAAACCTGTTGCACACTTGCTTCCTATCTCAAATTGAACCTCAATCCATTCAAGATGCAGAGCAAGATCCACACTAGATCATTGCAATGCAAGAAGAGTTGCATCAATTTGAAAGGAACAAAGTTTGGGAACTAGTGCCAAGGCCTAAGGATCACTCCATTATTGGAACAAAGTGGGTGTTCAAGAAACAAATTGGATGATCAAGGAGTAATTGTAAGGAACAAGGCAAGTCTAGTTGCTCAAGGATATTCTCAAAAAGAAGGCATAGATTATGACCAGACTTTTGCACCAGTTGCAAGATTGGAAGTCATCAGAGTCTTCTTAGCATATGCAGCACACAAAGGCTTCAAGGTATATCAGATGGATGTAAAGAGTGTCTTTCTCAATGGAGACATCAAAGAAGAAGTCTATGTCAGACAACCTCCAGGTTTTATCTCTCCAACCCATCCTGATTATGTTTTTAAATTGAACAAAGCATTATATGGTCTCAAGCAAGCTCCTAGAGCATGGTATGAGAGCCTAGCATGCTTCCTTCTGGAAAATGAATTTATAAGGGGTAGAGTAGACCAAACTCTTTTCATTAGAACCCATAAGTCTCATACCCTACTAGTACAGATTTATGTATATGATATTATTTTTGGCTCTACTGACTCAAATTTGTGCAGAAGGTTTCCAACCTAATGCATTCTAAATTTGAAATGAGTAGCATGGGTGTGTTATCCTTCTTTCTAGGATTGCAAGTCAAACAACAAGCTGAAGGCATCTTTATTTCTCAAACCAAGTATGCAAAAGAATTGGTTAAGAAGTTTGGTATGTCTGAAGCATCTTGTATGAAAACACCTATGCCTACTAATGCTGTATTGGATGCTGATGAACATGGGAAACCTGTTGATCAGACAATATATAGAGCAATGATTGGCTCTTTACTATACCTTACAGCGAGTACACCTGACATAATGTTTGCTACATGCATATGTTCTAGATTCCAAGTGAGCCCTAGAGAGTCACACCTAACTTTAGTTAAAAGGATTCTCAGGTATGTTAAAAGTTGTCCAAATCTAGGTCTCTGGTATCCAAAAGATTCAGCATTTGACTTAACTGGATTTTCTGATGCTGATTATGCTGGATGCAGAATTGACAGGAAAAGCACCAGTGGAACTTGTCAGTTTCTTGGTGACAGACTTGTCTCTTGGTTTTGCAAGAAACAAACATCTGTGTCAACTTCAACTGCTGAAGCTGAATATATGGCTGCAGGCAGTTGTTGTTCACAAATATTGTGGATTCAAAACCAACTCCTAGACTATGGCTACAACTTAGAGAAGTCAAAAATCTTTTGTGATAACACCAGTGCTATTTCTATAGCTCAAAATCTAGTCCTCCATAGTAGGACAAAACACATAGAAATTAGGCATCACTTCTTAAGGGATAATGTTGAGAAGAACAAAATTGAACTTCAATATATCTCAACTGATTTGCAAAGGGGAGATATTTTCACCAAACCCTTGGATGAAAAGAAAAACACCTTCTTCCTAAATCAGTTAGGAATGTTAGATGGAGGAAGTCTAAAATAATATCCAAGATTTTCAAACTTTAAAAAATGACCAAGACTAGGCAAACATCTTGATTTTTCTAGTGTCTAGAGTGTATTTCTGGTCTCTGAACTGCGCTCGACGATTTTCCCCCAGATCGTCGAACAGAGATCGACGCTTTCCGAAATCGTCGACCTGAGTTCAGCTCTTCTCAGATGGTGTTCAACTATCTCTCCAGGTCAACGATCGTCGAACGGCGCTCGACGATTTTGTTCTTTGAACTATCGTCGAACGGAGCTCGACGCTCTCCAATATCGTCGAACGGAGATCGATGATAGTGAAGACCCTTCAGATTCCTTTAGAAGCCCCGATCGTCGAACTGAGTTCAACGATCTTTCCTTTTCTGCGTCGAACCCTAATATAAAATTCATTTTTCGGCCGTCGGTCTCTCTTTGCGCCTTCGTTCTCTCTGCAAATTTTCTCTTTCCCTCCAAACATCTCTACACTTGGTCGTTGTTTGTTGATTTTTACAGGTGACAATGGCCGTCTCAGTTGTTGTTCTAGCCGCCATGAAATTCGATGCAGGATTTGATATAGACATGGATTCCTTTAGCACCAGTGACCAGGTCTTTCAAAACATTCTGGAACTGTTCAAGGAGCAAAAGCTTGTTGCTATCATGACTACAAGAATCAAATTGGCTGCTGATAAGATCAAAGAGTGGGTCTATACTCCCATAACCAGGACCAAAACACAGTGGTTGGTTCAATTTCTGGAACCCAGGTCCCTCTGACTCCTACCATTCTGACAGAAGTTTTTGAATTGAATTCTGGAAGAGATTCTGCTGAGTTATCTGGAGAAGATTTTTCTGATTTACTTGCTAGAATGGGTCATTCTGATGCAAACCCTAGCAAGCTGCTGAAAAAGAACTTAGCTGTTGAATACAGGTTCTTAGCTGATGTAGTGGGAAAGGTTCTGTTGGCCAAGCATTCAGCACATGATACCATCTCCAGGTATCAGCTGTGCTTGATGGGAGCCTTAGTGGATAAGAAACAGTTAAACTGGGGAGAAATCTTCTTTGATTTGATTAAGAAGAAAATAAACAAGAATTTTGTTAATTATGGAAGGATTCTAGGGATGTTTCTCCAAAATAGATGCCCTGCCCTGCTTGTCTCTTCTAGGATGGATATCAATGCCTCTAAGAGGCTCTCATGTGCCCTCTTTGGCAAATGGGACAGGCAGATAGTGAAGCCCAGCAGGCCCTCTGCAAGCACACCTTCAGGCACAAGGACTGTAACAGTCTCTTCCCCTCAAGTCTCTGCCCCTGCAGATGACTTGCCTGCTGCTTCTCCTCCTCCTATTTCATCTCCACCAGTCACATCCACCATTCCAACTTCATCCACCATCATTATTTCCAGCCCATCTCCTACATCAATTCCTTCTCCAATCCCTACTCTCACAGAGGAAATCTTCCATCCATTACATCACTACCCTCAACCAGACATTGACACATCATCCAACATTCCATCTTTCACACTTCTAGATGATTCCTTCATGGATGATTCACCTTCATCCCCTCCTGATCTTCCCTCCTCATCCACATCATATCAACAACTTCTGCAAGATATCATTGATCAACCCTCCTTCACACCTTCTATCTCCATACCACTTTCTTCCATTTCCACAATCCCCACACCTCAACCTTCACTTCTACCATCCACCAGCTCTCCACCACCAACTCCAGTTGCTCCTCCATCCTTCTCTACCTCTGCTCAAATCCCTGTTGAGCATGTAGACATTCCAGCCTTAGCTGACCAACTGTATGAGCTGATAGCTCTCAGGCTTTCACTTCTGTTGGAGACCTCCTTGGCTCCACTCCTCAAGTCAGTTGCAGACTTATCTGCCAGGCTCTCTTCCATCTTTCCTCCTCAGGCATTCCCTTCATTTGGGTGCCTTGATCCAGCTGTCTCTGAATCTAGGCAAGGGGAGATGCCTCATGAAGATGTGAGATTGCCTGCTGCTGCTGCTGCCATTTCTTCAGTCCATGTTGCTGATGTTGTTACTAAAGCTCAAGCCTCAACTCCTCAAGTTGTTGTCTTCTCAGTGGACCTCATGTCCTTATTATCAGATTTTGACTCAGTTTATTTCAGCTGTCTTCCAGTGAGTAATGCAGTCCAGCCCTCTGAAGATCTCTCCAAGGCCATTGTGCCCTTCTCCAGTTGTGACACCAGTGTTATCCATTCATTTGTAAATTCAGTTTATGCTGCTGAAAATGTTGTTGTTTCTATTTGTTCTGATGCTGCTGATATTTCAGTTTCTGAGGATATGCAGACAGAGGCATTTGATTTTGAGCCTACTGTTATTGCTGATGCTGAACCTATTGTATCTGAAAGTAGTGTTTCTGAAACTATTTTATCTGAATCTGTTGCTGCCCCAGTTGCTACTGTTATTACTGCTGCTATATCTTCTGAGAGTATTGCCCCTGGAACTTCTGTTTCTGATGTTACTAATGTTACTGCTACAATTGCTGTCACCACTGTCTCATCTGCTCCAACCCAACTTCAGATAGATTATCTGAAAAATATTGATGCTTTATATGATGAGCAAAACTCTGAAAGTGATGAATATAGGACTGATTCTGATGATTCCTCAGCTACTATAGCAAGGAAGAGAAAAGCAAGGAGCAAGGCTATGAAAAGAGTTCCCCCAGCCAAAGTCAAAGATACAAATGACATACCTTATTACATTCTTCATGACTGCCCCATTACTGAACATTGGATGCAATATTCCAAGAATCAACTTAAGGTCATGAAGAAGAAGAGGAAATATGAGAAAGGTTCCTCTCAGTTTCATCATCCTCATCCTCCTCCACCTCCTCCTCCTGATGCAGGTGCATGTGGTAGCTCTGCTGCTCATCCTTCTGCTAGAAGTTAAACCCCCTATCAGCCTCATGCAAGATCTCAATATAGGGGAAGCCAGTCCAGAGGTTCTCAATCAAGGAGAAGAAATTATAGAGGAAACCAAAGGGAATTCCAAGTTTACTCCAAAGGCTATTCAAGGCAACATCCATACGCAAGGGAAGGACAAGCTTCATCTGATACAACTTCAGGCCCTTTTCCCTATAAGTTGAAAGAATTAGTCTCATCCAGAGCTCCTCCAGATAATCCTTCCAACAGATATGAACCTCCAATTCCTTTTGAGGATCCAGAAAATAATCCTACTGCATGGACTGCTAGAATGAAAGAGTTAGCTGCCTTAGATCAGATCAAGAAATCCAGAGAGCAAGGCAAGGACACATCCAGCATTACTACCCTATCTAAACAAAGAAAGAAGGAACTTGAAAGATATGCCTCCAGCAAGTTCTTTGATTCTGAAAGATACATGGAGCTGCACCCTGAAGCTGTGGTACCAAGGCCTAAACAACAAACTTCTTTAGGTGCAGCTGATGACAGAAGATCAAAGAAGGAAGCTCTCAATCCAAATAGAGAAATTAAACTTATAAAGAGCAAGGAGAAAGAATAATTCTGTAAGGTGACAATTATTCTGTTTTGTGATCTATCTGAGATATATCTGTGCTTCTGCAATGCTTTGTTTATTGCATTTCTGTATTGTTGCTTTGTATGTTGTTTTTAATTTCTCCAATTTCTGTAAATAATAATCCTAACCCAAATAGGGGGAGATTGTTGGAACACCCTATTACTAATTTGGGTCAGGATCACTATGTCATTAGGAAACCTGTTTTTGACCTCATTGTATAGATCTAAAGGTCAATTAGAATTGAGTCTAAGGGTTAGTAGTTAGGTTTGGAAGCTGCCCTCAAGACCAAGGTTTTTCAATTTGGAGACTAAGTCATTTCGTCGAGCTCAGTACGATGAATCGTCGGACTCCAATCGACGATCGTTTAGCTCAACTTCGACGGATCGTCGAACTCCATTCGACGATCGCTGAGCTCAACTTCAACAAATCGTCGAACTCCATTCGACGATCTTCGAGCTCAGTTCGACGATCTTGACTCCAGTATTGATTCTCTATCTCTGAGCTCAGTTCGACGATAGTTCAGCTCAGATCGACGATCTCTGTTGCTGTCTAAGTCCAAATCGCTGAGCTCAGTTCAACGATAGTGGAGCTCAGTTCGACGTTTTTTTCTGAAGAGTTAAATGATTTTCAAGATTCAAATTCAGAACAGTTAAGGAGTTATTGTCAGCAATTAATTCAGAAGATCTTATAGCCATTTTCATTTATTCTGGAGCAAGTTTCAAGGGATTATCAAGGAATGTTTCATTGGACTTCCCCCAGAAGACAATTGTAATTAAGGATGTAATTAATGACAGGCTAACGACTATTCTGGACAGAGGATCATTTCTACTCAGAACAAAAGGAATAAAAGATAAGATTTTTGAATCTCTCAACACAAGAAACGAAGAACAAGAGAGTGCACAAGAAGAAGAAGAAAAACATATTCTCTGCTACAACTCTTCTCTACAACAACAGCTTTCTCAACAATAATCACTCAAGAGAAAAAGAAAGAAAGCTCTAGACATTCTCTGTCTCAAGATTCTCACAAGAACACCATCACCAAAAGGAGATCAACAAATCTGAAATCTTCAGATCTCTTTTGATTCAAGTGTTCAAAGCCATCATCATTCAAGACTCCATACACCTCATATTTCAGCTGTTGCTGAAATCATCAATTGCTGAAGTTCAATTTTCTGAAGGCCTATCACCCTACAGCAAAGCTTAATTTCCTGAACATCTCAAGAACTCAGGGGGAGCATTGACAACATTAATATCCACATAGTCTTCTCAGCTGCTTTGAGAAAGAGAAGACTTCCATCACTCTCTCATCCCCACCTCTGTAAAGGGTTTCTCAAACTCCCTTCAAAAGATTGTGTGTGGTTTTTGAGCACCTTATCAAAAGCTCATTGGTGGCAAGACACCTGATCAAAAAATCTGGTTTGGTTTTTGAGCACCTTATCAAAAGCTCATTGGTGCCCAGGACACCTGATCAACTCATCCTGCAGTGGATTCCTACCTACGGTGGTAGAAGAGTGGATGTACCCAAGTTTAGGGGAACCACTATAGCTCCTTGTGTCTTCTGGTTGCTTGTGTTTTTCTGTTATTTCTGGCTGTGATCTGTGATTAGCTTCTTTTGTAGATTGTGATTAGATAGCTGCTGTGTTTAGATTTACTATTTGCTTCCCTGCTCACTCAGATTACAACAACTATTGTAAAAAGTTTTTACTAAGCATCATACTCTATTCACCCCCCTCTAGAGTATATCAGATCTAGCTTGCACTTTCACAGGCCATGTGCCCTACCTCCAAGGATTATCAAATGCATTTCGTCGACCACCCGGAAAATCTTCAAACTCGTAGCAGGACACGGCCATGGACACACTCGTGTCCCAGGCCGTGTGACCCTTATCAGGCCCCAGATTGGCCTTAAGACGCTATCAGATCATTTCCGAGTTTTGGGGCGTTACACCTAAGCCTCTGTATGCCTCAACACTAACAAAACCAAAAAGAGGAGCACATGCGTACTAAGACACAGTAGGAGTCTTGGGAAGTAAACATCAAGAGCCCAGCCCAACTGGCCCAAAAAGGCATGGAATGGGTCTTTTTGCAGTATGCACTAAAGAGCCAAGCCTAATCGGCCTGAGTCTATCTGTCAGCTTATGTCGATGTGACGATCGGTAAGCCCATAGACTCACCACAAATAATCCTCTCACCAGGATCACAATACACTGAGTATCAGCATACACACTATGTAATTCTCATGTACCAACATGCTAAGAAACACCCAAGGACATCCAACGGTGTCCTTACACAATATATTCTAGGATACAACATATCCTATAATTACCAACAAGACATCACACATCGGGTGGTGTGTTTCCATAACACCTCGTTAAGCTCGTTGATTAGTCTGATCTAATGGTCACATGGCGAGCACTACTGTCGTCATTCGACAGTGAGGAATATTTCATCAGTCGTTAATTCCATGCTCACCGGACAAAATTCTATTGGAGCCAAAATATATCACCAACTCTCCACGCATTATTCCTGGAAAGGATGTTCAGTAGAGGAAAGAATGTGGATCACGAGCGATTGGTTAATGACCTTGTGGACGGTAGAGAGAGGGCAAGGAGGGAGAAACATTTGAGGCTGCTTGCAGCGGCAAACACCTAATTGGACTCAACGCTACGAATGCCTCTCTTGTGATAGACCTCTATTTATTATCTTGAAGAAAGATTACAATGTGTGGTATGGCCACTCGAGGGGTATGCGTGCGTACAATGAATGAGATAGATTGGAACTTAGCTTCCACACTTACAACAAGGCAGGTTCTCTGCCAAATCCGTGTGCCCCCTCTAAGCACCCCTGGTCCTCCATTTATACTAGAGGGTAGACTGCGTGGACGGTTCACGAATCGACGAGCATTTAATGTCTTATAAATTATGACCTTAAATGCACAACTACCCGAGGTACATGAAGAGTCAGTCAGCAGAGACTAAAGTAAGAGGCCGTGCAAAACTATGCGGCACTGCTCGAGATGGATGAAAAGAGAGGAGTCTGTACTGGTTTGATTATAACATTCTTGTGTACTCCTGAATGGAGATTTCAGACTGCACTCGGAGAAGCTGCTCAAAGGTTTCTTGTTGGTTGTTCTTGCCGAACATTTCCTTGCTTCTAGGGTGGGGGTGGGTGGTGTCCGCAAACACTCTAGAGTGTCCTCCTGAGAGGTTAGCAAACTCTAAAAACCATTGTTCAAACAAAATGTCAGCATCCTTCGGATGCTCTCCTTCAGCATCACGGGATTTGAGACTAACAACAGTGACTCACACTCTAACTCAGACTTAGGCTAGATTTGTTTCGACATTTTTCCCTTTTTTTGTTGGTGGAAAAAATGCACTCCTAAAAATATGTCATCTTTGACATTCAACGTCATTGCAACACCTTTCATTCATTCTCATTGCTCAATTCTCAATGCTCTCATGCTTAATGCTCCAAACCACCAATGCTGAAACAAACATAATTGTAGGTCCGTTTGGGT
Source organism: Platanthera guangdongensis (assembly GCA_039583875.1). NCBI lineage: Eukaryota > Viridiplantae > Streptophyta > Magnoliopsida > Asparagales > Orchidaceae > Platanthera > Platanthera guangdongensis. The sequence continues at coordinate 117,855,398 of CM077153.1, read as the reverse complement.
GACGTTGGGCTTCCGCTGTAATCGGAGTAAACGCAACCACCATCGTTCTTTCCCATTTGTTTTTCTGCTTTTCCCCACCATTTCCAACTGCCGCCCCCTAAGAAGGAACAAATCACGCCGTGTAAAACCCTGCCCCTACCCTCTGGTCAAAAACTACAACAAGTTTGTTGTCTTGCAGGAGCCCCAACAACACAGAAAATTTTTCCCTATGTATAACGCAGGATGCCATCTTGCGTTATATATAAGGTATTTTTTTTTATTTGGGACCCACTCCAAATTCAAAATTTCAACCTACCAAAATATTTCACAAAGCCTCCGCCATCACCGCCCTTTTGCCTCACCACCCTTACTTTGCTGGCAGCCCCTCCGTAGGGACATCTTTCTTGCATAAAGTGAAAAAATTCGTCGAAACTCCTCCTCCCTCACCTCCATCGGGAGCAGTGAAAGCGGTTACTCCAAATCTCTGCGAACTTGTCCAAGCCCTAAGGCTAGGAAGATGACACCAACAGGTAAATTTTTTAGCTTCATTTTCTCTGAAAGGTATCCAAGGTTTTCGTGCTTGTATATATCTGCTACTCCACGTTGTTGTTGTTTGGAGTCCTTATGGTTCCAGTCGCAATACTTATTCAACCTGAGGTGTTTGGTTTTTATATATATTGCAGTTGCTTTTTGTGTATTTCTGGTAGATTTTTTAACCTTGGTTGTACTTGCATTCCTTGCTCGAACCTGAGTTGTTTGGTTTTTTATACCGATTGCAGTTGTATTTTCCCAATTGTCTTTCTGGTAGCTTTTTAAACCTTGGTTGCAGTTGCATTCTATACCTGAATCTGTAATGTTTGGTTTTTATATAGATTGCAGTTGCATTTTCCTAATTGTCTTTCTGGTAGCTATTTAAACCTTGGTTGCAGTTGCATTTTATACCTGAATCTGTAATGTTTGGTTTTCATATAGATTGCAGTTGCATTTTCCAATTTGTCTTTATGGTATTTTTTTAACCTTGGTTACAGTTGCATTCAAAGCCGAATCTGGTAGCTTTTTATATGAATTTCAGTTGCATTTCTGTGTATTTTTGGTTCCCTTTTTAACCCTGGTTGTAGTTGCATTACTGTGTGCTTATGTGATATCTGTTTTTTAATCTGTGTTGTAGTTGCATTGCCTTACCAGATTCTAATTGCAACCTTTATTTCTACTGATTGCAGTTGCAATGCCTAGAAGTAAATATCTAACTTGTAAATGTTCACCCTCAACCTTCACTGCAAATATTAAACCACTAGTGAATTGCTTGTCTGAAAAGTCGATAGCTGACCTATGAGAAGCTCAAATCCTTCCTTTGTTGAGGATGCCAGGTATCCCACAGAATATACCCATGCTCTATATTCTGCTAATGTTGTATAGTAAGGAGAAGCAAGCCTTTTTACTTGGAAACTATTATGTAAAGTTGTCTGTAAATGACATCGTACTTATATTGGGTCTCCCTAACGCGGGTGATCAATTTAAGTTTGCTCGGTCCCCCCTTCTTGACATTACCCATAAGAGTGTTACAGAAGGATTACGATAAATCACCGAGAAACAGTGATCCCCTACACTTGACAGCCGGAGAGTATCTATGTTAATTAAGTATTTATTATGTATGTTTATGTTCCCTTTGAAGAACTTAAAGGTCCATGCATGCATTGACAAGATCAATGATCTTCCCGGGCTTATAAAGTATAGCTGGCCATAAGCCATTCATAAATTTCTGCATCAATAATTTGACGATGCTAGCAAGTTGTGTGCCATTAGAGATCAGGGTGAAAATATAGTTTACTTGGAGGGTTTCTCCACCATTGTACTGGTATGCTCGTCTCTTTAGTTTACTTTAACTTTATTACTTTACGTTGCTCTAACTACCGTTTGTTTTGAAGGTGTGGATGTATGAGCACACAAAGATTCACCTTCCATATGAAGACATGACATGTCCTAGAATTTGTTGGTGGTCTCCAACACTAAGTTACAGCCGTAAATTCTGCACCCAAGTTGAAATTAACCTAATGGGAAAAACTTATGTATGTACTTTCGCCTTTGTAATTTGGTACATTCTTTTAATAAGCCTAACTGGTGACATTAAAATTTTTGTCTTTGTATTTGGTTTTATTTTGTAGGTTATCACGAAAATTGAAAATATTTTTGATGAGGAGAAGACACTTTTAGGTACGGAGGAACCTGAGTTCGATTTTGAGGCGGTGAAGGTGAAGAAAGAGAAGAGGAAAGAGAAGAGGAAAGAAGAGATTAAGGGTAACTCTCTAGGATATGGGAGTGAAAAAAAGAGAAAAGGAGATTAAGGATTAAAGAGAAGAAGTTGTCGAAAAATATTAGGGGGGGAAGTGAAGAATGTGAGGTTTGCAGATATTAAATCTGATTAGGACTGGAGAGGAATGGAAGCCCGACTCAAAAAATATATCAAAGAGGAGGTTGAGGGGTTGAAGAGATTTATTAATTCCAAGTTTAAATTTTTTTTGGCAGAGTTTATACCAAACACCTCAACACCACCCACGCCGCCTTCACCACATATCACAACTGCATTGCCCACACAACTATCACAACCAGCATCCATGATTGAGTACACACAATCTGACAAAACTCATCTCGAGTCATCGGTGGTCGTTAAAATCAGCCCAAAGAAAAGGCTTCTGAAGAAGGTAATTGTTTGCAGACAGGGACGATTACTTCAGAGCAACATTTCAGAAAGTGAGGCGAATTATCTGGGACGATTACTTCTCGCAGAAAGAGTACGGGAAAGAATTGACTATGTACTGAACACCTTTGTTGATAGGTAATCATTTAAATGCGTTAATTATTATTAGTGTAACATCCCTCAGACATCTAGACCCCTAGGATGGTTTTGTCATGACTGGATCATGACAAAACCCTATGAAGCACTAAAGGGTTTGGGTGAATATGGGAATTAGGGTGTGAACCACCTTGGTCTGCAAATAGTAGAATTCCAATTACTAGCTTAGGGATGACCATAGGGCTTCACCATGACTCTATGACCCGACCACAAGATCACTATTAGAGGGTCCATTAGAGTCAAGGGGACCCATTGGAGTCAACATAAGAGGCCAAGTTGAACAAAGTCAACTCTAGCCCTATTTTGGTCAAAGTGCCCTAAATAGGGGCAATTGACCACCAAGATGTCCAATTGACCCTACCTAGACCTTCCTAGCCCTTAAGGGAGGCTAAAGGGTCACTAATCACCCATTGGGGTCAACCCAATTAGTCAAATTGACCAAAGTCAACCCATAGTGCAATTTGGTCGATTTGGGCTAACCAAGCCCAATCCAAGTGGGCTAAGCCCAAACTAGTGTGGCCCATTGGTCTAGAAGGTGGAGAGACACCTTTGGGGCCCACTGTCACCACCCGCATTTTCTCCGAAATTAAGAAGTATCAGAGTATGAGAAAACATGTGTCGTGATGCCACGTCGAGCAGGGGATAACTATCGACGCTCAGGCGAACACCATCTAACTAGACTATGCAATTTCATAAGTTTAATGATTAGAAAAATCAGTTATATTTTAAAGGTCGTATCCCTCGGCTCAGTGGATCACCTAGTCCACAGTTTAAAAACTATACTTATACGCAGCGGAAAAATACTTTATTTATATTTGACATCCTATGAGAGTGCATAAGTGACCCCCGAGGTCAACTTATAATATGCAAGACTCTAGATTTATTTTATATTATAAGTAAGAAAATGATCTTTTTTTACGTTGCTTGGAAAGTAGTGTATGAGTTTTATAAACATGCTGATCATGAGATATACTTATAATAGTGTTTTTAGGTTTAAAAGTAACTAGCAACCTAGCATAAATCTTCCCAAGAGCAAATAGACTATCTCGAGAAAGGTAGCAGTAAAAGAAACATATCTAGTATCATAAGCAAAAACCACCAGCGGGCGTCAACAACCTGACAGGAACCCACTGGCGAGCATGTATGTCTATAAGAAAAACAGATAACTACCTCACAAGACCAAGAAACTGATCTATATAGTACAAGAGATCACCAGCAACAGCACAGCAAAACTAGCCGCCTACTCGGCTACTAATCAGAACCTGAGGCATTCAGAGAAGAAAAGAATACCTCAGCAAGTAAAACAAGAAAATCTGAATAAGTGCATTATATCAAAATGGAACCAAGGAGAGCAAGAAAACATGACAGTAACAGTAAGTGATGTCCAAAGTAAGCCAAAGTACACAAAGCACAAGGAAACAACAACAAGCCCTGCTCAAATCCTGCAGAGGCTACAAGGCAAAAGAAAAGAGAACCTGCAACAATATGCTGCATTCTACAAGGAAGAAACACCTAACAATCCTAATTTGTGAGTTAATAGCAGTAGTAAACAACATGGACCTGAGTTGGTGACCAAAAACAGTCCCCCAAACAAAACAGTTCCAACTAAAAATTCACTCTATCAGCACAAGGCCACCACATACCCAGCCTATACCTGGGATTAAAAGGTGGCGGCCACGGCAATACCCAGCCCGTACCTGGGATTAAAGGTGGCGGCCACGGCTCGCACACAAAACCATCCCACTCCTTTAGAGTGTCAAAATATCACTACCTGCCATAACACACGATTCGGCGTTCAGAAAATAGCCGACAAACAACCCCAAACCCAACGGGATTCACTCGGGAAAACAAGGGAAGACAGAGGGAAAAAATCATCGAACCCAGCTTACAGGAATCGTCGAGCTCAGTTCGACGATTTCTCATCGAACTCAGGACACAGGGAAACACCGATCTTAAGCCACAGAAAATCGTCGATCTCAAGCCACGGGACATCGTCGATCTCAAGCCACAGGAAATTGTCGAACCCAGTTCGATAATTTTTTTGTGGAACTCAGGTCAAATAAAATCGTCGAACTCAATTCAACGATTTTAGTCGAACTAAGTTCGATGACTTTTTTCGAACTCAGGACGCAGGCAATCGTCGAACTCAGTTCGCAGGCAATCGTCGAACTCAGTTCGACGATTTTCGTCGAACACAGGACATAGGAAATCGTCGAAATCAGTTCGACGATCCTCGTCGAACTCAGTTCGACGATCCTCGTCGAACTCAGGCAATCGGAGATCGTCGATCTCAGTTCGACGATTTCCGTCAAACTCAGATCGATGATTTCATCATACCCTCCTCAACTCTCCAGACCACTACTACAAGCCCAGAATCAATCTAATCCTCAAGACTATGGAAAGGAAAAGAATTTCTGCTAACATTAAAATCTAATGCTACCTAACTTACTGGGCAACGACTACCAACATGAAGGTCAAATCCAACACTCATCTACACAACTCCCAGCACCCGAACTGGGCAAACCTTAACAGCAGGGGAAGATTAAGAATTAGGCTAAAATACTACCCAATCCAATAACTAATAAGGAACAATTTGATAAAAGACAAGACTACAAAAGCCGAGCCGAAAAACTTGAAGTTTCAGAACTTGAGAAAGTAAAAGAAAAACGCAAAGGAGCATTCATGATTCAAGATCCGATGATTTTGACGGGAAAACATGGCAAAATAAATGATCTCTGGAAAAGGTATGATAACTGCAAATATGAACATAAAAGGAGAAAAACTTGGCAAGGGTAGGAGCACCACTTGCCTCAAATTCCAGCGAAGCTTGGTCGGCCCCTTCCTCCCACTCGGCACCAGCAGCACAGAACAAGACAAAAATTTCGTCGGAGTGTAGGTCTAGGCAAGAGCAATCCAAATCGGCCTTCGAAATCGAATTCCGTCCACTAACACTCCCAGAATCGGCGTCCGAAGGCAAGGGCAGCCCGCCGGTTTTCCTCTCTTGCACAGGGACGGTGGTTGTATTCCGAAAAGACAAAGAACATCCACAGTGGCTTTTCTAAATAAGGCTATATATAGATAGCGGCTAAATCCCAAATACTTTCTATTCTTAGCCAATCCGAACGCTGCCAGTCACCTATTCACCATAACTGCTACTATCTAAATGAAATATCTATATATAATATATAATATTGCATTAATATAAATAAAATACAAAACGACGCGAAACCCGAACATCCTCGGAATTCGACGAAATTTGCACCGTAGCTAAATACTCACGCTACGAACGCAACGGCAGAGTCGAAATCAACTTTCGACGAACAAAACTCGGGTTATCACTACCTGAATCCAAAACACAAGCATCCCCCGAGAGGCCTCACCGGTCACCAAAATAGACCTGGCTTGCTAGGGAATCTTGCCAAAAAGGCTACCAACAACCACACAAGGAACCTAAAGAGCTAAGACCACGCTCTAACAAACTGCACATGCCGGAAACGCGTCAACGTAACGTCAAATGAGAATTAAATAATCACAGAAAAATCAGGGGCATTACAGTGACTCCCCCTAAAATAAAGTTTCGTCCTGAAACTTTACGTACACAACTCCTACTATAGAAGTAAAGTAACAAAACAAGAGCTAATAAAAAGAAAACGTACCAATCAAATCAAGGGAACAGATGAGGGTGAGCCTCCCTCATAGCCGACTCTAGCTCCCAAGTCGCGCTTTCCAAATTCTGATTCTTCCATATAACTTTCACCATCGGGCTAGACTTTGTCCGGAGCACCCGATCTTGAGTATCCAAGATGCGGACCGGCACCTCAACATATGAAAGATTAGGCTCCAACTGTGGCACAGCATCCAAGACATGCCCACTGCTTCGCACACACTTCCGTAATTAGCTTACATGAAATACATTATGAACACCTGGGAAGTTTGCCGGCAAATCCAACGTATATGCTGATACGCCAATCCGTTTAACAATCTTAAACGGGCCCACATACCTCGGATCTAATTTTCGGTTCTTACCGAACCTCTTAACACCAACCATCGGGAAAACCTTAAGAAACACAAGGTCCCCTACAGAAAACTCCAAGTCAGACCTACGCCGGTTGGCGTTCTTCTCATATCTCTCCTGAGCTATACGAAGCTTTTCTCGAATAAGGTTCACTGCGACCTCCATTTCCTCGAGCGCATCCGGACCCATCACAGGTCTTTCACCGACCTCGGTCCAAAACAAGGGAGTTCTGCAACGCCTCCCATACAAAGATTCAAACGGAGCCATTTGCAAGCTCTCCTGATAACTGTTATTGTATGCAAATTCCATAAGCCGCAAACGCTCATCCCACGCTCCACCGTGGTCCAAGATGTAGCACCTGATCATATACTCAACTATCTGGTTCACTCGCTCAGTCTGACCATTGGTCTGAGGGTGGTAAGCTATAGAATACCTCAAATCTGTACCCAAACCCTCTTGCAGACTCTGCCAAAAACGAGAAGTAAACCGGGAGTCTCGATCCAAAATGATACTAACTGGCACACCGTGCAATCTGTTGACCTCGTCCAAGTACAGCTCTGCTATCTTTTTCATCGGGTAATCTATCTTATAGGGTACGAAGTGCGCACACTTCGTCAATCGGTCCACGATCACCCATACTGAATCAAATCCCCTTGGAGATCTCGGTAAGCCCGTAATGAAGTCCATAGAAATACTCTCCCACTTCCAAGTCGGGATCTCCAACGGAGTCAACTTGCCACCAGGCCTTCCATGATCGGCATTCATACGCTTGCAAGTGTGGCACTCAGCAACAAATCGGGCTATATCACCCTTCATCCCATACCACCAGGCAATCTGCTTCAATTCATGATACATCTTTGTAGATCCTGGATGGTAGGAAACACTGGATGCATGAGCCTCTCTACAAATCATAACCCTGATGTCTCCAATAGCAGGGATGAAAAACCTGTCGCGGTACTTCAAGGTACCTGCATCATCGATAGAAAAATCCCGCAACTCCCCTCTCTAAATCCTGAGGTATAAGTGCAGAAGATCCGGATCATCCTTCTGGTACAACCTGGTAAGTGCAATCCAAGACGGTTTTGCCACTGCCAAACTTCTCTGTATGCTAGTGTCCCACGGAAATATCCATCAGGAGGAACTCTTCCACTAAACGATCGGCGGTGAGATTAAAGATCTTCCCCGTCTTCCGGCTCAGGGCGTCGGCCACCACATTGGCCTTGCCCGGATGATACTGTATCTCCACATCATAATCGGCCACATACTCTAGCCACCGCCGTTGGCGCAGATTCAACTCCTTCTGAGTAAACATGTACTTTAGACTTTTATGATCTGTGAAGATCTTGCACTGAGCACCATAAAGTAGATGCCTCCACAACTTTAGCGCATAAATCACCGCTACAAACTCAAGGTCATGTGTTGGGTAATTTCTCTCATGAGTCTTTAGTTGCCTTGACCCATACGCAATCACTTTCCCAGCCTACATCAAAACGCAACCCGGACCAACATGCGAAACATCCACGTACACATCATACTCCATGCCCTCAGTAGGTAGGGTCAGAACGGGAGTAGTGCACAATCTATTCTTTAGTTCCAGGAAGGCTTCTTCGCACTTCTTGCTCCAAACAAAGGTAGTGTTCTTTTGAGTCAACCTGGTCAAAGGTGCAGCCAGGGTAGAGAAACCCTCCACGAACCTCCTGTAGTAGCCGGACAACCCTAGGAAGCTTCTAATCTACTTGAGCGTGCCCGGCCTGCTCCAATCCATCACTGCTGCGATCTTTTCAGGGTCGACCAAGATCCCATCCTTATTCACCACGTGGCCAAGAAAGGAGACCTGAGGCAACCAAAATTCGCACTTGCTCGGCTTGGCGAATAACTTGTGGTTCCTCAACTCCGATAGAACCAAGCGCAGATGCTGCTCATGCTCCTCAGCACTGCGAGAGTAGATCAACACATCATCGATGAATACCACAACGAACTTGTCCAGAAAATCCTTGAACACCCGGTTCATCATATCCATGAAAGCTGATGGTGCGTTGGTCAAACCAAATGACATCACTAGAAACCCGAAGTGTCCATGTCTTGATCTAAACGCAGTCCGTGGAATATCTGCCTCACGGATCCTGAGCTGATGATAGCCAGAACGAAGATCGATCTTGTAAAACACCGTGCTACCACGTAACTGATCAAATAAGTCATCGATCCTCGGCAGATGGTATTTGTTCTTAATGGATGATCAATGCACAGGCTCATCGACTCATCTTTCTTCTTCACAAATAGAACAGGAGCACCCCAAGGCGACGAACTCTGCCTGATAAAGCCTTTTGCCAACAACTCGTCCAACGGGACTCGCAACTCCTCCAACTCATGAGGGGCCATCCAATACGGCGCCTTAGCAATAGGACGCGTACCCGGTTCCAAATCAATAACAAACTCAACATCCCGCTCGGGGGGAAGATCAGGAAGGTCATCAGGAAAAACATCAGAGAAACCACGTACAGCAGGAATCTCCTCCAAGCGCCGTACACTAACAGCAGTCCCAACCACCGAGACTAAACAAGCAAAACAATCAGAACGAAACAGCTTCTGAGCACATACCGCAGAAATGATAGGAGAATCCTGGCACGGATCAGCATATACACTTCCAGGCTGACCGTTGTCCTTGATGAAGTCCAAGCGTTTCCCTTTGCACTGAATAATCACATCATACTTAGACAACCAGTCCATGCCCAGAATAACATTGAAGTCCTCTAGATCAATCATCTTCAAGTCTGCCTTCGTAAGGAAGTCCCCCAACAAAACAGGGCAATCCAAAATGCCCCAATCTGATAACACAGATTCACCAGAAGGGAACTTGATGTGGAAGGTATCACGAACTTGATCTAGAATCAACTAGTATCGCTCTACAAAAGCTCTAGCCACAAACGAGTGGGTAGCGCCGGAGTCGAACAGAACACACGCCCAGCGGTTCTTCACCTTAAATTTCCCTATATGAGTATATATAAGCAACTAAGGAACTACCAAAACAAAACTATAACCATTCCAGAAAAAAAACTTTCAGGCTAGGAAAACAACTAACCTGAGATGACCTGAGTCAAAGTTTGAGCCTCCTCGGAAGAGTTCACGTTCAGCTTTCCTTCACCCTTGTCCACACGCTGAGGCGGAGGTAAAGCCTGAAGTGGAATTGCTTGAAGAACAGGCTGGGCCTGAGGACACATTGTCTTGATATGGCCCTTCTGTCCACACTGATAGCAGACTTTATCCTTGGACCAGCACTGGGCAACATCATGCCCGGGTCGCTTGCAAACAGAACAGGAAACATCCTTCCTAGGAGCACCTTGAATAGCATGAACTTGCTCCTTCTTCTGAGCTCCCGCCTTCTTGAAACACCTCTCAACAGGGTGGCCTGACCGGCCACAGAAGCTACACACTACCTTGCTCTTCTTTCCCAAAGCAGCATCGAGTACCTGGGGGTTCTTCTCTTCGGCAGACTTCCTCTTGTCCTTCCTCATTTGCTGGCCTTTGTTCTTTGTGGTCTCAATTGCCTCCACTTTCAGAGCAGCCTCCACTACCCCTGCATAAGTCTCTGATCCATAAGCACTGGCTAACTACTGAACCTCGCTCCTCAAGCCACCAAGGAACCGCTTGACTCGATCAGCTTCAACACTCACCAACCCAGGGGCAAACCGGCTCAACTTGCTGAACTCTATCTCATACTCACTGACTGTGAGTTACCTCTACTTCAGGTGAAGGAAGTCATTCATTAGTCGGTCACGCTCGACCGAAGGCAGGAACTTCCTCAACAGCATCTCCTTGAATAATCCCCAAGAGCAACCAGCCACCAAGCTCTCCTTTTCCCTAAGCCACCAGCTCTTAGCCAAACCCTTTAGCTGATAGGTGGCTATCATCACTCTCTGATCATCTACAACACCGGAGTACGAGAACATCTCCTCCATGGAGATCAGCCAATCATCTATGACCATGAAATCTGCCTTCCCATCATATATAGGAGGGCTAAGTCGCTGAAATTGAGAAATAAAGGCCATCTCTGCGGGCACCACCACTAGAGGTCTCAGAGGAGCAGGCGGGGGAGGAGCAGCTAACCGCCCTGCAGGGACCTGCACTTCCCGAGTCTGTCCTACCACAACTACCACCAGAGACAGGATCTGGGCCTGCATCTCCACCAACTGCCTTGTCAAGGAATCGTTGCTCTGTCGCAGGCTCTCGATCACTGCATCACTCTGCGCTCCTGAAGACTCACCCTCAGACAGGGGAGTCGACCTAGTCGAAGGACGTCTCGCCATCCTAAAACCATAAAAATTGAGGTCAGAACCTAGTACAACAGTTAAAACAAACTACCAGTACAGACAATACATACATAAATATGAACTTTTAACTGCTATACTTGCTCTGGGATTTTATTTTATTTTTACAAAAGTGATGATATGCTTAACCTAGGATGGTTAACCACCATCAACTAACTCTTGTGCCTAGATCGGGAATGCATGAATTTATATTCTTTTTTTGATTTAAAACCATGTGTGTACATATGTCATCCTGCAAATCTTTAGCTTGACACATTGTGCTTATGCAATGTTATGCTATGCATGATTGTGCTATGCATTCTAAAAAGGCCCTAATGCATATTATGAGTGGCTTACGCATGAAAATATTATGCATGCCATACTACATAACATTCTCATGCAATGAAAAAGAAACGTGCTAGTCGCATTCATGTGGTGAGGTTATGCATCTCATACTACATAACCCTCACATGTTGCCCCTATGGTGGATCCATATACAGACACATATTATGCATCACATACTACATAATATGCCCTGTATACTTCAAGTTATGTTATGAGTGTAGTGTTCGTGCTTCTGCCAAGACGTGCTGATGACATATCGGTGTGTGTATGATATGATGCTAAACATCTAATACCTATAAGGAAAGGTTGCCCGACAAATTATCAAGCAACCTCCCTCTGATACCAACTGTCACAACCCGCATTTTCTCCGAAATTAAGAAGTATCAGAGTATGAGAAAACACACATCGTGATGTCACGTCGAGCAGGGGATAACTGTCGATACTCAGGCGAACACCATCTAACTAAACTATGAAATTTCATAAGTTTAATGATTAGAAAATCAGTTATATTTTAAAGGTCGTATCCCTCGTCTCAGTGGATCACCTAGTCCACAGTTTAAAAACTATACTTATACTCAGCGAAAAAATACTTTATTTATATTTGACATCATATGAGAGTGCATAAGTGACCCCCGAGGTCAACTTATACTATGCAAGACTCTAGATTTATTTTTATATTATAAGTAAGAAAATGATCTTTTTTTACGTTACTTGGAAAGTAGTGTATGAGTTTTATAAATATGATGATCATGCGATATACTTATAATAGTATTTTTTAGGTTTAAAAGTAACTAGCAACCTAGCATAAATCTTCCCAAGAACAAATAGACTATATCCAGAAAGGTAGCAGTAAAAGAAACATATCTAGTATCATAAGCAAAAACCACCAGCGGGCGTCAACAACCTGATACGAACCCACTGCCGAGCATGTATGTCTGTAAGAAAAACAGATAACTACCTCACAAGACCAAGAAAATGATCTCTACAGTACAAGAGATCACCATCAACAACACAGTAAAACTAGCCGCCTACTCGGCTACTAATCAGAACCTGAGGCATTCAGAGAAGAAAATAATACCTCAGCAAGTAAAACAAGAAAATCTGAATAAGAGCATTATATCAAAATAGAACCAAGGAGAGTAAGAAAACATGACAGTAACAGTAAGTTTTGTTTAAAGTAAGCCAAAGTACACCAAGCACAAGGAAACAACAACAAGCCCTGCTCAAATCCTGCAGAGGCTACAAGGCAAAAGAAAAGAGAACTTGTCACAATATGCTGCATTCTACAAGGAAGAAACACCTAACAATCCTAATTTGTGAGTTAATGGCAGTAGTAAATAACATGGACCTGAGTTGGTGACCAAAAATAGTCCCCCAAACAAAACAGTTCCAACTAAAAATTAATTGTATCAGCACAAGGCCACCACATACCCAGCCCGTACCTGGGATTAAAAGGTGGCGGCCACGGTAATACCCATCCCGTACCTGGGATTAAAGGCGGTGGCCACGACTCGCACACAAAACCATCCCACTCCTTTAGAGTGTCAAAATACCACTACCTGCCATAACACACGATTCGGCGTTCAGAAAATAGCCGACAAACAACCCCAAACCCAACGGGATTCACTCGGGAAAATAAGGGAAGACAGAGGGAAAAAATCGTCGAACACAGCTTATAGGAGTCGTCGAGCTCAGTTCGACGATTTCTCATCGAACTCAGGACACAGGGAAACACCGATCTTAAGCCACAGGAAATCGTCGATCTCAAGCCACAGGACATCGTCGATCTCAAGCCACTGGAAATCGTCGAACCCAGTTCGACGATTTTTTTGTGGAACTCAGGTCACATAAAATCGTCGAACTCAGTTCGATGATTTTCGTCGAACTCAGTTCGACGATTTTCGTCGAACTCAGTTCGATGACTTTCGTCGAACTCAGGACGCAGGCAATCATCGAACTCAGTTCACAGGCAATCGTCGAACTCAGTTCGACGATTTTCATCGAACAAAGTGTTGAAGCCAAAAATGGCCTCTGTGGAGTTCGGGGTCCCTAGAGAGGGGTGACCTCACACCTACTTCACTCAAGAGAACATCACAGACCAAAGGATCAAGAAGCTAGGAACAGACCCTCGGCTCTAGCGCGGAGGTCCCACCTCACACCCGGAAGGCTACATGAGAACTTCCTCTCCCTAGCCAATGCTCGAGCTAGGGTTCCTTGGAGGAGCTCTCTCTACTATACCAAGAAGAAGCTAAGGGAGGAGGAAGCAAGGAAAAGGTCCTCTCCAAAGGCACCCAAGGGGGTCTATTTATAGTTTTCCAAATCTCATGGGCCAAAATGACCGAAATACCCCTACGCCAAATGCACCTTGGGCCAATAGGAAATGCCCACACCAGGGGGCAGGGGGGTAAAAACACCCCCAGGGGCACAGTGGTAAAAGCATGTAGCCAACACCCCGCCCCAAACACACGAGGCGGTTCCAGGCCACCGGGCAGGCCGCTTGGGCGAGACCAGGTTGCTGGCCGTCTCGCCGCGAGCAGGCCGCCCGGGCGAGAACCAGGTCGTTGTCTTCTCGCCCGCGAGCAGGCCGCCTGGGAGAGAGCCAGGCCACGGCCGTCTCGCCCGCGAGCAGGCCGCCCGGGCGAGAGCCTGGCCGCGGCCGTCTCGCCCGCGAGCAGGCCGCCCGGGCGAGAGCCTGGCCGCGGCCGTCTCGCCCGCGAGCAGGCCGCCCGGGCGAGAGCCAGGCCGCGGCCGTCTCGCCCGCGAGCAGGCCGCCCGGGCGAGAGCCTGGCCGCGGCCGTCTCGCCCGCGAGCAGGTTGCCCGGGCGAGACCGGCCCCCGGCCGTCTCGCCCGCGAGCAGGCCGCCCGGGCGAGAACCGGCCCCCGGCCGTCTCGCCCGCGAGCAGGCCGCCCGGGCGAGAACCAGGCTGCAGCCGTCTCGCCCGCGAGCAGGCCGCCCGGGCGAGAGCCAGGATGCGGCGGTCTCGCCCGTGAGCAGACCGCCTACGCGAGACCGGCCCCCGGCCGTCTCGCCTGCCCCTACCTCGGTCTCAACAGGCTGGGGCGGGTGCTAGCCAACTTGCCGCACCCGCCCCCCAACAAAGGAGCCATTGGGGGAGGCCAATCTTTCCTCCCCCTAATAGTATATTTCCAAGCTAGAACCAAAATTGGCCACCGAGAGTGCCCATGTGCCAAAAAAGCTTAAAAACTGTACAGGGGCGAATACGGGGTTGTACACAATCCCCGCTCTTTTCGAGGTTGGCACAAGCTCGGAAAGAAACGTCCAACCCAACGTATTCGCTGAGTGCAATTTCCTTGCGCGCCTCTTCGGGGAGTCAACCTGCCATGCCAGCTATGAGAGCCCGGGTGGCGAGACACCATCCGGGTAAAAACACTTGGCCCCACGGAGGGGTCAACCTGCCATGCCAGCTATGGGAGCCTGGGTGGCGAGACCCCCTCCGGGTAAAAAACACTTGCCCCCCCCCCGGAGGGGTCAACCTGCCATGCCAGCTATGGGAGCCTGGGTGGCGAGACCCCCTCCGGGTAAAAAACACTTGGCCCCCTAGAGGGGTCAACCTGCCATGCCAGCTATGGGAGACTGGGTGGCGAGACCCCCTTCGGGTAAAAAACACTTGGCCCCCGGAGGGGTCAACCTGCCATGCCAGCTATGGGAGCCTGGGTGGCGAGATCCCCTCCGGGTAAAAACACTTGGCCCCCCGAAGGGGTCAACCTGCCATGCCAGCTATGGTAGCCTGGGTGGCGAGACCCCCTCCGGGTAAAAACACTTGGCCCCCCGGAGGGGTCAACCTGTCATGCCAGCTATGGGAGCCTGGGTGGCGAGACCCCCTCCGGGTAAAAAGCACTTTGCCCCCCGGAGGGGTCAACCTGCCATGCCAGCTATGAGAGCCTGGGTGGCGAGACCCCCTCTAGGTAAAAACACTTGGCCCCGCGGAGGCATCAACATGCCATGCCAGCTATGGGAGCCTGGGTGGCGAGACCCCCTCCGAGTAAAAAACACTTGGCCCCCCGGAGGGGTCAACCTGTCATGCCAGCTATGGGAGCCTGGGTGGCGAGAACCCCACCGGGTAAAAAACACTTCACCCCCTGGAGGGGTCAACCTGCCATGCCAGCTATGGGAGCCTGGGTGGCGAGACCCCCTCCGGGTAAAAACACTTGGCCACCCGGAGGGGTCAACCTGCCATGCCAGCTATGAGAGCATGTGTAACACCTCCCCTGTAATGACCGTATAATATGGGTCCGGCCGGGGCCCCACAAAATACAGACGCCACAGCTTTAGTATTAAAAGTTGATATAGCTACACACACTCAAAACACTTGCACAACACAACGGAAACACAAACAAGACTAGAAGTTATCCACTACAAGAAGAGTACTAACAATGGTCTTATGGCCTTACATCAAGTGTCCAAATTTAAATAATACAACAGTCATGAAAGTGCATAGCACTCCTAGTCTACCTCGGCATGCAAGCCGGACAACAAGAGTCTCAAACATACAACATCATATAAGTAGAGCTACAAAAGACAAAAGCACTTCATGAGGCTTAGGCCTTTCTGGCCGGCGAGCTAGCTCCTGCATGCAATCCTTGCCCTGTAAAATTTATTAGTAACATGGGTCAGCAAAGGCTGACCTCAAACTGTGTAACAACACATCTCCTCCCGGCCGCCCCTAACGGACCCCGGGGTACCCCTCCAACCTGCAAGTTAGCACTTCGTATGCAATAATCATAAGCAAGAAAAGCAACTACAGAAATAGGCTTGGATGTCACACACATCATACACGTTCTCTACGGGTTGAGCATATAACAAAAAGGGCCTACTTATGCAACATGTATGCAACAACCCGGGTTTCACCCAAGGCACCCTATCTCGTATGCATCTAGCACATCATCACATCATATGGGTACTCATCGATTCCCCATTGGCATAAAGCCGCAAACAAAGGGGTAACACCATTCCCCCAAACGGCGCACAGGCCGCCACATAGAACTCTTGCAAAGGCCCCACCCGCTCAAGGTCTTAGACCCGGGCTTGCCTGCAAGCTCTGACGTCTCATGTCAGGATTCCAACAAACACAAAACTGACCGATTCTAAGAAGCCTTGCCGGACCCCACCCGCTCATGGCCTCATTGCCCGCACTTGCCCCCATGCTTGGCATTCTCGTTAGTCTCATAGAAGGGGACTAGTCTCGCCGGGACACTCTCCGCACATGACGTGAACGTCACGGGATAGCCAGCCGACCACGGAGACATAGCCACGCCTTGGCACATCACAAACCAAGACAATTCCACCCTAGTCCCTCATTTGTACTGCAGCATTCCCGCGCACCAAGGAAACCATCTCCAACTCATGCGGAGCTAACCTTGTCCACCAAGGAAACCATCTACCGCCATGAGGAGCTAACCTTGTCCGGTTCGGACTACACGTACTCATTCGAGAAAAAGGGGAAAACACCACCACATCACAAACGGCATCTTGCCGCAACGGAATCTCTACGAATCCCTAAAGTTCGTATGCAACATCACCGAGTCGGACTAACGGTCGTGACTACGGCTTCACCCACCATGCCTAATCCACTAACGAAGCGGATCTCTAATGCAAATCATGCCCTGGACGGACTCAATCGACCCGGAGGTCCCTCTTGAATCTTGGAGACCCAAAACCCCTCTCATTTGAGTGGTTGGTGCCCAAAACTAGAAAAGAAATGATGCTAAAAACATGCATCCTAAGACCGAGAGGAGAAGTGTCGTTACCTTCCGACTCCTCTTCCTTGCCATGGCAAAAATAGCCGGATGAAAACCTTCGCAACGATCTATCCTCCACGGATCTGGACTGGGCTCGCGATTTGGAGCACCCAATCCTCTCCTACAGCACAAACCCTCCTTCCCTTTCTTCTTTGCTCTCCCTTCTCTCTAGAATGTAGTCAGAGAAATGCTTGAAGGAGAATGAGGGTTTACAACCCTATTCTCGGACTTAACTTCCCAAGAACAGCCCTGAACCATCAGATCCTAAAATCAGGGAAAGGATGGCCACGATCCGACTGAAAAATAAAACACCTGGGCCGAACACGGCCTGGCACATGCCCGTGTCCAGGGCCGTGTTCCTCATTCACCGTCACAAATCGACGCGTCTGGAACAGCACACGGGCATCCGACACGCCCGTGTTATCCCTGACAAGCCCGTGTCCCCACTGACACGGTCGTGTGCTCGGCCGTGTGCCTCCTTCGACACAGCCCCGAAAACAACCCGAGCACTACACGGGTACTGGACACGCCCGTGTCCTTTCCCGTGTCTACCTCAACATGCCTGGGCTCCAGGCCGTGTTCACTGCCTCAACGTTTCGTCAAGCGAAGATCGTCGAACAAGCGGGACACGCCCTGTGACATGCCCGTGTCACAGGCCGTGTGCCCCTGTCCTGGCACTCGACACTCGTCGAGTGAAATTCGTCGAGCGAAGTTCGTCGACTGACTGACATGGCCTTGGACACGCCCGTGTTCTAGGTCGTGTGCCTTGTCTCGACACATCGTCGAGCGAAAATCGTCGACTCCCGGGCCGATCGTCGACACGGCCCCGACACGCCCTGAGACACGCCCGTGTCTCAGGCCGTGTTCTCTGCTCGACGATCGTCGACTCCAAAATCGTCGACTTCACGACCAAGACGTCGACTTGAGCCTGACACGCCCTGGGACACCCCCGTGTCCCAGGCCGTGTGCTCCCTGCCAGAATCCAAAAATTTGCCATAAACGCGAATCGACCCTCTCTCAAATTTTGGGGTGTTACAACTCTCCCCCCTTAACAGAATTTCGTCCCGAAATTACAAAACAAAAGGGAAACAAAACTTAAATTGTACCTGAAATGAAGAGTTCTGGATACTCTTCTAGTATGGCCTGTTCTCGCTCCCAAGAGAACTCTTCTCGACCGCAGTTGTCCCATCGGACTTTCACGAGTTTAACCTCTTTATTCCGCAACAGCCGAGTCTCCGAATCCTCTATAGCAATGGGAAGGACCCGCGTCCTCAAGTCTTCCTCTATCGGCACCGATGCCGGCTCAATCACCACACTAGCCTCCACCAAGGCTTTCCTCAATACGAAGACGTGGAAGACGTCATGCAATCCACTCAGCTCCCCGGACAACGCCAACCGATAGGCTGCTTCTCCCACCCGTTCAACAACTTCAAAAGGCCCCAAAAACCTTGGACTCAACTTCTTGAGTCGGCGAATCCGTGAGACGCCTTTGAACGGTTTGATCTTCAAATAGACCAAATCACCTACCGCAAACTCCAACTTCCTGTGGCGAGCATTAAAGTATTTTGCTTGCCGGTCTTGCGCCACCTTCATACGCTCTTGAATGGTCCGAACCAACTCACAAGCGTCCACTACCACCTCCTTTCCCAAAATTTTGGTGTCTCCCGCCTCTGCCCAAGACATTGGTGTTTGACACCGCCTCCCATACAAAGCTTCGTATGGCGCCATTTTTATGCTTGCTTGATAACTATTATTGTACGCGAATTCCACCATGAAGAGGTGATCTTCCCACTTATTGCCGAAGTCAAGTATGCACATTCTCAGCATATCCTCCATAGTACGGTTTGTCCTTTCGGTTTGCCTGTCAGTTTGAGGATGGAACGTCGTACTGAATTTTAGCTTCGTGCCCAAACTCTTCTGAACCAATCTCCAGTCCTTGGACGTAAACCGTCCATCTCGATCGCTGACTATACTCTTTGGAATCCCATGTAGTCGCACAATGTTGCGAACATACAACTCCACCAGCTTCTCCACGCTGTCCTCTTTCCGATTTGGGATGAAGTGGGACACCTTGGTTAAGCGGTCCACGATCACCCAAATAACATCATTACCCTGCTGCGATCTAGGCAGACCATGTACAAAGTCCATGGAGATATCATCAAATTTCCATTCAGGGATTGGAAGGGGCTTCGGGAACCCGCCCGGCTTCTAACACTCGGCCTTCACTAAGGCACAAGTTTGGCAACGATTCACATACAAAGCTACGTCCCGCTTTAGCCCCGGCCACCAAAAGGATTTCTTCATATCTAAGTACATCTTTGTACTGCCCGGGTGAATGGAGTACTTTGTGAAGTGAGCCTCAAACATCAACTCCTCACGGAGTTTGCCGAACTGCGGTATACAAACCCTTTCGTCCTTCTTCAAAATCCCATCAATCATCTCCCAGGCGCTGCTCTCGCCCGTTTGAGCCTCCAACACAAATGGTTGAAACTCCACATCCAACCGAGTCGCTTCCCGAATGCGATCGGTCAAGTCATTCTGCATTTCAATCCAGTTCAACCGAGCTACGCTGTACTCGCCTCTCGCAACACATTCCAAACCAAGAGACTCCCATTCCCATACCAACCGCTCATCATGAGCTTTGATCCAATTCCCTTGCCCTGAGTACTTTCTACTCAAATCATCCGCCACCACATTGGCTTTACCTAGCGTATACTGAATCGCCACCTCGTAGTCTCCAAGAAACTCAACCCACCTGCGTTGCCGTATGTTCAAGTCCTTTTGATCCAAGAGATACTTCAGGCTTTTATGATCCGTGAAGATCTCCACCTTTGCACCATAAACATAATGCCGCCATATTTTCAACGCGAAAATTACCGCCGCCAACTCCAAGTCATGGACGGGGTAATTCCTATCATGAGGCTTCAGCTGTCTAGACCCAAAAGCTATCACCTTGCCATGTTGCACCAAAACGCAACCCAAACCGCATCCCGATGCGTCACTGAAAATCTGAAATCCCTCGGTCCCTTGCGGTAGACTTAGGATTGGAGCCATCATCAGTCTCTCCTTCAGTGCCTCAAATGCTTGGCTGCACTCTTGATTCCACACAAACTTATGATCTTTACGAGTGAGTGAGGTGAGGGGTAGAGCTATCCGGGAAAAATTCTCCACGAATCTCCTGTAATACCCGGCTAGTCCAAGAAAACTTCAGACCTCCGCCACGGACCTCAAAACCGGCCAATCTCTGATGGCTTCCACTTTTGTTGGATCCACTGCCACCCCATCCCCACTAATCACGTGGCCCAAAAATGCCACCTTCTCTAACCATAATTCGCACTTGGAGAACTTTGCATACAACTGATTCTCCCTCAACACTTGCAAGACCACCCTCAAGTGGGACTCATGCTCCACTTCTGATTTGGAATATACCAAAATGTCATCAATGAAGACAACCACAAAAGAATCCAAGTATTCCTGAAATACTCGATTCGTAGATCCATGAACACAGATGGTGCGTTCATCAGCCCGAACAGCATCACCGTAAACTCAAAGTGTCCATACTTTGTACCAAAGGCAGTCTTGGGGATGTCCTCGTCCCGAATTCGCAACTGATAATAGCCTGACTTCAAGTCCAATTTGGAGTACACCACCGACCCCACCAGCTGGTCGAACAAGTCATCTATCCGAGGAATCGGATACTTATTCTTGACGGTCAATTTATTCAGCTCTCGGTAGTCTATGCATAGCCGCATGCTACCATCCTTCTTCTTTACAAACAACACCGGTGCGCTCCACGGGGAAGAACTGGGTCTAATATACCCTTGCTCCAACAGTTCCTGTAGCTGTACTTTAAGTTCAGCCAACTCCTTTGGTGCCACCCTAAATGGAGGACGTGACACCGGCCTAGCCTCCAGCACTAACTCGATCGAGAAGTCGATCTCCCGCCTAGGAGGCGCTCCAGGAAGTTCATCCGGAAACACATCCTTGAACTTTGCCACTACGGCTACTTCCTCAATAGACAACTGGGAGAGGCAAACCTCCAATAACGCTACAAGCGCTACACCACCCTGGTTAACCGCCCGCATCAACTGCATGGCCGAAATCAGGGAACAGGCCACTCCACAAAGGCCCTCAAATTTGACCTCCGCCTGCCCTTTGCTCCTGTGGGTCACTACCTTAGATAGGCAGTCAATACTGGCGCGCTGCTTTTCAAGCCAGTCCATGCCCAAAATGACATCGAACTCAACCAATGGCAAAATCGCTGCTACCAAAACAAAGTCAACTCCGTCCAACTCCCAACAGATGCGCCCTTTGGCCCCAGTGGTCATGGATGACCCATTGGGCATGTGCACTTTCAGCTCTGCGCCCGACGAGAAAGACTCAACTCCTATTCTCCGGATGAAGCTCTCCGCGAGAAAGGAGTGTGATGCTCCCGTATCGAACAATACCCTAGCATGGTATCCGGAAACTAAAACGAAGCCTACAACATAGACATCACACAAAAGGTCTAAAAGTATGAAGCACAAAATTTAAACTTAAATTTTCTTCATACCTGTCACCACATCGGTTTGGCAGATCGCTTCCTGCTGTCCAAGGTTGTAGGCCCTTGGTTGCACCGGTTGGAACCGAGAAGCGCTCGACTCCGCCATCTTCCCTTTCTCTGCAGTACTGGGGTCGGAGTGCACAGTCTGCTCCTACCTTGCCTCTTGCCCCGCTCCTCCTTGGGGACAAACACGAGCTATGTGCCCCACCTTACCGCAGTTGTAGCACGTCGGCGGTCCCCTAGAGTGTGAACCTCCAGGCGTCCACTTGCTCTTCTCACTGGACCTGGATGTGTGAGGCTTATTCCTCCACCTACTCCCTTCAGACTTTCCATGGGATTGGTAAGGCTTCCCTTCCCCTTGCTTGGGAGTAAAACCCTTACGACGCTGGGTTCGCTCCAGATCACTCTCCAACATCCTGGCAGCCTCAACCAACTCATTGAAACCAGCTCTCTTCATGTAGATGAGGGGTTGCCTCAGATTCTCCCTCAGCCCCTGGTAGAAGAGGTTATCCCTCTCTACATCATCTGTCATCGTCGTTCCCGCGTAACGACCCAAACGGGTGAACTCCTGCACATACTCATCCACCGTCTTGTCTCGCTGCAATAAATGCAGAAACTGTCTCTGAAGGGCCAACCGTGTTGAAACGGGAATGTACCTCTTAAGAAAAGCATCCCCAAACTCCTCCACCGACGGGGTGCGTCCCGGGAACTGGCGGCCGCTATGGCTCACCCACCACAACTTGGCGTCTCCTTCTAACATGAACGTCGCATACTCAGATTTCTTTTCTTCTGGAATTTTCTGCCGCCCTCAAAAGCTCTTGAATGCGAACCCACCAATCCTCTGCATCCGTTGGCATACCAACTCCCTTGAAAGACGGGGGATGGAAGCTCAGGAAATACTTCAAGTGCCGGTCTCCATGTCAAACAACTACCCTTTCTGCCAAAGGCTCCACTCGCCTGGCTTCTCCGCCTGGCACGGCCATCGCCGTATCCGGTGTAGCAGGGGTTGCTACTTGAGCTGCCGCTGCAGCTTGGGCTTCCACCATCGCTTCTGCAAGCATGCGGCAGAAGTCGGTCGGGTTTACACCCATGCCCAAAAGACCTGGAGCGGTGGCACTGCTCGCCGAGAGTTCCTCTCTTGCTCTCGACGTACCCGCCTCGTTGCTTGCACTCTTCAAGAAACAAGAAACAAGGAATCAGTCTCAAATCTCAAGACTTAAACATAAGGACACTCATGGTCCCGCATTACTCTTATGTGGATAACTTCTCTACGCATTGACCTTGAATCTAACCTCTCTTTGATACCAAATTGTAACACCTCCCCTGTAATGACCGTATAATATGGGTCCGGCCAGGGCCCCACAACATACGGATGCCACAGCTTTAGTATTAAAAGTTGATATAGCTACCCACACTCAAAACACTTGCACAACACAGCGGAAACACAAACAAGACTAGAAGTTATCCACTACAAGAAGAGTACTAACAATGGCCTTATGGCCTTACATCAAGTGTCCAAATTTAAATAATACAATAGTCATGAAAGTGCATAGCACTCCTAGTCTACCTCGGCATGCAAGCCGGACAACAAGAGTCTCAAACATACAACATCATATAAGTAGAGCTACAAAAGAGAAAAGCACTTCATGAGGCTTAGGCCTTTCTGGCCGGCGAGCTAGCTCCTGCATGCGATCCTTGCCCTGTAAAAATTATTAGTAACGTGGGTCAGCAAAGGCTGACCTCAAACTGTATAACAACACATCTCCTCCCGGCCGCCCCTAACGGACCCCGGGGTACCCCTCCTACCTGCAAGTTAGCACTTTGTATGCAATAATCATAAGCAAGAAAAGCAACTATAGAAACAGGCTTGGATGTCATACACATCATACACGTTCTCTACGGGTTGAGCATATAACAAAAAGGGCCTACTTATGCAACATGTATGCAACAACCCGGGTTTCACCCAAGGCACCCTATCTCGTATGCATCTAGCACATCATCACATCATATGGGTACTCATCGATTCCCCATTGGCATAAAGCCGCAAACAAAGGGGTAACAACATTCCCCCAAACGGCGCATAGGCCGCCACATGGAACTCTTGCAAAGGCCCCACCCGCTCAAGGTCGTAGACCCGGGCTTGCCTGCAAGCTCTGACGTCTCATGTCAGGATTCCAACAAACACAAAACTGACCGATTCTAAGAAGCCTTGCCGGACCCCACCCGCTCATGGCCTCATTTCCCGGGCTTGCCCCCATGCTTGGCATTCTCGTCAGTCTCACAGAAGTGGACTAGTCTCGCTGGGACACTCTCCGCACATGACGTGAACGTCACGGGATAGCCAGCCGACCACAGAGACATAGACACGCCTTGGCACATCACAAACCAAGACAATTCCACCCTAGTCCCTCATTTGTACTGCAGTGTTCCCGCGTACCAAGGAAACCATCTCCAACTCATGCGGAGCTAACCTTGTCCACCAAGGAAACCATCTACCGCCACGAGGAGCTAACCTTGTCCGATTTCGACTACATGTACTCATTCGAGAAAAAGGGGAAAACACCACCACATCACAAACGGTATCTTGCCGCAACGGAATCTCTACGAATCCCTAAAGTTCGTATGCAACATCACTGAGTCGGACTAACGGTCGTGACTACGGCTTCACCCACCATGCCTAATCCACTAACGAAGCAGATCTCTAATGCAAATCATGCCGGGGACGGACTCAATCGACCCGGAGGTCCCTCTTGAACCTTGGCAACCCAAAACCCCTCTCATTTGATTGGTTGGTGCCCAAAACTAGAAAAGAAATGATGCTAAAAACATGCATCCTAAGACCGAGAGGAGAAGTGTCGTTACCTTCCGACTCCTCTTCCTTGCCATGGCAAAACTAGCCGGATGAAAACCTTCGCAACGATCTATCCTCCACAGATCTGCACTCGGCTCGCGATTTGGAGCACCCAAGCCTCTCCTATAGCACAAACCCTCCTTCCCTTTCTTCCTTGCTCTCCCTTCTCTCTAGAATGTAGTCAGAGAAATGCTTGAAGGAGAATGAGGGTTTACAACCCTATTCTCGGACTTAACTTCCCAAGAACAGCCCTGAACCATCAGATCCTAAAATCAGGGAAACGATGGCCACGATCCGACTGAAAAATAAAACACCTGGGCCGAACACGGCCTGCCACACGCCCGTGTCCAGGGCTGTGTTCCTCATTCGCCGTCACAAATCGACGTATCTGGAACAGCACACGGGCATCCGACACACCCGTGTTCTCCCTGACACGCTCGTGTCCCCACTGACACGGTCGTGTGCTCGGCCGTGTGCCTCCTTCGACACAGCCCCGAAAACAGCCCGAGCACTACACGGGTACTGGACACGCCCGTGTCCTTGCCCGTGTCTACCTCAACACGCCTGGGCTCCAGGCCGTGTTCACTGCCTCGACGTTTCGTCGAGCGAAGATCGTCGAACAAGCGGGACACGCCCTGTGACACGCCCGTGTCACAGGCCGTGTGCCCCTGTCCCGACACTCGACACTCGTTGAGTGAAATTCGTCGAGTGAAGTTCGTCGACTGACTGACACGGCCTTGGACACGCCCGTGTCCTAGGCCGTGTGCCTTGTCTCGACACATCGTCGAGCGAAAATCGTCGACTCCCGGGCTGATCGTCGATACGGCCCCAACACGCCCTGAGACACGCCCATATCTCAGGCCGTGTTCTCTGCTCGACGATCGTCGACTCCAAAATCGTCGACTTCACGACAAAGGCGTCGACTTGAGCCTGACACGCCCTGGGACACGCCCGTGTCCTAGGCCGTGTGCACCCTACCAGAATCCAAAAATTTGCCAGAAACGCGAATCGACCCTCTCTCAAATTTTGGGGTGTTACAACTCTCCCCACCCCTAACAGAATTTCGTCCCGAAATTACAAAACAAAAGGGAAACAAAACTTAAATTGTACCTGAAATGAAGAGTTCTGGATACTCTTCTAGCATGGCCTGTTCTCGCTCCCAAGAGAACTCTTCTCGATCGCAGTTGTCCCATCGGACTTTCACGAGTTTAACCTCTTTATTCCGCAACAGCCGAGTCTCTGAATCCTCTATAGCAATGGGAAGGACCCGCGTCCTCAAGTCTTCCTCTATCGGCACCGATGCCGGCTCAATCACCACACTAGCCTCCACCAAGGCTTTCCTCAATACGGAGACGTGGAAGACGTCATGCAATCCACTCAGCTCCCCGGACAATGCCAACTGATAGGCTGCTTCTCCCACCCGTTCAACAACTTCAAAAGGCCCCAAAAACCTTGGACTCAACTTCTTGAGTCGGCGAATCCGTGAGACGCCTTTGAACGGTTTGTTCTTCAAATAGACTCAATCACCTACCGTAAACTCCAACTTCCTGTGGCGAGCATTAAAGTATTTTGCTTGCCGGTCTTGCACCACCTTCAAACGCTCTTGAATGGTCCGAACCAACTCACAAGCGTCCACTACCACCTCCTTTCCCAAATTTTGGTGTCTCCCGCCTCTGCCCAAGACATTGGTGTTCGACACCGCCTCCCATACAAAGCTTCGTATGGCGCCATTTTTATGCTTGCTTGATAACTATTATTGTACGCGAATTCCACGAAGAAGAGGTGATCTTCCCACTTCTTGTCGAAGTCAAGTATGCACATTCTCAGCATATCCTCCATAGTACGGTTTGTCCTTTCGGTTTGCCCGTCAGTTTGAGGATGGAACGCCGTACTGAACTTTAGCTTCGTGCCCAAACTCTTCTGAACCAATCTCCAGTTCGTGGACGTAAACCGTCCATCTCGATCGCTGACTATACTCTTTGGAATCTCATGCAGTCGCACAATGTTGCGAACATACAACTCCACCAGCTTCTCCACGCTGTCCTCTTTCCGATTTGGGATGAAGTGGGCCACCTTGGTTAAGTGGTCCACGATCACCCAAATAGCATCATTACCCTGCTGTGATCTATGCAGACCATGTACAAAGTCCATGGAGATATCATCAAATTTCCATTCAGGGATTGGAAGGGGCTTCAAGAACCCGCCCGGCTTCTGACACTCGGCCATCACCAAGGCACAAGTTTGGCAACGATTCACATACAAAGCTACGTCCCGCTTTAGCCCCGGCCACCAAAAGGATTTCTTCATATCCAAGTACATCTTTGTACTGCTCGGGTGAATGGAGTACTTTGTGAAGTGAGCCTCAAACATCAACTCCTCATGGAGTTTGCCGAACTGCGGTATACAAACCCTTCCGTCCTTCTTCAAAATCCCATCAATCATCTCCCAGGCGCTGCTCTCGCCCGTTTGAGCCTCCAACACAAATGGTTGAAACTCCACATCCAACCGAGTCGCTTCCCGAATGCGATCGGTCAAGTCGTTATGCATTTCAATCCAGTTCAACCGAGCCACGCTGGACTCGCCTCTCGCAACACATTCCAAACCAAGAGACTCTCATTCCCGTACCAACCTCTCATCATGAGCTTCGATCCAATTCCCTTGCCCTGAGTACTTTCTACTCAAAGCATCCGCCACCACATTGGCTTTACCTGGCGTATACTGAATCGCCACCTCGTAGTCTCCAAGAAACTCAACCCACTTGCGTTGCCGCATGTTCAAGTCCTTTTAATCCAAGAGATACTTCAGGCTTTTATGATCCGTGAAGATCTCCACCTTTGCACCATAAACATAATGTCGCCATATTTTCAACGCGAAAATTACCGCCGCCAACTCCAAGTCATGGACGGGGTAATTCCTCCCATGAGGCTTCAGCTATCTAGACCCAAAAGCTATCACCTTGCCATGTTGCACCAAAACGCAACCCAAACTGCATCCCGATGCGTCACTGAAAATATGAAATCCCTCGGTCCCTTGCGGTAGACTTAGGATTGGAGTCATCATCAGTCTCTCCTTCAGTACCTCAAATGCTTGGCTGCACTCTTGAGTCCACACAAACTTATGATCTTTACGAGTGAGTGAGGTGAGGGTAGAGCTATCTGCGAAAAATTCTCCACGAATCTCCTGTAATACCCGGCTAGTCCAAGAAAACTTCGGACCTCCGCCACGGTCCTCAAAACCGGCCAATCTCTAATGGCTTCCACTTTTGTTGGATCCACTGCCACCCCATCCCCACTAATCACATGGCCCAAAAATGCCACCTTCTCTAACCAGAATTCGCACTTGGAGAACTTTGCATACAACTGATTCTCCCTCAACACTTGCAAGACCACCCTCAAGTGGGACTCATGCTCCACTTTTGATTTGGAATATACCAAAATGTCATCAATGAAGACAACCATAAAAGAATCCAAGTATTCCCGAAATACTCGATTCATAAGATCCATGAACACAGATGGTGCGTTCGTCAGCCCGAACGGCATCACCATAAACTCAAAGTGTCCATACCTTGTACCAAAGGCAGTCTTGGGGATGTCCTCGTCTCGAATTCGCAACTGATAATAGCCTGACTTCAAGTCCAATTTGGAGTACACCACCGACCCCACCAGCTGGTCGAACAAGTCATCTATCCGAGGAATCAGATACTTATTCTTGACGGTCAATTTATTCAGCTCTCGGTAGTCTATGCATAGCCGCATGCTACCATCCTTCTTCTTTACAAACAACACCGTCGCGCTCCATGGGGAAGAACTTGGTCTAATATATCCTTGCTCCAACAGTTCATGTAGCTGTACTTTAAGTTCAGCCAACTCCTTTGGTGCCATCCTAAACGGAGGACGTTACACCAGCCTAGCCTCCGGCACTAACTCGATCGAGATGTCCATCTCCCGCCTAGGAGGCGCTCCAGGAAGTTCATCCGGAAACACATCCTTGAACTCTGCCACTACGGCCACTTCCTCAATAGACAACTAGGAGAGGCGAACCTCCAATAACGCTACAAGCGCTACACCACCCTGGTTAACCGCCCGCATCAACTGCATGGCCGAAATCAGGGAACAGGCCACTCCACAAAGGCCCTCAAATTTGACCTCCTCCTGCGCTTTGCTCCTGAGGGTCACTACCTTAGATAGGCAGTCAATACTGGCGCGCTGCTCTGCAAGCCAGTCCATGCCCAAAATGACATCGAACTCAACCAAAGGCAAAATCACTGCTACCAAAACAAAGTCAACTCCGTCCAACTCCCAACAGATGCGCCCTTTGGCCCCGGTGGTCATGGATGACCCATTGGGCATGCGCACTTTCATCTCTGCGCCCGACGAGAAAGACTCAACTCCTATTCTCCGGATGAAGCTCTCCGCGAGAAAGGAGTGCGATGCTCCAGTATCGAACAATACCCTAGCGGGGTATCCGGAAACTAAAACGAAGCCTACAATATAGACATCACACAAAAGGTCTAAAAGTATGAAGCACAAAATTTAAACTTAAATTTTCTTCATACCTGTCATCACATCGGTTTGGCTGATCGCTTCCTGCTGTCCAAGGTTGTAGGCCCTTGGTTGCACCGGTTGGAACCGAGAAGCGCTCGGCTCCGCCATCTTCCCTTTCTCTACAGTACTGGGGTCGGAGCGCACAGTCTGCTCCTGCCTTGCCTCTTGCCCCGCTCCTCCTTGGGGACAAACACGAGCTATGTGCCCCACCTTACCGCAGTTGTAGCACGTCGGCGGTCCCCTAGAGTGTGAACCTCCAGGCGTCCACTTGCTCTTCTCACTGGACCTGGATGTGTGAGGCTTATTCCTCCACCTACTCCCTTCAGACTTTCCATGGGATTGGGAAGGCTTCCCTTCCCCTTGCTTGGGAGTAAAACCCTTACGATGCTGGGTTCGCTCCAGACACTCTCCAACATCCTGGCAGCCTCAACCAACTCATTGAAACCAGCTCTCTTCATGGAGATGAGGGGTTGCCTCAGATTCTCCCTCAGCCCCTGGTAGAAGAGGTTATCCCTCTCTACATCATCTGCCATCATCGTTCCCGCGTAACGACCCAAACGGGTGAACTCCTGCACATACTCATCCACCGTCTTGTCTCGCTGCACTAAATGCAGAAACTGTCTCTGAAGGGCCAACCGTGTCGAAACGGGAATGTACCTCTTAATAAAAGCATCCCCAAACTCCTCCACCGACGGGGTGCGTCCCGGGAACTGGCGGCCGCTATGGCTCACCCACCACAACTTGGCGTCTCCTTCTAACATGAACCTCGTATACTCATATTTCTTTTCTTCTGGCGTCTCTACCGCCCTCAAAAGCTCTTGAATGCGAACCCACCAATCCTCTGCATCCGTTGGCATACCAACTCCCTTGAAAGACGGGGGATGGAAGCTCAGGAAATACTTCAAGTGTCGGTCTCCATGTCCAACAACTACCCTTTCCGCCAAAGGCTCCACTCGCCTGGCTTCTCCGCATGGCACGGCCGTCGACGTATCCGGTGTAGCAGGGGTTGCTACTTGAGCTGCCGCTGCAGCTTGGGCTGCCACCATCACTTCTGCAAGCATGCGGCAGAAGTCGGTCGGGTTTACACCCGTGCCCAAAAGACCTGGAGCGGTGGCACTGCTCACCGAGAGTTCCTCTCTTGCTCTCGAAGTACCCGCCTCGTTGCTTGCACTCTTCAAGAAATAAGAAACAAGGAGTCAGTCTCAAATCTCAAGACTTAAACATAAGGACACTCATGGTCCCGCGTTACTCTTATGTGGATAACTTCTCTACGCATTGACCTTGAATCTAACCTTGCTTTGATACCAAATTATAACACCTCCCCTGTAATGACCGTATAATATGGGTCCGGCCGTGGCCCCACAACATACGGACGCCACAGCTTTAGTATTAAAAGTTGATATAGCTACCCACACTCAAAACACTTGCACAACACAGCGGAAACACAAACAAGACTAGAAGTTATCCACTACAAGAAGAGTACTAACAATGGTCTTATGACCTTACATCAAGTGTCCAAATTTAAATAATACAACAGTCATGAAAGTGCATAACACTCCTAGTCTACCTCGGCATTCAAGCCAGACAACAAGAGTCTCAAACATACAACATCATATAAGTTGAGCTACAAAAGAGAAAATCACTTCATGAGGCTTAGGCCTTTCTGGGCGGCGAGCTAGCTCCTGCATGCGATCCTTGCCCTGTAAAATTTATTAGTAACGTGGGTCAGCAAAGGCTGACCTCAAACTGTGTAACAACACATCTCCTCCCGGCCGCCCCTAACGGACCCCGGGGTACCCCTCCAACCTGCAAGTTAGCACTTCGTATGCAATAATCATAAACAAGAAAAGCAACTACAGAAACAGGCTTGGATGTCACACACATCATACACGTTCTCTACGGGTTGAGCATATAACAAAAAGGACCTACTTATACAACATGTATGCAACAACCCTGGTTTCACCCAAGGCACCCTATCTCGTATGCATCTAGCACATCATCACATCATATGGGTACTCATCGATTCCCCATTGGCATAAAGCCGCAAACAAAGTGGTAACACCATTCCCCCAAACGGCACACAGGCTGCCACATGGAACTCTTGCAAAGGCCCCACCCGCTCAAGGTCTTAGACCCGGGCTTGCCTGCAAGCTCTGACGTCTCATGTCAGGATTCCAACAAACACAAAACTGACCGATTCTAAGAAGCCTTCCCGGACCCCACCCGCTCATGGCCTCATTGCCCGGGCTTGCCCCCATGCTTGACATTCTCGTCAGTCTCACAGAAGGGGAATAGTCTCGCCGGGACACTCTCCGCACATGATGTGAACGTAACGGGATAGCCAGCCGACCACGGAGACATAGCCACGCCTTGGCACATCACAAACCAAGACAATTCCACCATAGTCCCTCATTTGCACTACAGCGTTCCCGCGCACCAAGGAAACCATCTCCAACTCATGCGGAGCTAACCTTGTCCGCCAAGAAAACCATCTACCGCCACGAGGAGCTAACCTTGTCCGGTTCCGACTACACGTACTCATTTGAGAAAAAGGGGAAAACACCACCACATCACAAACGGCATCTTGCCGCAACGGAATCTCTACGAATCCCTAAAGTTCGTATGCAACATCACTGAGTCGGACTAACGGTCGTGACTACGGCTTCACCCACCATGCCTAATCCACTAACGAAGCGGATCTCTAATGCAAATCATGTCGGGGACGGACTCAATCGACCCGGAGGTCCCTCTTGAACCTTGGCGACCCAAAACCCCTCTCATTTGAGTGGTTGGTGCCCAAAACTAGAAAAGAAATGATGCTAAAAACATGCATCCTAAGACCGAGAGGAGAAGTGTCGTTACCTTCCGACTCCTCTTCCTTGCCATGGCAAAAATAGCCAGATGAAAACCTTCGCAACGATCTATCCTCCACGGATCTGGAATCGGCTCGCGATTTAGAGCACCCAAGCCTCTCCTACACCACAAACCCTCCTTCCCTTTCTTCCTTGCTCTCCCTTCTCTCTAGAATGTAGATCAGAGAAACGCTTGAAGGAGAATGAGGGTTTACAACCCTATTCTTGGACTTAACTTCCCAAGAACAGCCCTGAACCATCATATCCTAAAATCAGGGAAAGGATGGCCACGATCCGACTGAAAAATAAAACACCTGGGCCGAACACGACCTGGCACACGCCCATGTCCAGGGCCGTGTTCCTCATTCACCGTCACAAATCGACGCGTCTGGAACAGCACACGGGCATCCGACACGCCCGTGTTCTCCCTGACACGCCCGTGTCCCCACTGACACGGTCGTGTGCTCGGCTGTGTGCCTCCTTCGACTCAGCCCCGAAAATAACCTGAGCACTACGCGGGTACTGGACACGCCCGTGTCCTTGCCCATATCTACCTCAACACGCCTGGGCTCCAGGCCGTGTTCACTACCTCGACGTTTCGTCGAGCGAAGATCGTCGAACAAGCGGGACACGCCCTGTGACACGCCCGTGTCACAGGCCGTGTGCCCCTATCCCGACACTCGACACTCGTCGAGTGAAATTCGTCGAGCGAAGTTCGTCGACCGACTGACACGGCCTTGGACACGCCCGTGTCCTAGGTCGTGTGCCTTATCTCGACACATCGTCGAGCGAAAATCGCCGACTCCCGGGCCGATCGTCGACACGGCCCCGACACGCCCTGAGACACGCCCGTGTCTCATGCCGTGTTCTCTGCTCGACGATCGTCGACTCCAAAATCGTCGACTTCACGACCAAGACGTCGACTTGAGCCTGACACGCCCTGGGACACGCCCGTGTTCCAGGCCGTGTGCCCCCTGCCAGAATCCAAAAATTTGCTAGAAACGCGAATCGACCCTCTCTCAAATTTTGGGGTGTTACAGCCTGGGTGCCTCCGGGTAAAAAACACTTGGCCCCCCGGAGGGGTCAACCTGCCATGCTAGCTATGGGAGCCTGGGTGGTGAGACCCCCTCCGGGTAAAAACACTTAGCCTCCACGAGAGGTACCACCGGCCCTGCCAGCTAGTGAGAGCCTAACAGCGGGATCCTCATCGGAGCAAAGGTACTTTTACTCCCCCCGAGGCACATTCGACCCAACCAGCTAGCTGGAGCCTGGCTGAGGAGATCCTCTCGGGGGTGGGGACTTGATGTAACGTCCTGGATTTTTTGTCGTTGAAAGATTTCATACGCTTGATGGGCGTTCTGTTGGCTCAGACCATTGTTTGAGCATGGTTTTCGCGCGGGCTTTCGAGTGGTTGTTTTAGTAGCCTAGTTGCACGGTTCCCCAGCAAGCCGGAGCCTATTTTTGGGGACTCGGTGAGGCCTCTTAGGGAATGCATGCACGTTCTCGATCCTGAGTCGTGTTGTTCAAGCGGGTTGATTGTATGGCATTTGTATGGAATATGTGGAGTTGTAGAGAATGCGTGTTGCTGGTTTTTACCCCCTTAGGTGCCAAAAATTATGGCTGCAGTTTTGGACCAGCAGCGCATTTGGGTGACACGGCCTGGGACACGGCCATGTCCCAGGGCGTGTTGGGGTACACGGCATGTGACACGGGCGTGTCACAGGGCATGTCGCGGGTGTTCGACGAATTTCGGTGACAAAGTTCACTCGACGAGTGTCGAGTGTCGAGAGAAGGGGTACACGGTCTGTGACACGGGCGTGTCACAGGGCGTATCCCACTCTCGACGATCTTTGCTCAACAATATGCACTCGACGAGTGTCGAGTGTCGAGAGAAGGGGGTACACGACCTGTGACACGGGCGTGTCACAGGGCGTGTCCCACTCTCGACGATCTTTGCTCGACGATATGCACTTGACGAGTGTCGAGTGTTGAGAGAATGGGGTACACGGCCTGTGACACGGGCGTGTCACAGGGCGTGTCCCACTCTCGACGATCTTTGCTCGACGAAATTCACTCGACGAGTGTCGAGTGTCGAGAGAAGGGGTACACGGCCTGTGACACGGGCGTGTCACAGGGCGTGTCCTGCGGTCGACGACTTTCGCTCGACGAATTTCGCTCGACGAGTGTCGAGTAGGGGTGACACGGCTTGGGACACGGGAGTGTCCCAAGGCCGTGTCCTTATCGGGTTGTTTGGCGAGTGCTGTGGGAGGTGTCACGACCGTGTGACATGGCCGTGTAGATAGGCGTGTTCAGTGACACAGCCTGGGACACGGACGTGTCCGAGGCCGTGTACTGTTTCAAGGTGAGGCGGTTGCCCACCGCTTAGGTGACATGGCCTGTGACACGGGCATGTCACAGGGCGTGTCAGGGCCGAAAAATCTTTTTTCCATTTTTTTTTTGTGCCGTTCATTTCTCTGATTTTGGATCAAACAGTCCAGCTCTGTCCAGGAGGAAATAAGGCCGAAAAATAACTCTTTCTCCTCACTTATCCCTTTCTTCACCTTCTTCTTCATTATCAAAGAGAAAGCAAGGGAGAAAAGCTAAGGAAAGGGAAGGAGAAAGAGAAGAGCAGCCGTCGCGGTGTCATCTCGGTTCAGGCAAGTGATGTTCTTCACCCTTGCCAATCTTGTTTTCTTGTGTTTTGATTGTGCAAGTTTAACTAGCTTTCTCCTTTCAATTTTCATAACTTGTTTTTCTTGTTTTGCACCGCACGTTTGTCTAAATCGGATAGCTTTGTTACTCTTATGTTTGTTTAGGATTCACAAGCATAAATCATCTTGTCTTTCAAGAATTTTCTTATCTATTGTTCATCTAATTTTGTCATGTTTTCCCTTGGATTGCTCTATTCGTTATTTTTTTGTTCATATGATTCGCAAGCTTGTTATGGTTAATCGGCGTTGTTACTTGTGGGGTTCGCTTATGGTGAAGTAGAGACCCAAATTCTATCAAGTTTGACATACCTTGGGCAATCATGATGAAAGGAAACGGGTTTAGCTTGGATTATGCTGAGTTTTGCGAGACGAATTGTGAACCATGGCAGGAGTGTTTGTGTGAGGATTCGGTAAGAGGTGGTGTGGTTTCAGCCTTGGCGGCCACCAGGTTTTGTTTTATGGTGTAGAGCACCGTTTTGGCCCCGATTTGGGCTGGCTTTTATTGGTGCATTCCACTTTAGGGCCGCCACCAAAAGACCCTTGCGGAATCGAACTTAACTGCTGCTTATGGTTCACTAGTATAGTTATTTCTTGTTATCAAGATGATGGAATGGGCATATATGTGTTGCCTTTTTGCTCCTGTTTACATGAAAAATTGCTACGGGGTCGGTAAGCCCCTTCATTATATTGAATGAACGTAATGCTCTCTTTTTTTTGTAGCTTTGATGATTGTTGAGGTGTTCTTTTTCGAATGCCTCAGGTGCAGGTTGTAGCCGGTTGAGCGGCTAAGGCTTTGGTAGAGTCTCTTTGGAGCTAGCCGAGCTTGCTTAGCGAGGTAGTTCTTTACTTTCGTGTACAGACATACATACGCCCCAATGGGTTCGTGTCAGCTTGTTGGCGCCCATTGGTGGCTTTCTTTACTTGCTACATATGAATGCTAGACTGCTACTATGAATCATTTGGATGAGATGATGTCTACTTGCTCTTTGGAGGGTTTTATGCTAGGTTGCATTAGGTATGTTTAAGCTAAACAAAACCTATTATTGTATAGCATTCATAACATGTTTTGGTCACCTAAACAAGTATTTTCCAAACAACATAAAAAGGATGATTTCTGATATTATTATAAATCTAGAATGCATATAGGAGATCGTCATAAGTAAACTAACGTATTTTCTGCCACGTACAAACACGTTGTGATTCCTAAGGCCGAGGGATACAGCCATCAAACTAACCGGTTTTCTTGCATACAACTGATGATTTTCAACTACGAACGTAAGCGTCGAGGGTTTGCCTGAGCGTGTGTAGTTATCCCATGCACGACGTGGCATCATAACACGTAGTTCCTCTTACTCTGATACGATGTACTCGTTGAGGAAATGCGGGTTGTGACAGTTGGTATCAGAATGAGGTTTGCTTGACAATTGGTCGGGCAAACTTTCCTTAGTCATTATTAGTCATCATCATTTTATACATACACCGATGTGCCATCAGTACGTCTTGGCTGAAGTACGAACACTACACTCATGGCATGAACAGAAGTATACGGGGCATATTATGTAGTACGAGATGCATAATATGTGGTTGTATATGGATCCACCATAGGGGCAATATGTGAGGGTTATGTAGTATGGGTTGCATAACCTCACCACATGGATGCGACTAGCACGTTTTCTTTTTTTCGTTGCATGCAATGCTATGTAGTATGGGATGCATAGCATTGTGATGCGTACGATCGCTCATGGTATGCATTAAGGCCTTCTCTAGAATGCATATCACAGCACGCATAACATAACATTGCATGAGCACAATGTGCCAAGCTAAAGATTTACATGATGACACCTGTACACTCATGGTTTTGGGTCAAATAAATTCATGCATTCATCGTTTAGGCACCAGTTTGTGGGATGACGGTGAGTCATCTGAGGCTAGGCATAACAACATCAAAAGGAGGATCCTGATCTTGTCCATTTATTTCTTCGGACTGAAAAAGGTGAATTACCAGAGTTTGCAATTGATGACGCAGGCATGTTAAAATATCGCGGTCGATTTTGTATCCCCGCAGTTGGAGACATTCGCGATATGGTGTGTAGGAAAGCACATGGCTCAAGTATGGCCTACCATCCAGGCTCAACTAAAATGTACCGTGATTTGAAACAAATTGTCTAGTGGTATGCAATGAAAAGAGATATAGTGCAATTTGTATCTGAATGTCATATATGCAAGCGGGTGAAAGCTGATCATGGGAGGCCTGGTGGCAAGTTGACGCCATTGGAGATTCCAATATGGAAGTGGGAAAGCATTTCAATGGATTTTATTACAGGCTTACCAAGATCTCCACGAGGACATGACTCCGTATGGGTGATCGTGGATAGGTTGACCAAATGTGCTCACTTCATACCATTTAAGATCAACTACCCGATGAAGACAATAGCGGAGCTACATTTGAACGAGATCATCTGATTGCATGGTGTGCCAGTCAATATCATTTCAGACCGGGATTCCCGATTTACGTCTCGTTTCTGGAAGAGTCTACAAGAGGGTTTGGGGACGGATTTGAGGTATTCCACTGCTTACCACCCTCAGACGAATGGCCAAACAGAACGAGTAAATCACATCGTGGAAGATATAATTCGATGCTACATTCTTGAGTATGGCGGAGCATGGGATGAACGTTTGCGCCTTATGGAATTCGCATATAATAACAGCTATCAAGAAAGCTTGCAAATGGCTCCGTTTGAAACTTTATATGGGCGACGATGTCAGACTCCCCTATTTTGGGCTGAGGTTGGCGAGCGGTCTTTGTTGGGCCCAGAGGCGCTCGAGGACATGGAATTTGCCGTACGACTTATTCAGGAGAAGCTCTGGATCGCCCAAGAGCGATATGAAAAGTACGCCAACCGGTGAAGGTCGGAGTTAGAGTTTGCTGTGGGGGATTTTGTCTTCCTGAAAGTCTCCCCAATGGTTGGAATTAAAAGGTTTGGAAAAGAGCGCAAGTTAGACCCCAGATTTGTGGGTCCCTTCAAGATTCTTGCGCGGGTTGTTGCATCCACTTACAAAGTCGAGTTACCCGTGAACTTTCCTGGTGTTCACGACGTGTTTCATGTCAGCCAACTTCGAAAGTGTGTGCGGAATGACAAGCAAGTTTTGGATATTGTGCCGCAGTTGGCGTCGAACCTTTCTTATGTGGAGATGCCCATCCGTATTTTGGACTCCCAAGATCGCGTGTTGCGGAAAAAGAAGATTCCAATGGTCAAAGTGCTATGGAAAAATCAGAACGTGGAAAGCGTGACGTGGGAGCTCGAGTCAGCGATGAGGGCGGCTCACCCTCATTTATTTTCCATACATGAAGCTGGTATATGACTTGATGTTTTTGTTTGATTCCTTCTTTCATTGTTATACAAAGGATTGAAAAGTTTCGAGGCGAAACTTTTTGTTAGGGGGAGTGACTGTAACGCCCCGGATTTTTTGTCGTTGAAAGATTTCATACGCTTGATGGGCGTTCCGTTGGCTCAGACCGTTGTTTGAGCATGGTTTTCGCGCGGTCTTTCGAGTGGCTGTTTTAGTAGCCTAGTTGCACGGTTCCCCAGCAAGCCGGAGCCTATTTTTGGGGACTCGGTGAGGCCTCTTAGGGAATGCATCCATGTTCTCGAGCCTGAGTCGTGTTGTTCAAGCGGGTTGATTGTATGGCATTTGTATGGAATATGTGGAGTTGTAGATAACGCGTGTTGCTGGTTTTTACCCCCTTAGGTGCCAAAAATATGGCTGTAGTTTTGGACCTGGAGCGCATTTGGGTGACACGGCCTGGGACACGGTCGTGTCCCAGGGCGTGTCGGGGTACACGGCCTGTGATACGGGCGTT
This sequence comes from Platanthera guangdongensis, assembly GCA_039583875.1. Taxonomy (NCBI): domain Eukaryota; kingdom Viridiplantae; phylum Streptophyta; class Magnoliopsida; order Asparagales; family Orchidaceae; genus Platanthera; species Platanthera guangdongensis. The sequence continues at coordinate 117,816,780 of CM077153.1, read as the reverse complement.
TCACAGGGCGTGTTGCGGGTGTTCGACGAATTTCGGTGACAAAGTTCACTCGACGAGTGTCGAGTGTCGAGAGAAGGGGGTACACGGCCTGTGACACGGGCGTGTCACAGGGCGTGTCCCACTCTCGACAATCTTTGCTCGACGATATGCACTCGACGAGTGTCGAGTGTCGAGATAAGGGGGTACACGGCCTGTGACACGGGCGTGTCACAGGGCGTGTCCCACTCTCGACGATCTTTACTCGACGATATGCACTCGACGAGTGTCGAGTGTCGAGAGAAGGGGGTACACGGCCTGTGACACAGGCGTGTCACAGGGCGTGTCCCGCGGTCGATGACTTTCGCTCGACGAATTTCGCTCGACGAGTGTCGAGAGAAGGGGTACACAGCCAGTGACACGGGCGTGTCACAGGGCGTGTCCCGCGGTCGACGACTTTCGCTCGACAAATTTCGCTCGACGAGTGTCGAGTAGGGTCGACACGGCTTGGGACACGGGCGTGTCCCAAGGCCGTGTCCTTCTCGGGTTGTTTGGCGAGTGTTGTGGGCGGTGTCACGGCCGTGTGACACGGCCGTATAGATAGGCGTGTTCAGTGACACGGCCTGGGACACGGGCGTGTCCGAGGCCGTGTACTGTTTCAAGGTGAGGCGGTTGCCCACCGCTTAGGTGACACGACATGTGACACGGGCGTGTCACAGGGCGTGTCAGGGACAAAAAATCTTTTTTCCAGTTTTTTTGTGCCGTTCATTTCTCTGATTTTGGATCAAATAGTCCAGCTCTGTCCAGGAGGAAATAAGGCCGAAAAAGAACTCTTTCTCCTCACTTATCCCTTTCTTCACCTTCTTCTTCATTCTCAAAGAGAAAGCAAGGGAGAAAAGCTAAGGAAAGGGAAGGAGAAAGAGAAGAGCAGCCGTCGCGGTGTCATCTCGGTTCAGGCAAGCGGTGTTCTTCACCCTTGCCAATCTTGTTTTCTTGTGTTTTGGGCTCTATTTGTTTGAGCGTTTCGGTGCTCCGTTTTGGGCAAACGCCGCCGGAAGGCGGGTAAACAAATGAACCTCCGGCGGCGTTTGCTCCGTTTCCACCCTCCCGCCTTGAGAAACGCCCCAAAAAGCTCCGTTTGGAGCATCCACCTCCCCCCTCCGTTTCGAACACTCCGTTTCCACCCGCCGGATCCACCCGCCACCGCCGAAACAAATGAAGCCTTGATTGTGCAAGTTTAACTAGCTTTCTCCTTTTAATTTTCATAACTTGTTCTTCTTGTTTTGCACCGCACGTTTGTCTAAATCGGATAGCTTTGTTACTCTTATGTTTGTTTAGGATTCACAAGCATAAATCATCTTGTCTTTCAAGAATTTTCTTACCTATTGTTCATCTCATTTTGTCATGTTTTCCCTTGGATTGCTCTATTTGTTATTTTTTTGTTCATATGATTCGCAAGCTTATTGTGGTTAATCGGCGTTGTTACTTGTGGGGTTCGCTTATGGTGAAGTAGAGACCCAAATTCTATCAAGTTTGACATACCTTGGGCAATAATGATGAAAGGAAACGGGTTTAGCTTCGATTATGGTGAGTTTTGTAAGGCGAATTGTGAACCATGGTAGGAGTGTTTGTGTGAGGATTCGGTAAGGGGTGGTGTGGTTTCAGCCTTGGTGGCCACCGGGTTTTGTTTTATGGTGTAGAGCACCGTTTTGGCCCCGATTTGGGCTGGCTTTTATTGGTGCATTCCACTTTAGGGCCGCCACCAAAAGACCCTTGCGGAATCGAACTTAACTGTTGCTTATGGTTCACTAGTATAGTTGTTTCTTGTTATCAAGATGATGGAATGGGCATATATGTGTTGCTTTTTTGCTCCTATTTACATGAAAAATTGCTACGGGGTCGGTAAGCCCCTTCTTTATATTGTATGAATGTAATGCTCTATTTTTTTGTAGCTTTGATGATTGCTGAGGTGTTCTTTTTCGAATACCTCAGGTGCAGGTTGTAGCCGGTTGAGCGGCTAAGGCTTGGGTAGAGTCTCTTTGGAGCTAGCCGAGCTTGCTTAGCGAGGTAGTTCTTTACTTTCGTGTACAGACATACATACGCCACAATGGGTTCGTGTCAGCTTGTTGGCGCCCATTGGTGGCTTTCTTTACTTGCTACATATGAATGCTAGACTGCTACTATGAATCATTTGAATAAGATGATGTCTACTTGCTCTTGGGAAGGTTTTATGCTAGGTTGCATTAGGTATGTTTAAACTAAACAAAACCTATTATTGTATAGCATTCATAACATGTTTTGGTCACCTAAACAAGTATTTTCCAAACAACGTAAAAAGGATAATTTCTGATATTATTATAAATCTAGAATGCATATAGGAGATCGTCATAAGTAAACTAACGTATTTTCCGCTGCGTACAAACACGTTGTGATTCCTAAGGCCGAGGGATACGGCCATCAAACTAACCGGTTTTCTTGCATACAACTGATGATTTTCAACTATGAACGTAAGCGTCGAGGGTTTTCCTGAGCATGTGCAGTTATATCCTACACGACGTGGCATCATAACACGTAGTTCCTCTTACTCTGATACGATGTACTCGTTGAGGAAATGCGGGTTGTGACACTTGACCTCCCTGAGGCACATTCGACCCAACCAGCTAGTTGGAGCCTGGCTGAGGAGATCCTCTCGGGGGTGGGGCTTTGATATCCTCGAGGCACATTCGACCCAACCAGCTAGTGGGAACCTGGCTGAGGAGATCCTCTCGGGGGTGGGACTTGATCCCCCCGAGGCACATTCGACCCAACCAGCTAGTGGGAGCCTTGCTGAGGAGATCCTCTCGGGGGTGGGGCTTGATCTCCCCGAGGCACATTCGACCCAACCAGCTAGTGGGAGCCTGGCTGAGGAGATCCTCTCGGGGGTGGGGATTTGACCTCCCTGAGGCACATTCGACCCAACCAGCTAGTGGGAGCCTAGCTGAGGAGATCCTCTCGGGGGTGGGACTTGATCTCCCCGAGGCACATTCGACCCAACCAGCTAGTGGGAGCCTGGCTGAGGAGATCCTCTTGGGGGTGGGACTTGATCTCCCCGAGGCACATTCGACCCAACAGCTAGTGGGAGCCTGGCTGAGGAGATCCTCTCGGGGGTGGGACTTGATCTCCCCGAGGCACATTCGACTCAACCATCTAGTGGGAGCCTGGCTAAGGAGATCCTTTCGGGGGTGGGACTTGATCTCCCCGAGGCACATTTGACCCAACCAGCTATTGGGAGCCTGGCTGCGGAGATTCTTTCGGGGGTGGGGCTTGATCTCCCCGAGGCACATTCGACCCAAACAGCTTGTAGGATCCTGACTGAGAAGATCCTCTCGGGGGTGGGGATTTGATCTCCCCGAGGCACATTCGACCCAACCAGCTAGTGGGAGCCTGGCTGAGGATATCCTCTCGGGGTGGGACTTGATCTCCCCGCGGCACATTCGACCCAACCAGCTAGTGGGAGCTTGGCTGAGGAGATCCTCTCGGGGGTGGGGATTTGATCTCCCCGAGGCACATTCGACCCAACCAGCTAGTGGGAGCCTGGCTAAGGAGATCCTCTCGGGGGTGGGGATTTGATCTCCCCGAGGCACATTCGACCCAACCAGCTAGTGGGAGCCTGGCTGAGGAGATCCTCTCGGGGGTGGAACTTGATCTCCCCGAGGCACATTTGACCCAACCAGCTAGTGGGAGCCTGGCTAAGGAGATCCTCTCGGGGGTGGGACTTGATCTCCCCGAGGCACATTTGACCCAACTAGCTAGTGGGAGCCTGGCTAAGGAGATCCTCTTAGGGGTGGGACTTGATCTCCCCGAGGCACATTCGACCCAACCAGCTAGTGGGAGCCTGGCTGAGGAGATCCTCTTGGGGGTGGGGATTTGATCTCCCCGAGGCACATTCGACCCAACCAGCTAGTGGGAGCCTGGCTGAGGAGATCCTCTCGGGGGTGGGGAACCAGGCGTGTCACTTGAACTCTATCAAATCCAACATCCTCAAACGGGAAAAAAGATGGGTTACATGACCCCCCCCCCCCCCCCCGACTCAGCTGGTCGGGGGCTGGACTCATTACAACATAAGAAACATACATAACTCAGCCGGGGCGAGGTTTCCTCAGGGGGTCTGGGCATGATCGTCGTCATCCTTCCCCTCGGAGACCTCAATCTTGCTTAAGCTCTCCATGATCCTCTCCATCTCCTCCGCCCTCGCCAACCAAGAGATGGTGTTGACGGCCGTGACGTAGCACTGCCTTGCCATCCTGGAGTCTCCCTTGACTGACCTGGATCCCTCCTGAGCTGAACTTGAGGCATTGGTGGAAAGAAGACGGCACGCAACGGAAGGAGCTGATGAGGGGCCTCCCAAATATAGCGTTATAGCTGCTTGGAGCGTCAACAATGACGAACCGGCAGTTCATTGAGACTCCCCCCAATTTAACTTGGAGTCCCACTCCACCTTCAACCTCCTTCCTCTCCTCTGAAAATCCGAATAGGGGTCCGTCCGAGGCCAACACCCTCCTGGACTCTACCTTCATCTCGTCAAACGCCTTCTTGAAAATGACGTTGACAGAGCTCCCGTTGTCAACCAAGATCCGGGAGACGGTGTAGCCCTCGATGGTCGTCTGGATGACCAGCGCATCGCAGAACGGATCCTCATGATCCGTCAGGTCCTTCACCAAGAAGGTGATCTTCTCCTCCTGGGGCGGGGTCTGGGATGTTGAGGCGACGCTCCGTCAGTACATCACATGGAGACTTGCCTTCTGAGTGGCTTCGATCCCTACCCCACCATGGATCACAACTATACCACCTCGGGGTCCGACATCGATCTGGTCCTCGCACACGTCATTCCCCCCTTCTCTGGGTAGAACCCCCACAACCTGCATCGGCGGCTGCGGCTGGGCAGGGCCTCTCGCCCCCATCACTTCCAGAAACTCGGGGCAGGTAGCTGTAGCGTGCCCCTCCACCTGGTGGAAGTCACAGTACAGTAGCGCTCCTCCCCTCCTTCGGCGGGCTGGGTGTTCTCTCCTGTTTCCTCTTCCCCCTCCACCTATCGCCAAGGCTTCCTGCGGCGGGGGGAGGAGCTGTCTTGGGGCTTGCCTCTGGAAGTCGAACCTCCCTTGGCCCCCATGAAAGTTCCCTCCGCCCAGGATGAGAGCTCTTCCTGGACCCTGAGCATGCCCTCCCTGCTGCATCCAACCTGGCTCTGGACCTTCCCGAGCTCTCCGCTCCTCTCTCCGCCTTCCCTCTTAATGTCTCGAGCCATCTTGCTCCTTCGACTCTGTCTCTGTCAACTTTGCCAATTTCTTGACAAACGTCGGGTTGGCCGCCTCCATGGCTATCCCCTCAGCCGCCCTTTCCATCAACTCCTCGAAAAAGAGGGGGGCCTTTCGAGTCAGGCTCATCTTGAAGAAGCCCTCCTTCAGTCCAACGGTGAAGGCCATCTAGAGCACATACCCTGGCATCTCCTGGACCTCCAGGATCTCCTCTTGGAACCTGTCAACGTAATGGGCCAGCGACTCCTCGGCCACCTGCCTTATCAGGAAGATGGACTCAGGGCTCCTCTTCCTCTTCTTGGAGGTGGAGAAGCGAAGCTGGAAGCTCCGGCTCAAGTCCTCGAACCCATAGATCGACCTCGGAGGGAGTTGATGAAACCAGTCCCTTGCTTTCTCCTTCAACGTGATCGCAAAGAGGCGACACTTGAAGGCATCCGTCATCGGCCTGATGGAGACGGCATCCTCGAACCACTGCAGATGTCGGACGGGGTCATCCTTCCCGGTATAGTAAGCCATGTCTTGCTCTCTGAACCCCTCGAGAATGGGAGCTGAGATGATTAGCTCGCTGAAGGGTGGCCCCCTAAGCGGTGGTCTCGCCGCCTCCACTCGCGCGACCTGCTCGCCTGTGAGGTTGGCACTCGCTGGGCTGGAGAATAACTCCCGGTCAGTTAGGTCTCGCTCGACCCCATCTCCCATCCTCTCCTTCCCTGGCCTTCTTCCTGGTGCACTTCCTTCTCCCCCCGTTGGGGTCATCTCGCCTAGACCCCTGGGAGTCGACTCGTCGAGGGGGGAGCTAGCTCCTGGGTGATCGGGGTGGAGCTGCCACCCTGAGGAGCAATGCTTCGCAGCATCTCCATGATGCCTTGGATGGAGTCCATGAACTCCTGCCTCCCAACAAAGGGTCCTGGGCTGGGGAGCTCGCCGAGATCAACACCACCTCCTTGACCTCCCGTCATGACACTCTCTCGAGATCTTCTGTGCTGGTCACTCTCCACGCTCACCGCACCAAAGTGTTGAAGCCAAAAATGGCCTCTGTGGAGTTCGGGGTCCCTAGAGAGGGGTGACCTCACACCTACTTCACTCAAGAGAACGTCACGGACCAAAGGATCAAGAAGCTAGGAACAGACCCTCGGCTCTAGCGCGGAGGTCCCACCTCACACCTCCTAGCCAATGCTCGAGCTAGGGTGCCTTGGAGGAGCTCTCTCTACTCTACCAAGAAGAAGCTAAGGGAGGAGGAAGCAAGGAAAAGGTCCTCTCCAAAGGCACCCAAGGGGGTCTATTTATAGTTTTCCAAATCCTATGGGCCAAAATGACCGAAATACCCCTACGCCAAATACACCTTGGGCCAATAGGAAATGCCCACACCGGGGGGCAGGGGGTAAAAACACCCCCAGGGGCACAGCGATAAAAGCACGCCGCCAACACCCCGCCCCAAACACACGAGGCGGTTCCAGGCCGCCGGGTAGGCCGCTTGGGCGAGACCAGGCCGTCGGCCGTCTCGCCGCGAGCAGGCCGCCCGGGCGAGAACCACGCCGCGGCCATCTCGCCCGCGAGCAGGCCGCCCGGGCGAGAGCCAGGCCGCGGCCGTCTCGCCCGCGAGCAGGCCGCCCGGGCGAGAGCCTGGCCGCGGCCGTCTCGCCCACGAGCAGGCCGCCCGGGCGAGAGCCAGGCCGCGGCCGTCTCGCCCGCGAGCAGGCCGCCCGGGCGAGAGCCAGGCCGCGGCCGTCTCGCCCCCGAGCAGGCCGCCCGGGCGAGAGCCTGGCCGCGACCGTCTCGCCCGCGAACAGGTCGCTTGGGCGAGACCGGCCCCCGGCCGTCTCGCCCGCGAGTAGGCCGCCCGGTCGAGAACCGGCCCCTGGCCGTCTCGCCCGCGAGCAGGCCGCCCGGGCGAGAACCGGCCCCTGGCCGTCTCGCCCGCGAGCAGGCCGCCTGGGCGAGAACCAGGCCACGGTCGTCTCGCCCGCGAGCAAGACACCCGGGCAAGAGCCAGGCCGCGGCGGTCTCGCCCGTGAGCAGACCGCCCGCGCGTGACCGGCCCCCGGCCGTCTCGCCTTCCCCTACCTCGGTCTCAACAGGCCGGGGCAGGTGCTAGCCAACTTGCCTCACCCACCCCCCAAAAAAGGAGCCATTGGGGGAGGTCAATCTTTCCTCCCCCTAATAGTATATTTCCAAGCTAGAGCCAAAATTGGCCACCGAGAGTGCCCATGTGCCAAAAAAGCTTAAAAATTGTACAGGGGCGAATACGGGGTTGTACATACAAGACACAGGAAATCGTCGAACTCAGTTCCACGATCCTCGTCGAACTCAGTTCGACGATCCTCGTCAAACTGAGGCAACCGGAGATCGTCGATCTCAGTTCGACGATTTTCGTCAAACTCGGATCGACGATTTCATCATACCCTCCTCAACTCTCCAGACCACTACTACAAGCCCAGAATCACTCTAATACTCAAGACTATGGAAAGGAAAAGAATTTCTGCTAACATTAAAATCTAATGCTACCTAACTTACTGGGCAACGACTACCAACATGAAGGTCAAATCCAACACTCATTTACACAACTCCCAGCACCCGAACTAGGCAAACCTTAACAGCAGGGGAAGATTAAGAATTAGGCTAAAATACTACCCAATCCGAGATCTAATAAGGAACAATTTGATAAAAGACAATACTATAACAGCTCAGCCGAAAAACTTGAAGTTTCAGAACTTGAGAAAGTAAAAGAAAAACACAAAGATGCATTCATGATTCAAGATCCGATGATTTTGACGGGAAAACAGGGAAAAATAAATGATCTCTGGAAAAGGTATGATAACTTCAAATGTGAACATAAAAGGAGAAAAACTTGGCAAGGGTAGGAGCACCACTTGCCTCAAATTCCAGCGAAGCTTGGTCGGCCCCTTCCTCCCACTCGGCACCAGCAACACAGAACAAGATGAAAATTTCGTCGGAGTGTAGGTCTAGGCGAGAGCAATCCAAATCCGCCTTCGAAATCGAATTCCGTCCACTAACACTCCCGGAATCGGCGTCCAAAGGCAAGGGCACCCCGTCGGTTTTTCTCTCTTGCACAGGGACGGCGGTTATATTCCGAAAAGACAAAGAACATCCACAGTGGCTTTTCTAAATAAGGCTATATATAGATAGCGGCTAAATCTCAATTATTTTATATTCTTAGCCAATCCGAACGCTGCCGGCCACCTATTCACCATAACTGCTACTATCTAAACGAAATATCTATATATAATATATAATATTGCATTAATATAAATAAAATACAAAACGACGCAAAACCCGAACATCCTTGGAATTCGACGAAATTTGCACCGTAGCTAAATACCCACGCTACGAACGCAACGACGGAGTCGAAATCAACTTTTGATGAACAAAACTAGGGTTATCACTACCCAAAGCCAAAACACAAGAATCCTCCGAGAGGCCTCACCGGTCACCAAAACAGACTCGGCTTGCTAGGGAATCTTGCCAAAAAGGCTACCAACAACCACACAAGGAACCTAAAGAGCTAAGATCACGCTCTAACAAACGGCACATGCCGGAAACGCGTCAACGTAACGCTAAACGAGAATTAAATAATCGTAGAAAAATCGGGGGCGTTACACCCACCCATTTCAGAGATTGGTGAATAGGAGAGAGAATTGGAGTTTCCCCAATTTGGAGGAGAGAGAAAATGTGAGCTTAATGGCCATCATGGCTATGGAGGCTCCAGAATCCCCCACTTTTATGGGGCATTTACTCCTCTGAGGGAGAGGAGAAGTTTTCAGGAGGTGGTAGACCATTGGGGTGGCTTAGCCCCCTTTATTTGTCTAAAACCAAAAAAGCCCATTTATGGCCATTAATGGAGCTTTTCAAAATTGAGGAGTTACAAGCCTCCTCTCCTAAATTTCCTCTTTAAGGACCTTTGTAACGCCCCTAATCGTCGACCTCGCGCCTCATGACGCAACCCGAGCGGGACACGCCCGTGTCCCAGGCTGTGTCACCCAATTTTTGCCAATTTCAGAATTTGGGCTGTTACAACCTTCACCGGAGCAAGGGAAAGCATTTCCCCCGATCCTTTCTCAATTTCATTGAGTGTTGGATCCCTAATTGATTTGGGATAGATTCACTGACTTAGGATGTGACCCATCATGTATAGCCATGGTCAATTTGTGTCCTAAAGTCTAGGTTAAGTCCTTAGGCTCAACTCCAGATGGACCAGCTTTCAACAAGACCCTCAGAGACTCCAGACTCACAAGTTTTCAAGACTAAGTAAAGTGAGTTCGACGTTCGTCGAACTCAGCTCGACGAAAGGAGTTCTGCGCTCGACGATCGTGAGACAATTCTTAGTGCTGAGCTCGACGATCTATGTTCTCTGTTCGACGAAAACTCAATTTCTACATCAAGCCAAAATCAGGAGAACTTCAAATTTTCTAAGTCCAGCCTCAAGCTTCGATCGATGAATTATATTCTGAGCTCGACAAACTTGGACCTCAAGTTCACAGCTTCTCAGGTCGACGAATGCTATTCTCTACTCGACGATTTCTGGACTCAGAGAATCTGTGTCGACACTTAGGGTTTGTGTCGACACCAGACGATTTGTGTCGACACCAGGATTTCAGTCGACACCAGCTTATGTCGACACCAGAGGATTTGTGTCGACACCAAGATCAATCTGTCGACACCAATTTATGTCGACGCAGCATTTCTGCAGATGCAGAGTATTTTGTCTAAGTCCAGAATTTTTCTCAGCTTGACGAATTTGATTCTCAGCTCGACGAATGAAGACTGTCTGTCAGGTGAATGAAGATTGTCTGGTCGACGAACTCTATCAAGCTCAGCTCGACGAACTCTAGCTCAGCTCGACGAACACAAGTTCAGCTCGAAGAAATGTGTTCTTCGTTCGACGAATCCAGATTAGGTTTTCTTCAAGGTTCCCGTTCCGTTTCTTGGCGCTGATTCCTGAACATTTAATGTCAGATCTTCTCGGAATGTTACCGTTAGAACGTGCATTGACTATGGACGATTACATGCCGTTTTTCCATGGGATAGTTAGGAAAGTCATTCATTGTTGATTCTTTTCAAGGCCGACTGTAATTACTGCTCGATATTCAAAAGTTTGAATATTCCTCAGTCAGTGAGAGACACACAGATACACGAAAAAAAATAGAGACACAGTAAGAGAACAGAATCAAGCAGTGATAGAGTTCAAGAATTACAACACAGCAATCAATCTGATAGACACTCTGTAGTTGCAGAGAAGAACAACCATTCACAAATCACAAGTTCTTGACTGCAATCAGCCTGACCAGAGAATATTTTCAAGAAGAAGAAGACCAACCAAATTCAATCAAGAGTCTTCTTCTTTATATTCTCAGGACAACTTCAAAGGATAACAGAACTTTATCAGTCAAAAGAAGTTCCTGAAGCAGTTCTGGTCCAGGCATTCTAGGTCATTGAAGGCCTATCACCCTGAAGCAGTGCTCCAGCATTCCTAACCAATTCAAGATCTCAGGGGGAGCAAGATCTGCTACATCAATCCACAAGTCTTCTCTCTGACTGTTGACAGAGAAGACACTATCACCCTCTCTCTAATTCTTGTACAGGGTTTTAAATCCCTTCAAAATTATTCTGGTTGCAAGTCTCCTTCCAAAAGACTTAAGGGTTTGGTTTTTGGGGACCTGATCAAAACCCATTGGTGCCCAGGATACCTGATCAACTCATCCTGCAGTGGATTCCTACCTAGGGTGGTAGAAGAGTGGATGTACCCAGATTGATTGGGGAACCACTATAGCTCCGTGTGTCTTCTGGTTGCTTATTTTCTTTTGTTTTCTGGCTGTGGTCTGTGATTGCTCTGTGTTTAGTTAGTTGTTGTGTTTACTTTATGTTATTTGCTTCCCTGTTCACTTAGGTATACAACAACAGTTGTAAAAAGTTTTTAGTAAGCACTATACTCTATTCACCCCCCACCTCTCTAGAGTATATCAGATCTAACCTGCACTTTCAATTTGTATCTGAGGGAGGTTGGTTAAAATACCACACCTTAGTGGTTGCACAGGCTAACACCTGAACCCAAAGATCCCTATAGTTAGATCTGCTTATTTTAAGTTTGTTACTAGATTTATTTCTTCACAGAACATGGCCCAAAACAAAGATTATGCTGGCACCAGACCTCCAGTGTGCAATCTATCTAAGTTTGCACTTTGGAAGGCAAGGATTAGATTGTACATGAACTCTATTGATGAAGACATTTTTAATTCTGTTTTGACAGTGTGTCCAAGACCCCCAAAAAATACAAGTACAAGTGTTATTCCACCTCCATCAGGAACAGATGCAGAAATCAAGAAATGGAAAGTGCAGATGCTAAGGCAATGAATATTTTAGCCCAGACTATGTCTGATGAAATATTCTAAAAAGTAGCTGACTGCAACTCAGCAAAGGACATATGGGACAAGTTATCTGAGATAGTCTCAGGATCTGCTGATGAGAGAAAAAATAGAAGATCTCATCTCATAACCCAATATGAGAACTTCAAGAAAGGAGAAGCTGAGTCAGTAGCAGACATGTATAATAGACTCAGTCTCATAGTCAATGAGCTGAAAACATTGGACAAAGAGATCTCATTGACTGAGCTCAATGATAAAATCCTAATGTGCTTCCCAAGCACTTGGGACTCAAGGATCTGGCCAATCAAGGATGTTAGAAGCCTAAATGAGATCACAACTGAAGCTCTCTTGGGCAAGCTCAAGTCTTATGAGCTGCTCATCAAGAATAGAGAAGAAGAGCAGAAGGCTGCCTTACCATCTATAGGAAAGGAAAAATCAATAGCTTTCAAAGCTATTAAAGATCAGCCTGAAGACAAAGTCACAGGCAATGAAGAGCTTCTAAGCCTACTGGCCAAAAGATTTTACAAAATGGTCATGAAAGATTTCAAGAAAAAGTCTGTCAGAGGGCATGACAAGCCAAGGTATGACAAATCAAATAACAGAGAGATTATTTGTTTTGGATGCAGGAAAATAGTCCACATGGTGTCTGACTGTCCAGAAAATCAGTATAAGGACAAAAAGGATAGGAAAGAAAGAAGAAAAGACAAAGACTTCAGGAAGAACATCAATGACAAACCCTCCTCCAGCAAGAACAAACACACCAGGAAGGGGTTTGTAGCTGAATCTTGGAGTGAGACAGAAGAAGAATCTGAAGCTTCATCCAGCTCAAGTGATGATGAAGATGATGCTGAAGAAAAAGAATTCTGCATGATGGCTATCAATGCCTCACAACAAAATTCTGATGCAGAAGAATCAGAGTCAGAATCAGAGACTCAATCTGAAGAGGACCAGGTAATAAATTCTTTTGATTTTAATTCTGAGGACTTCAAGTGTGAGTTTAAAGCACTGTGTTTAGATTTACTAAAATCTGAGAAGGAAATCATTTCTCTCAGAAATCAGCTATCTGAACACAGCACTTTAAAATCAGAAAACCTCAAACTCTCTGAGGAGTTGGAATGCTGTAGGGAGCAGATAGCCTCACTGAAAAGTGACCTATCAGAGGCTAAAAAGTTTGAAGAATTCCTCAATGGGAGAAGTATCAAACTAATGGACATCACAAGCACAGTGAACTCAAGATTCAACAGTACACTGGGCTTGGGTACCTCATCTAGCCAACCTGTAGTATTAACAACCCCAATCAAGTTTATCTCTGATAAAGGTAAGGGAGTTGTAGAGGTAGCTAGGAAGAACTCTGATCTACTTAAGAAAACCATAGTTCAACAGAAATCGTCGAACGGAGCTCGACGATCGCCGAATGGAGCTCAACGATCTCAGGCTAAATCGTCGAACTCAGGTTGACGATCTCTGTGTTAAATTTTCTCAACGTGGTCAGCAAGATAGCCCAAACGCCAAATTAATATCTTCGGAACTACCCAGTTCTCACGTTGAACCAGCGAAAAACCGAGGAACAAAGGTTAAACCCAACAAACAATGGAAGCACAAGCAGGTCTTTTATACATTCACTTCTTTACAACACGAGGCATACATAGCGAGACATGATTTCGCTAGTATAACAGCTGTAAACAGAAAGTACCAAAAACCAAGCCGGGCGGACATCACCGGAGTCCACCGAGACCGCGAGGTCACCGAGGTCGCCGAGTCCGCTGAGATCGCCCGCACTTAGCTGCAGTCCGCCGAATAGCCACGGAGTCCGCCTAAGCCGCGAGGCCGCGCGGACACACCGTTATTCGTCTCCTCCTGAACCTGAACTGAGGAACACCCCTACCCGTCTGAAGCCGGCGGACTGGTTATTGAAGCTGGCAAAGATGAAACAGAACTGACAAGCCGCAGAGCGACCTCCTGCTGAGTCCGCAGAGACCGCGCACTTCCAAGTACTTGACCGAAGTCACAGCCAACCTCCTAGCTCCTTGAAGCTACCTGCACGACCTGCACACAGCAAACGTCAGCACTGAAACAATCCGCGCGGACTGACAAACTGAGACCGCAGCACTTCGCTCAACCCAACTTACTGTTCACTCAAGTTACTTAGGTTACTGTAGATGTGCCAGGGGGGTCCTATTTATAGGCAAGGTGAGGAGTGTGGTCACCGCCCAAGAGATAGCGACACCACCCCAGCCCGCGCGATAGCAAAACTCCGTCCGCCGAGTCCGCAAGGACTTAGCCGGATACCAAGGAAAACCGCTAGGAGCAAGGCAACATTGGCGAACCCTCTCCAGTCCGCCCAAGCTATGCGGACAAGTCATCAGCCCGCAAAGCTCCAACCACTGTATGACAGCAATCCCCCTTCAATGGCTTTCCACACCAACCCGAGGCAGTCCGCAAGACTCACACCTCAATCCGCCACAAGTCCACGACCAAAGGCTGATAGCAATAGTCCGCCCGGTCACAGCGGACTTGGCGGATACAGCGGACACCATGAACTTGGCACAGGGTGTGACCAAGTCCAAAACCATCAAAGGCCAATGCGAGCATGGCGGACGCAAACCCCCGTCTGCCAAACACCAAAGCACAGACCGCCAGCAGTCCGCAAATTCCTCGCACTCCTGTCCAACGCAGCAGCCTCCTCCCGGACTCCAAACACCAGTCCGCCAATCGATCTCCACAGCAAAGCACCTGCTGTGCCACCAGAGCTCGACAAGGCCTCAGCCAAGCTCTAAGCTCAGTCCGCAACAGCCCAAACTGTGGACACGCCAGTCCGCAAGCTACCCGCGAACATGAGACAACCAACCTATCAGCACAAGCTTGCACCCGCGGCCACTGAGCAATGCACTAGTCCGCAAGCCTCCATCCGCTCAGGCCGCTCCTTGGCAAAGCCAATCAGCAAACACCATATTCGCAGAAACCAGGCCGCATAGTCCGCGGACTCCAAGCAAACAACCCGCTCAGAAGACAGCCGGCTTTCCACTAGACCTTCCACCAGGCCACACATCACAGTCCGCCCAGTCCGCCTAGTCCGCCAAAGCTGTCCGCCCAGGCCGCCAGGCCTGTCCCGTCAACCACTTCCACTTCACAAATTTCAACACTCCCCCTTGAAGTGAGAAGTGGTGACCAAGCCCAGCAAGCTGCGCAAGCGTTCAAAGGGCCCCTTCGACAATGGCTTCGTGAAGATGTCAGCAAGATTATCTTCACTCCGAACATGCCCGACCAGTAGAGATCCTTCCAACACCTTCTCCCTGATGAAATGGTGACCAATCTCTATATGCTTGGTCCTGGCATGACACACTGGATTGTTAACTAGTTTGAGAGCACTCTCATTGTCACCCCGGAGTAAAGTAGGCCCTTGCACTTATTCATGAACATCCTCTATAAGCCTCCTCAACCAAACGGCTTCCCGAGCAGCCAAGGCCGAAGCCTTATACTCCGCCTCCGTGGTTGAAACCGACACCGAGTCCTGCTTTTTGATACACCATGAGATGCTAGCTGAACCGCAAGTGAACACATAACCTGAAGTAGACCTCCGATCATCTGAATCACCGTCATAGTCAACATCCGTGTACCCGAGCAACGCAAACTCCGCGTCCCTTATATAGAGCAGTCCCATGTCAGAAGAAGCCTTGACATACTTCAGAATTCCCTTTGCTGCCACTAGATGAGAATGCCTTGGTTCAGCTATATACCGACTTACTCGGCCAACAGCATAAGCAATATCTGGCCTTGTAATCGTCAGATAAATCAAGCTCTCAACAAGAGCCCTGAACACCAAGGGATCACAAAGAACCCTTCCTTCATCTCGTCGAAGCTTTAACCCAGATTCCAGTGGAGTAGAGCACTTCTTCCCTTCGCCCATGCTGAACTGCTTCACAATGCGACCAGCATACCCTTTCTGGCTAATGAGAACCCCGCACTCCTTCCTCTCCACTTCCAGACCGAGAAAGTGATGCAACTCTCCCAAGTCTTTCATCTCGAAGCGTATAGCAAGCTCAGCCCTGAGCTTTGCTACTTCCCCCTCCGAATTCCCTGTGATGATCATGTCATCCACATACAGCAGGACCAAGACTCGTAGCTCTCCCTTCTTCTTGACAAATAAGCTTGAATCCGAGTTAGAAGCAAGGTATCCACAGAATTGCAAGTACTCTGCAATCTTCCCGTACCACGCTCTAGGAGCTTACTTCAACCCATAGATAGCCTTCCTGAGTTTGCAGACATAGTCCGGATGCTTTTCAGAGACAAAACCAAGCGGCTGATCCATGAAGATGTCCTTGTCAATCTCTCTGTAAAGAAAAGCATTCTTCACATCGAGTTGCCACAACCTCCATCCCTTGCTAGCAGCTAAGGCGATCACCACTCTTACAGAAGTCATCTTCGCAACTGGACTGAATGTCTCCTCATAGTCTTCTCCATACTGTTGTGAGAATCCTCTAGCGACCAGGCGAGCCTTGAACCGATCAATGCTCCAATCAGCCTTCTTCTTCAACTTATACACCCACTTGCAAGTAACCGGAGTAATGCCATCAACCGTGGGCACAAGGTCCCAGGTTTCATTCTTCTTCAGAGCATCAATCTCTTCTTTCATGGCACCTTCACACTCCTTCACTCCAGTGGCCTCGTTGAAGTTTGCAGGCTCTCGCTCATCCAGAGGACCTGCAAAGAAGCAGGAGACAAAGCTCACTGCATTCCCATCACAGTACCGAGCCGGTGGCTTAACCACCCTCTTCGATCTCCGAAGACACGGCTCCTTACTTATGGCTTCTGTTGCTTCTTCGGGCTCCACTCCTACCTGGGGCAAGCATTGAGCAGTGCTCCCCCTGCTTCCTGAGCCAGAAGGCTCAGCCTCGGAGTTCGAAGCAACAGGAGCTGCTGGTGAAACAGCAAGCTCCTCTTCCAAGCCTTCACCAGCCACCATCGGTGCTTCATCAACCTTGCTACTTCCGGTTAGCTCCACCGAGCCACCTCCATATGACGTTAGCTCGTCAAAGACAACGTCTCTTGACACCACGAACTTCTTCGTCACAGGGTCCATGCATTTCCATCCCTTCTTCCGCTCATCATAGCCAACAAAGACAAGTTTCCTTGCCTTCGCATCCAGCTTTGTCCGTGAAGCATCCGGGACATGCACGTAGCAAGTTGAACAGAACACCCTAAGTTTTCCAACACTCGGCTTCTCCTTCAGCAACAGCTCAAGAGGAGTCTTCATGTTGATAGGGCTGAGTGGCATCCGGTTGATAACATAAGCAGCACAAGACATTCCCTCCGCCCAAAAGGACCTTGGGATATCTTTCGCATGAAGCCAGCATTTGCAGGTCTCCGTCAGATGACGGATCTTCCGCTCGGGTACCCCATTTTGTTGTGGAGTGTGAGCACAAGTAAGCTCCCATTGGATCCCGTGCTTCCTGCAGAAGTTAGAAAACTCGGAGAAAACAAATTCACCCCCGTTATCAGTTCTAAGCTTCTTAGTCCGCAAGCCAAGCCGGCCTTCTACCAACTCCTTAAACTCCACGAACAAACGAAAGGCTTCCGACTTCTCCTTTAAGAAGTACACCCAAGTATACCTTGAGTAGTCATCAACCAAGACAAGCATGTATCTGCTTCCACCAAGGCTGGCAGTAACCGTCGGTCCCATCAGGTCGCCATGAATGCACTCCAATGGTTTCTTGCTCCTTGTTTGTGATTTATCAAACAGAAGGCGATGTGCCTTACCGTATTGACATCCCGCGCAAACATGTCCATCACCAAAGGAGGACAACTTCGGCAACCCCCTCACCAGACTTCTACTAGCCATCGCCTTCAGCTTGTCCATGCCAACATGTCCCAGCCTCTCATGCCAGATAGCAGCGCTATCATTGGCCCTCATTCTATCAACATAAGCACTGGTGGAAAGAACAAACAAGTTCTTCACCCTCCTCCCAACATGAGCAACATCAGCCTTCACCGCTGATACGTTGCGAAGGAACCTCACGTCTGTTGGCCCAAACAGAACGTGATACCCAGCGTCCACCGCATTGGTCACCGAGAAGAGGTTCTTCTTCATGCCCGGCACGTGATACACACTCCTTAACGTGAGTGGCCCCTGATCACTACCCAAAGACACGACCCCCTCTTTCTCTACTGCATAAACAGTATTATCAGCAGTGATAATAGCTTCATTACCTGAGTAACCCTGCATGGAGGTGAACTTCGACTTGTCTCCAGTGAGGTGATGACCACACCCGGAGTCCACGATCCACTCGCTGTTGAAGTCCTCAGCAGACAAGGCCCGGACATAAGTGCCTGTCATAAAAGCTCCGCCCCATCCTGTTTCTTCACTTCTCGAGCAAGCTTCCTCCTTTCCCGCAGCATGCCCAGGCTGCAGTTTGACCTTGCAGTCCCGCTTGAAGTGCCCTCGCTGATGACACTTGAAAGATATGGTACCTAAACACCTAGAGGGGGGGGGGGTGAATAGGTGACCTAAACCTTTTTTGCAATTTTGTTGGCAGCTCAACAGTTATTTCACTGATTATTACAACTAACAGCAATTACAGAAATAAACAGTAATTCCACAGCACAGCACAGCACAGAAGACACACTAATTTATAGTGGTTCCCCAATCTTTGGGTACATCCACTTTCCCCCTTCGCCTATCTAGCAGTGTACTAGATTCGGCCAAACTTCTCCACTAACTCAGAACCCAACTAGGTTCCTACCTCAGGCCCAAAGCCTTACACTCAGCCAAAAGGCCTACACTCAGCCACCCAGGCCTACACTCAGCCAATTAAGGCCTACACTCAGAGTTCTTCAACTCCTACACTCAGGCAAGCAAGCCCTACCCTCAGCCTTTATAATATAGGCTTACAATTCTCTCAGATCCAATGGATCCTACAAGTTAAAATAGAAAGTACAATAGCTAACTCTACAACTCAGAAAATAAGAGAGGAGTTGAGAGATTCTTGAAGAGTTCTTGGAAGAACTCAGTTAGATCCAAACTGACTTAGCTTCCTTCAAAGCTTCTTGATTAGAACTGAATTAGTCTGAATCTTCTGCAGTTGTTCCTTGACCTCTGCTTCTTGAAATCCAGATGACTCTGAATTCTTCTTCTCAGCCTTAGTTCCAAAGACTGAATACTTGGTTGGAGCTCTCTCTCTCCAACTTCTTAGATCTGCTGATGCACAGCAAGATCTTCTTGTGTTGATACTCAATATACCACTTTTACAAAGATCTGAACTCTCTTTTTCAAAAACTTTCTCAACTACTTCTATATCACTTGATCAAACTTGGTCTGTAAACTATGGGTGCCTATTTATAGGCTTCCTTCATGGTAACCGGCTGGTCCGGTTCATAACAGACTTCTGATATCTCTGACAGTTGATGTAGACCGGCTGGATCGGCAGCTGTCTTGTCAACCAGTCACTTCTTGAAATTCTCTAACTGTCAGATAGTGTCGAGACTTTCTGTTCTTAAGTGTCGACACTTATAGACCAAGTGTCGACACATGTTGTATAAGTGTCGACACAAGTCTACAAGGTGTCGACACAATTCCTTGTATGTCTCGACACAGATTCTTCTGCATGTGTCGACACTGAAATTGAGTGTCGACACAAATACTTGTACTTCATTCTTTAACTGTATTCTTCTAAGTGTCGGCACATCTCCTTTGTGTCGACACATCTTTATGTGTAGAAACTGTCAAGTGTCGACACTGCTTCTTGGTGTCGACACAAGTCTTCACTTTTGTTTCTTCAGCTGAGTGTCGACACATTCCTTTAGTGTCGACACTTGTACTTAGAATATTTTGTAACTTTTCTGTTCTTTGCTAAGTGTCGACACAGCTCCTTGTGTCGACACTTTCTTCAAGTGTAGAGTCTTCAATTAAGTGTCGACACATTGTGCTGAGTGTCGACACTTTCTTCAACTACTGACTCTTCAGCATAGTGTCGACACATTGTGTTGAGTGTCGACACTTACTTCAAATACTGAGTCTTTAGCTAAGTGTCGACACATTGTGCTGGGTGTCGACACTTTCTTTAAGTGTTGACTCTTCTGCATAGTGTCGACACATTGTGTTGAGTGTCGACACTTGTACTTAGATTCTGCAGACTTTTGCTGAGTGTCGACACAGCTCCAAGTGTCGACACTTTCTGGTGTAGACACAGCTCTTCTAGGTGTCGACACTTCTGCTAAGTGTCGACACAGCTTTTCTGCATTCTTCTACACTGAGTGTCGACACAGCTCCAAGTGTCGACACTTTCTGACTGGTGTCGACTCTTCTTCCCAGGTGTCGACACAATGACTCCAAGTGTCGACACTGCTTGTCTGGGTGTCGACACAAGCTTTCTCAAGTGTCGACACTTTCCCTCTGGGTGTCGACACATGGACTTAGAAATTTTTAGCTTCAGTCCAGTGTATTCCTAACCTGCACAAGTAACTCAAACAAACATCAAATACATTATGATGTATATCATTGAGTTAGGTGAGGCTTCTTCAAATCAGGTACATTTGACCAATGTACCCAACAATCTCCCCCTATTTGGAGAAGTCATAACCCTTAGTCAATGATATACATCACTCATAATTAAAAATTATAAAATGATGTAAAACAGGTATATGTCAACAGAGTTAAACTTAAACATGTAATAAAGCACACATGTATACTCATACAGCATTACAGAACAAACAAGAATTAGACACATTCTACTGAACAATCATGAAATATATATTTATCAAAAATTGTTCATACATTGCTTTGCAATCTATTTTCAAAGATTTACAATAATGTTTAGATGTAACAGATTACAACATTCTTCAGTTTAATCTTAGTCTAATTCTGCTCTGGTTCTTTTATGACAATGCCTTTTCCAGCTTGCACTTTGGCCTTTACAGCAGCAGCAGCAGCAGCAGGCTCAGCTTCAGCAGTCTTCTTCCCTTTGGAGTCCTTCTTCTTCTGTTCTTCAGCCTTGATTTTTTGCCTCTCAAAGTAATGATAGGGCTTAGGAAAGTACTTGCTAGGCTCCACAGCTGTTGGAGGTAGCTTTCCTAACTTAGCCTTCCTTCTATGTTGGACAATGGCTTCCTGCCTACTCTCATGCTTCCTCCATTCTGCCTCTGAGAACCACTTGTTCCTCTCATGTGCATTGTCCTTGGCTGCTTTCCAGGCTGTGAGAATGATGTTCCTAGAAGTAGGGCTCCACTGTTCAAAATCTGGTTTTTGCTCAGCAAGTTCCCTGAACTTCTTCTTTGACAGCCTAGTCTTTTCTTCTTTGTCCAAAGCCTCTTGCATAGCTACTGTAATAGGTTGAACAACCTTTTCCAGAACAATATTAGGCTTACCAGCAGTTGGACTATACATTGTGCTTACATCAGCATGAACCATGTCAAAATCTGGAGGTAGATAGATCACCTGAGCTACTTCCTGTTGCTCACCTCCAAGATATGCACTTTGAATACCAGATTCAGCTACATTGTCATCATCACACAGGGGAGGATAGCCCAGTGTAGCTCTGATGGAATTAGAAATCCATTTGGCATGGTCAGAGCTAGCTTTGACTAACACCCTCTCCCCCTTTATGACTTCTTGGGCTACATGATCTCTCACATCATCCTTTTGGAATCTGATTTGGCTGTCCAAGTACCTGATTCCCTCTTTAAAGAAAGGTCTTAGCTTTGTAAGTTGTTCAGAAATGACCTTCTGTGAATCTTTGATTGCATTCTTGACAGCAGCAATTTCTTCCTGAAATACTTTATCAAATTCAGCTTTGGCAGCAGCAGATGATGTTGAAGGTTCAGCAGACTTACTCTTCAGTTCAGTGACTATTGCATTGTGAGAAGCTGTCAGATTATCATTCATTCTCAATTGATTTTCCAGCACATAGCCTTGCTTCTGTGCTATATCATCTACTTGAGACTTGATTTTCTCCTGGTGAGTAGCCAAATAGACCACTGCATTACCACCCTTGTGGAAGCAGTCAGTCATTTCCTTCTTATTCAAATTCATTTCAAACCTTATTGATTTGATATCTTGAGCTAGATCAAATTGTAGAGACTTTTGGCTTTCATCAATATATGTCTCTATGGCCCTCCTTTGCTCATCCAGCTTAACTTGCATTGCTACCATTAGGCTACTGTAATCTGTTGATGGAGCTTGTTGGACTAGTGAGTGTTGAGCAACAGTTTGTAGAGCTTTCTTATAGCTCTGACTCCTTCTCTTGAAGACAAAGAACTTCTTCTTCTTATCTTGCTCAGCTGCATCATCCTCAGACTCTGAAGTGCTGGCAATATCAACCCTGTCCTTAGGGCTTGATGATTGTTCAGCTTGCACATCTTGTGCCTTCTCAGTGTCTAGCCTTATAGGCTCTTCCTGAACATCCAAGTTCTCCCCCTCAATAGCAGCATTCTTCTCGTCATCAGCAGCAGTCTTGTCCATGTCAAAGTCCTCTTGATCTAGATTCAGAAAGAGATCTTCCATTGTATATTCTGGGGGTGACTGTGCAGGAGATGTACTGTGTTCATCAGCTACAACAGATGTGTCTTGGAGAACAACATCTGGTTCTTGAGTTGCTTGCTGATTTTGTTGATGGTCATCAGACAAATCAGAATTTATTATAGAAAAATTGAAAGTATTAAGGTCAACAAGTACCTCTTGGATGAGGATGGTGGCTTGCTCACTCTCCAGTGTAGATGGTTCTGCTACACCTGGAAGCTCCCCCTGGCTTGGATCTCTAGGGATGGGGCTAGTGTGAGGCAGCTCCCCCTGAATCTCAGCCACATCTTGACCAGCAGGGGTCTTTTCTACTATCTCCTCCTCTTGCTCATCAGGTGTAAACACCACCTGTTCTTCACTCTCAGAACTGCTTGAGGACACTTGTGTCACAACAGCAGTTTTTCTTTTCTTCCTTGGAGGGGAATCTTTCTTAGTAACTTGTTTCTCAGGGGTGGTCAATTCCTTTGACAGCACCCTTTCCCACCTGGAGAAGATTCTCATGTCCATCCTTCTCATGTGGTTGATTTTAGCTCCAGCAGCATTGCTCATTACCTCTGGTATTGTACCAGCCAGGTAGAGACTAAGTATCCTGCCCAGATTAGGCTTCTTCAGACTTTCCTTTATCTTCTCAAGGATAACCATTGACCAATCTGTTCTTAGGTTGAAGATAATTCTGGTCATGACATTGAACATGGAGGCTGACACTCTGTCATGTCCTCCAGTTTTACTGAGAATGACCTTGCCTACTATCTCTGACAGAAATTTTCCTTGAATGTTCATGCCTTTTCTGTTAAAGACAGAACCTATTTTCATCTTAGAATTAAGACCACACCAGACCAAAGCTTCCCTGGTCTTGGATGTAGAAATTTCTTCTTCTTCTTGAGTCTTAGGTAGCTGAAGTACCTTTCTCAGACTTTTGGGAGATACCTTGACCTTGGTTCCATGCACTCTGGATTTGATCCTGTATCCAGAGTCATCCACAGTTGCTCCAGTAAGAAATTCAAGCACCTCTTTCTTCCATATCTTGGATGGTTCTGAAACCAAGTATTCTAGTCCTGAATTGCTGACTAGGGTAACCACTGACTTGATATCTTGATCGCCATCGGCGAATGCGCCGCTCACGAGCTCATAGCCTTCGTTAACATTCTCTTCCAGCTTGGGAGCCATTAGGGTTTGAA
Source organism: Platanthera guangdongensis (assembly GCA_039583875.1). Classification (NCBI taxonomy): domain Eukaryota; kingdom Viridiplantae; phylum Streptophyta; class Magnoliopsida; order Asparagales; family Orchidaceae; genus Platanthera; species Platanthera guangdongensis. Next base: position 117,793,445 of record CM077153.1, on the reverse strand, counting down.
GATTTAGTCTTGAGAAGAGAGAAATGTCGACACAAGAGTTTTGGTCTCGAAACTTTGAAAGCGTGTCGACAAACACAAACAGAACCCTATTTATACCTTTCTTGTTTGAAGACGAACAGGCGGGATGAATTTCTAAAGATGTGTCGACACTGTCAATAAGTGTCGACACTGACTTATAATGTCTCGACACACAGGTGTCGACACAAGTTTAGTCAACAGATTTTATGTGTCGACACTTGGCTAAGTGTCGACACCACTATACTCGACATGTAGTCGAGACTTTACTTAGAAAATTCTGAGTAAAACTTAAGTGTCGACACCTTATTGGATGTGTCGACACCTACTCGACATGTGTCGACACTAACATTCTGAAGTGTCGACACCAACTTCCTAGATGTGTCGACACCATTTTCCTGAAGTGTCGACACTTACTATTCTGTGTCGACATAGACTTGTCTATGTGTCGACACCTTTTTACTTGGCCAATTTTTAGTTCTGAAAACTTAGTCTAAGTTTATCATACCTAGTTCAATTTTGAACCTATTGAACTTAGCTTCTTCTAAGGGCTTAGTAAACATATCTGCTATCTGATTATCAGTTCTAACATATTCAAGTGCAATATCATTTCTTTCTACATGCTCTCTAAGAAAGTGATATTTAATCTCAATATATTTAGTTCTACTATGTGATACAGGATTGTTAGCTATTGAAATAGCACTAGTAGAATCACAGTAAAGTGGAGTTCTACTTACCTGAAATCCATAGTCTTCTAACTGATGTTGAATCCACAGAAGTTGAGCACAGTAACTTCCTGCAGCTACATATTCTGACTCAGCTGTGGAAATAGCCACACTAGTCTGCTTTTTACTGCTCCATGAAATTATTCTTCCACCTAGGAATTGACAGGATCCAGTAGTGCTCTTTCTATCTTCTTTGCATCCTGCAAAGTCTGCATCTGAATAGCCTGTTAGATCAAAATCTCCATTCCTAGGGTACCAGAGGCCTAGATAGGGAGTGCCCTTTAGATATCTCAAGATTCTCTTGACTGCATTCAAGTGAGACTCTTTGGGGCAGGCTTGATACCTGGCACAAACACATGTAGCATACATAATGTCAGGCCTACTTGCAGTCAAGTATAGTAGGGAGCCAACTATCCCTCTATACAAGGTTTCATCTACAGGTTTCCCTGCATCATCCTTGCTTAGAGACATACTTGACCCCATAGGAGTCTTCATGGTACTGGATGAATCCATACCATACTTCCTTATGAGTTCTAGGGTGAACTTGGACTGACATATGGATAGACCACTTCCAGTCTGTTTAACTTGGAGACCCAAGAAAAACTTCAGTTCTCCCATACTACTAATCTCAAATTGACTTTGCATAAGCTTTGCAAACTTTTTGCAAAGGCTACTTTCAGTAGACCCAAATATAATGTCATCTACATATATTTGGACAAGTATGACTTTGCCTCTAGATTCCCTAAGGAATAGAGTCTTATCTATTTTCCCCCTTGAGAACTTGTTCTCAATGAGGAAACTAGATAGGGTTTCATACCAAGCTCTAGGTGCTTGTTTTAACCCATATAATGCTTTCCTAAGTCTATAGACATAATGTGGAAGAGTAGGATCAACAAAACCTGAAGGCTGCTCCACATATACTTCTTCTTTCAAATTACCATTTAGGAATGCTGACTTCACATCCATTTGGTATACCTTGAATCCTTGATAAGTTGCATAGGCCAAGAACATCCTTATGGCCTCCAGTCTGGCTACTGGGGCAAAGGTTTGATCAAAATCAATACCTTCTTCTTGCCTATATCCTTTTGCAACCAGTCTTGCTTTATTCTTTATGATGACCCCTTGTTCATCTAACTTATTTCTGTAGATCCACTTAGTTCCTATAACATTGTGGTCTTTAGGCTTTGGAACCAGCTCCCAAACCTTGCACCTTTTGAACTGATTAAGTTCTTCTTGCATAGCTTCAGTCCACTGTGGATCTTGTATAGCTTCTTCAAATTTCTTTGGTTCTATTTGAGACAGAAAACTTGAATATACTACAGCATTCTGATTTCTGCTCCTTGTCTGAACACCTTGTCTTGGATCTCCAATTATTAGCTCTACTGGATGATCTCTTAGATGCCTGTTGGCTGGAGGCATCCTTACTTCTGGTTGAACTTCTACAGCATCTTCATCATGCTGAGTTCCTTGTACTTCTTCAGTTCCTGGTACATGTAGTTCTCCCCCTGGACATAAGCCATCTTCTTTAACTTGCTGTCTTGCAGCAGGTACATCTTCTATGGTTAGCTTGTCCATCTTCTTAGTAAGACCTGTGGGGCTGCACACACTACTAGACAACTCATTGTTAATTAGTTGTGTTTCATCAAAAACTACATGCACAGACTCCTCTACAACTTGAGTAGTCAAGTTGTAGACTCTATAAGCCTTACTATTATTGCTGTACCCAACAAACACTCCCTCTTGGGACTTGGCAGCAAACTTAGTTAAGTAAGACTTTCCATTGTTAAGTATGAAGCATTTGCAACCAAAAATCCTGAAATAGGATAGGTTTGGTTTCCTGCCTTTCACAACTTCATAGGGGGTCTTGTTTAACCTTTTAGTGATGGTAGCCCTATTTATCACATGGCATGCAGTGTTAACTGCTTCAGCCCAGAAATATTCTGGCAGTGATGAATCACTTAATAGGGTTCTACCAGCCTCTATCAAGGTCCTATTTTTCCTTTCAGCAATGCCATTTTGCTGAGGTGTTCTAGGTGAAGAGAATTCTTGAAATATCCCATAGTCTTCACACAGCTTTGTCATGCTTTCAGACTGAAACTCAGTACCATGGTCACTTCTAATTTTGACCACTGTACAGTTCAATTCATTCTGAATTTGCTTAACAAAACTATAGAAGACACTAGGTGTTTCAGATTTCTGCTTTAAGAAGAACACCCAGGAAAACCTTGAGTAGTCATCAACAACTACAAAGGTGTAGACCTTCCTACCTAAGCTGTGAACTGGCATTGGACCAAATAGATCCATATGCAAGAGGTATAAACACCTCACAGCATCTTTGTTGTCTAAGCTTCTAAAGGTGGATTTAGTCTGCTTGCCCTTTTGACAAGCTGAGCAAATGCCATCCTTGACACACTTAACTTGAGGACCATTCCTCACTAACTCTTTGCTAAAGAGTTTGCTAATAGTCTTATAGTTAAGATGAGCTAGCCTCTTGTGCCACTTGACACAATGAGAGACTGTCTCATCAGCTACAAGACAAACAGGAGAACCATTGTTCTCAATCATGATGTCTAGACAGTAGACATTCCTCTTTCTATATCCTGTCAAAATGATCTCTTGATCACTTGACCTCTTGATATGACAACCATTTTTAACAAATGAGATGTCATACCCTACATCACTTAACTGACTTATACTAATGAGGTTGTGTTTCAACCCTTTAACATAAGCCACTTGAGTAATGGTAACAAGGTTTGAAGAGATGTTACCAAACCCTTTGATGATTCCTTTTTCAGAACCACCAAAGGTCACCTTTGGACCATTTTTGATTGGAATGAAATCCTTCAGTAGTCCCCTAGTTCCAGTCATGTGTCTGGAACATCCACTATCCAAGTACCATGTAGGGGTATGGCCACTTGGACTCACCTGCAAAACAAATTAATGAACCTTAGAACCCAAAGTAAACTTGGGTCCTTGGTGATTGTTAGTTTGCAACTTGACAAAGCCACCTGCTGGCTTTCCAGCAGGTAACTTGCTACTCCCAATGACACTTGCATTGTGCCAACAGTCCAAGGCAAAGTGGCCAACTTTGCCACAGCACCAACATTCAAACTTGTTGTACCTTTGCTTAGGTACAGGTTTGGCTGTCTTGACTGCAGCAGGCTTATTGAATGTTGGGGCTTTGCCCTTGGACTTGGACTGATCCTGAACAGTCCTAGCTGGTTTAATAAAACTCAATCCAGCCTTTCCTTTATGATGAACAAATTAATCAATCAAGGGTAGCACTGATTTAGGTTTTGAAAACCTAGCAACTAGCTCTCTTTCCTTTTGGAGATTTGTCTCCAGTCTCTTAATTTGATCATTCTTAAATGTAATAGTACCCATCTGAATCACAGTAATGTGTTTCAGCCTGGCTACTTCATTCAGTTTTTGATCATACTGCTTCTCAAAATCTGTTGCAGCTGCCTTGAGATCAGCAATCTCCTTTGCCTGACTTTTGGCTAGGATCTTGCTTTTCTTATAGGCTTGCAACAATACTTGGTATTCATCTAAGAGCTGATGAATATCTCCCTCAGATTCAGAAACACTTCCATCACTTGATGAAGATGATTCTGACTCTGAACTAGAACTGGAATCTGAACTTTGAGTTGGACTTTGTACCTGACTAGGTCCTGGCTGCTCCAGGATTTTGGTACTTTCACTCAATGCCATCAGTCCTTGGCACTGGCAGTCTTCTTGTTCAAAGATTGATTCCATGATCTGCATAAACTCTTCTTCTTCTTCAGCAAATAGCCCTATGTAGGCTTCAGCATCTGTCTCAGTATCTGAAGAAGAAATGTCTGAAAGAGTCTTCTCATTCTTTGCAACAAAGGACTTCTTCTTTCCTTTGAAGTGAGTCTTCTTTTTGTCACTGGATTCTTTCCTTCTTTCAGGACAATCAGCAATAACATGACCCTGTCTATTGCAGCAGTAACACACAATCTTAGACCCAGTTGCCTTACTAGTCTTTGTCTTTTTCTTATCCTTCTTTGAAGGCTTCTTCTCCTGATACAGGACTTCTTTCCCTTTGGAAAATGAAGGTCTGGACCTCCACTGTTTCTTCTTAAGGAATTTCTGAAAATGTCTGGTGAATGCAGCAAAATCTTCATCACTTTCACTGCTTGTAGATTTAGTGCTAACAGACTCATCAGATTCTGATTCAGCTACCTCTGGAGGAGGAGTTGATGACTTAGTCCTGTTCTTTCTAGGTACTTCTGACTTAAAGGCAACAGTCCTTTCCCTGTGTTCAGTCCTTGTTGACTTTTCCTCCTCTTTTCTTACTGACAATTGCATCTCATAAGATAACAACTTGCCAAACAGTGTGGGAGGAGGAATTTCTCCCAACTTTGCCATTTCTCTGATGGCACAGATCTTGGTGTCCCAGTCTTTGGTTAGGGACCTTAAGAATTTATCATTCAATTCATAGTTAGAGAACTCTCTTCCATAGGACATGAGTTCATTAACAATTCTATAAAACTTCTTGTAGCATTCAGTGATGCTATCTCCTCTTCCTTGCCTAAAGCTCTCATATTCTTGATTAAGCAAGGACTTCCTATCTTGTCTTACTTCTTCAGAACCTTCCATGTAGACAATGAGGGTATCCCACATTTCTTTTGTTGTTTTACAGTGAATAAGGTTCTGGAAGGTGGCATCATCAATTGCACTAACTATGATGTTCTGTGCCCTTTTGTCCATTGTAGCTAGGACAATCTCATCCTTGGTCATCTCAGAAAAATCCTTTGGAGTTCTCTGTGTAGCATCCAAGACTGAAATCTTCATGGGCACATAGGGCCCTTCTTTGACTGTGATGTAGATCCTAGGGTCAGAGGCCTCCATGAACAGCCTTACCCTTTCTTTCCAGATTCCAAAAATCTCCTTTCTGCATATGGGCAGTTTCATTGAACCCAATTCCTTGTGATTCTCTGAAGACTCCATGTTTCTTGATGTTCTTGAAACTGTTTCCTGACTTACACTGAATCTGCCAAACTGGATCTCCTCAGACAGTTAGTCCTTTTTGAGGAACCTCGCTTTGATACCACTTGAAAGATATGGTACCTAAACACCTAGAGGGGGGGTGAATAGGTGACCTAAACTTTTTTTGCAATTTTGTTGGCAGCTCAACAGTTATTTCACTGATTATTACAACTAACAGCAATTACAGAAATAAACAGTAATTCCACAGCACAGCACAGCACAGAAGACACACTAATTTATAGTGGTTCCCCAATCTTTGGGTACATCCACTTTCCCCCTTCGCCTATCTAGCAGTGTACTAGATTCGGCCAAACTTCTCCACTAACTCAGAACCCAACTAGGTTCCTACCTCAGGCCCAAAGCCTTACACTCAGCCAAAAGGCCTACACTCAGCCACCCAGGCCTACACTCAGCCAATTAAGGCCTACACTCAGAGTTCTTCAACTCCTACACTCAGGCAAGCAAGCCCTACCCTCAGCCTTTATAATATAGGCTTACAATTCTCTCAGATCCAATGGATCCTACAAGTTAAAATAGAAAGTACAATAGCTAACTCTACAACTCAGAAAATAAGAGAGGAGTTGAGAGATTCTTGAAGAGTTCTTGGAAGAACTCAGTTAGATCCAAACTGACTTAGCTTCCTTCAAAGCTTCTTGATTAGAACTGAATTAGTCTGAATCTTCTGCAGTTGTTCCTTGACCTCTGCTTCTTGAAATCCAGATGACTCTGAATTCTTCTTCTCAGCCTTAGTTCCAAAGACTGAATACTTGGTTGGAGCTCTCTCTCTCCAACTTCTTAGATCTGCTGATGCACAGCAAGATCTTCTTGTGTTGATACTCAATATACCACTTTTACAAAGATCTGAACTCTCTTTTTCAAAAACTTTCTCAACTACTTCTATATCACTTGATCAAACTTGGTCTGTAAACTATGGGTGCCTATTTATAGGCTTCCTTCATGGTAACCGGCTGGTCCGGTTCATAACAGACTTCTGATATCTCTGACAGTTGATGTAGACCGGCTGGATCGGCAGCTGTCTTGTCAACCAGTCACTTCTTGAAATTCTCTAACTGTCAGATAGTGTCGAGACTTTCTGTTCTTAAGTGTCGACACTTATAGACCAAGTGTCGACACATGTTGTATAAGTGTCGACACAAGTCTACAAGGTGTCGACACAATTCCTTGTATGTCTCGACACAGATTCTTCTGCATGTGTCGACACTGAAATTGAGTGTCGACACAAATACTTGTACTTCATTCTTTAACTGTATTCTTCTAAGTGTCGACACATCTCCTTTGTGTCGACACATCTTTATGTGTAGAAACTGTCAAGTGTCGACACTGCTTCTTGGTGTCGACACAAGTCTTCACTTTTGTTTCTTCAGCTGAGTGTCGACACATTCCTTTAGTGTCGACACTTGTACTTAGAATATTTTGTAACTTTTCTGTTCTTTGCTAAGTGTCGACACAGCTCCTTGTGTCGACACTTTCTTCAAGTGTAGAGTCTTCAATTAAGTGTCGACACATTGTGCTGAGTGTCGACACTTTCTTCAACTACTGACTCTTCAGCATAGTGTCGACATATTGTGTTGAGTGTCGACACTTACTTCAAATACTGAGTCTTTAGCTAAGTGTCGACACATTGTGCTGGGTGTCGACACTTTCTTTAAGTGTTGACTCTTCTGCATAGTGTCGACACATTGTGTTGAGTGTCGACACTTGTACTTAGATTCTGCAGACTTTTGCTGAGTGTCGACACAGCTCCAAGTGTCGACACTTTCTGGTGTAGACACAGCTCTTCTAGGTGTCGACACTTCTGCTAAGTGTGGACACAGCTTTTCTGCATTCTTCTACACTGAGTGTCGACACAGCTCCAAGTGTCGACACTTTCTGACTGGTGTCGACTCTTCTTCCCAGGTGTCGACACAATGACTCCAAGTGTCGACACTGCTTGTCTGGGTGTCGACACAAGCTTTCTCAAGTGTCGACACTTTCCCTCTGGGTGTCGACACATGGACTTAGAAATTTTTAGCTTCAGTCCAGTGTATTCCTAACCTGCACAAGTAACTCAAACAAACATCAAATACATTATGATGTATATCATTGAGTTAGGTGAGGCTTCTTCAAATCAGGTACATTTGACCAATGTACCCAACAACACTGGTAGCACTTCAGATTCTTCTTCCAGTCCTTAGGAGCATTGCTCCTCTCCGGTGGATATGAAGTTGAAGTCTCCTTCTCACCAACGACCTGCACCTTCTTCTTCTTCTTCCCTTCCCATCCTTTCTTCTTGCCTGAGAAGAGAGCCTCGCTGCCTTCCTGATTCAGGTTCATTCCAGCCATTTGCCTTGCCAAGCTCTCTTGCGATGCAAGCAGATTCTCCAGCTCCAGCAAAGATGGCTGAGTAGCCCACCCTTGAACAGATGTGACAAAGGCCACATACTCCTTCCGCAAGCCACGGATAATGTGCCTTTTCATCTTCGCCTCAGAGATAGGCTCATCAGGATCCAGTGCCAACAGCTCAGCACACAAGCTCTTCATCTTTAAGAAGTACTTGGAGATGGAAAGGTCTCCCTGAGTTGCCCTGGCCAACTCATTCTCCAGGAACTGAAGTCACGCCACATTCTTCCTATTGAACAACTCATCAATGGTTGTCCAAATATCAGCAGCCGACTCACATCCAATGATGTGATCAAACAGTTCCGGAGACACAGCTCTCTTCAGAATGAACTCCGCCTTAGCATTTGTTCTTCTCTAGAGCCTAACCTGCTCAGCAGTACCGAACGCAGCAGTTACTTCCTGTCTGTCGTCACCACCGACGACTTCCCACAGCTCCTCGCCAAGAAGATAACTCTTCATGCACGACTTCCACTTCTTGAAGTTAGTCGGCGTTAAGAGTTCAATGCCCAGACCTCTTGCAAAACTCCCTTCCATTGCAACACATGTTGGCAACCTTTCAGAAGCTCCGAGCAACAACACAGGTTGATCACCACTCAATCACTGAGTAACAACACGGGCTGACTTTCGCTCACGCAACGTAACCTCCCTCTGATACCATGTTAAATTTTCTCAACGTGGTCAGCAAGATAGCTCAAACGCCAAATTAATATCTTCGAAACTACCCAGTTATCACGTTGAACCAGCGGAAAACCGAGGAATAAAGGTTAAACCCAACAAACAATGGAAGCACAAGCAAGTCTTTTATACATTCACTTCTTTACAACACGAGGCATACATAGCGAGACATGATTTCGCTAGTATAACAGCTGTAAATAGAAAGTACCAAAAACCAAGTCGGGCGGGCAGCACCGGAGTCCGCCGAGACCGCGAGGTCGCCGAGGTCGCCGAGTCCACTGAGATCGCCCGCACTTAGCTGCAGTCCGCCGAATAGCCACGGAGTCCGCCAAAGCCGCGAGGCCGCGCGGACACACCGTTATTAGTCTCCTCCTGAACCTGAACTGAGGAACACCCCTACCCGCCTGAAGCCGGCGGACAGGTTATTGAAGCTGGCAAAGATGAAATAGAACTGACAAGCCGCAGAGCGACCTCCTGCTGAGTCCACAGAGACCGCGCACTTCCAAGTACTTGACCGAAGTCACAGCCAACCTCCTGGCTCCTTGAAGCTACCCGCGCGACCTGCACACAGCAAACGTCAGCACTGAAACAATCCGCGCGGACTGACAAACTGAGACCGCAGCACTTCGCTCAACCCAACTTACTGTTCACTCAAGTTACTTAAGTTACTGTAGATGTGCCAGGGGGGTCCTATTTATAGGCAAAGTGAGGAGTGTGGTCACCGCCCAACAGATAGCGACACCACCCCAGCCCGCGCGATAGCAAAACTCCGTCCGCCGAGTCCGCAAGGACTTAGCCGGATACCAAGGAAAACCGCCAGGAGCAAGGCAACATTGGCGAACCCTCTCCAGTCTGTCGAAGCTATGCGGACAAGTCATCAGCCCGCAAAGCTCCAACCACTGCAGGACAGCAATCCCCCTTCAATGGCTGTTCGCACCAACCCGAGGCAGTCCGCAAGACTCACACCTCAATCCGCCACAAGTCCACGACCAAAGGCAGATAGCAACAGTCCGCCCGGTCACAGCGGACTTGGAGGATACGGCAGACACCATGAACTTGGCACAGGGTGTGACCAAGTCCAAAACCATCAAAGGCCAATACGAGCATGGCGGACGCAAACCCCCGTCCGCCAAACACCAAAGCACAGACCACCAGCAGTCCGTAAATTCCTCGCACTCCTGTCCAACGCAGCAGCCTCCTCCCGGACTCCAAACACCAGTCCGCCAATCGATCTCCACAGCAAAGCACCTGCTGTGCCACCAGAGCTCGACAAGGCCTCAGCCAAGCTCTAAGCTCAGTCCGCAACAACCCAAACTGTGGACACGCCTGTCCGCAAGCTACCCACGAACATGAGCCAACCCGCCTATCAGCACAAGCTTGCACCCGCGGCCACTAAGCAATGCACCAGTCCGCAAGCCTCCATCCGCTCAGGCCACTCCATGGCAAAGCCAATCAGCAAACACCCTATCTGCAGAAACCAGGCCGCATAGTCCGCGGACTCCAAGCAAACAACCCGCTCAGAAGACAGCCGGCTTTCCACTAGACCTTCCACCAGGCCGTACATCACAGTCCGCCCAGTCCGCCTAGTCCGCCAAAGCTGTCCGCCCAGGCCGCCCGGCCTATCCTGTCAACCACTTCCACTTCACAAATTTCAACACTCTGAACCCTGAACTCTAGCGCAGTCGATCTTCGAACGGAGCTCGATGATCTGACCCAAGATCATCGAACTCAGCTCAGAGATCGTCGAACAGAGCTCAGAGTTTTGAAAACTCTTTCAAAGGCAAATCAAAGTTCAATCCTAGAGGTTCTACATCTCAATGGTTTAACCTCTATACTGAATGGATAATACCTCCTATGAGATATCATCCTGAAGGCTATAAGAGTCAACCATAGATGTCTTTTATTGCTGAATTCAAAGGTTATCAACCTAGGCCCAAGGTAAACTGGGTCAAAAACAAGTAAATTGCTTTATGTGCAGGTGAAGACCTATCCAACATCAAACCAGCAATGGTATCTGGATAGTGGGTGCTCAAAGCACATGATAGGAAACAAGGACAATTTCACATCCTTCAAAGCCAAGCTTGGACCCAAAGTAATATTTGGTGATTCAAACTTTGGTCTAACAAAAGGATATGGTGCAGTCCAGATTGGCTCAATCACATTAAAGAAAGTAGCCTATGTGGAAGGACTGAAGCATAACTTGATTAGTATCAGTCAACTGTGTGATGAAGGCTATCAAGTGACTTTCAAAAAATCCTCATGCAAGATCAAATTAGAGGACAACACCACTGTGTTGACAGGTAAAAGGAAAGGTAACATCTATTTAGTAGACTTTCTTTCAACTAAAGTAGACATATGCTTGTTCAACTCTATTTGTAGACCTAATGAATTATGACATAAGAGATTAGGACATGTAAACCTTAGAACCATTGCTAGGCTATCCAAGGACAACCTTGTTAGAGGACTACCTTCTAAACCCTACAAGAAGGAAGGACTTTGCAGGGCTTGTCAATTAGGCAAGCAAACCAAAAATAGTTTCTAGTCACTTAATAAGAGTAATTCACCTAGGATTTTGTATCTGTTACACATGGATCTCTTTGGACCCATTACAGTACAAAGCTTAGGAGAGAAATCTTATACCTTAGTAGTTGTAGATGACTTCTCTAGATTCACATGGGTGTTCTTTCTGAGGAAGAAGTCTGAGAACTTTAAGTGTTTGACTGAGTTTCTCAAATGCATACAGATTGAGTTCAACACTCATATTGCCCTGATCAGAAGTGATCATGGGACAGAGTTTGATTCTCTTCTTATGCAAGAGTTCTGTCAAAGTGAAGGGATTATGCATACTTTCTCAGCTCCTAGAACTCCTCAACAAAATGGGGTAGCTGAAAGGAAAAATAGAACCCTTATTGAATCTGCTACTACATTGTTGTCAGATGCTCATCTTCCTCTATCCTTTTGGGCAGAGGCAGTGAATACCTCCAACTATGTGTTGAATAGAAGCTTGATACATAAGCTGAAGGGCAAGACTCCCTATGAATTACTCAAAGGGAAGAAACCTAATGTAGATTACTTCAAAATCTTTGGTTGTATTTGCTACATTCATAATAATGATAAGAAATACTTAGCAAAATTTCAAGCTAAAGCTGATTAAGGAGTGTTTCTGGGATACTCCATGGTCAGTAAAGCTTATAGGGTGTATAATAAATCAACTCTTAAAATTAAAGAATTTGTTCATGTATCTTTTGATGAGACTAACATGTCATACAAGGGGAAAGAAATTTCTACCATAAGCTCTTTGCAGGTTCCACCACTGTGTGAGTCTATGGATGGACTGAACCTTACCCAAGAGGTACCAAAACATCCTACTCCACAGATTGCTGAAGATAGTGAAGAGGAAAGTCAAGAGAAAGTGGCTGAACTTCCCCCAACAGCTAGTATCATTCCCCAAGAGGAATTAAATACTGAAGCTGTTGCTAAACCAACTCCACCAACTGATCTTGTCACACTTAGAGATCACCCCAAATCTCAAGTGATTGTAGACATCTCAGTAGGTGTACAGACAAGGCACCAACTCAACCAAGACTTGATACATGCCTGTTTTCTCTCTCAAATTGAACCTCTCACCATACATGAGGCAGAGCAAGATCCCCACTGGATTATTGCAATGCAAGAGGAACTCAATCAGTTTGAGAGATGTAGAGTTTGGGATTTGGTTCCAAGACCTCATAACTACCCAGTTATTGGAACCAAATGTGTCTACAGGAACAAGTTGGATGCTCAAGGCAACATAGTGAGGAACAAGGCTAGGCTTGTTGCTCAAGGCTACAGACAAGAGGAAGGAATAGACTATGACCAAACCTTTGCCCATGTTGCAAGGTTAGAGGTCATTAGGATATTCCTTGCCTATGCAGCTTACAAGAGATTCAAGGCTACTAGATGGATGTCAAAAGTGCATTTCTGAATGGAGTACTTCAAGAAGAGGTTTATGTAGAACAACCTCCAGGTTTTATCTCTCCAACTCAACCCTCTTTTGTTTTTAAATTGCATAAAGCTCTCTATGGTTTAAAGCAAGCTCCAAGAGCTTAGTATGAGACCCTAGCAAGCTTTCTTTTAGAGCATGAATTTACAAGAGGAACTATAGATAAAACACTTTTCACTAGACATCATAAGGACCAAATATTGTTAGTACAAATTTATGTGGACAACATTATTTTTGGGTCTACTGATCCCAAATTGTGCAAGAGGTTTGCTGACCTCATGCATTTAAAATTTGAGATGAGTAGCATGGGTGAGCTTTCCTACTTCCTTGGTCTCCAAGTGAAGCAACTCCCGGATAGTATCTTCCTCTCCCAAGCTAAGTATGTTAGAGAGCTTATCAAAAAGTTTGGGATGGGTGATGCTTCAGGGATGAAAACCCATATGGCTACAAATGCTGTTGTGGATTCTGATGTAGCAGGGAAACTTGTGGATCAGAAAAGGTATAGGGCAATTGTTGGATCTCTATTATACCTAACAGCTAGCAGACCTGATATAATGTTTGCCACATACCTTTGTGCTAGGTTCCAAGTGAACCCTAAAGAATCTCACCTTATTTTCCTAAAAAGAATTTTGAGATATATAAAGAGTTGCCCTAGTCTAGGACTCTGGTATCCTGCAGAGTTAGAGTTTGAGTTAACTGGAAACTCAGATGCTGACTATGCTGGATGTAGAGTGGACAGGAAAAGTACCTCTGGAACATGTCAGTTCCTTGGTATGAGACTTGTCTCCTGGTTTTGTAAAAAGCAGACATCTGTGTCTACATCAACTGCAGAAGCAGAATACATGGCTGCTGATAGTTGCTGTTCACAAATGCTATGGATACAAAACCAACTCTTAGATTATGGTGTCAACTTAAATAATTCAACATTATTTTGTGATAATACTAGTATTATTGCTATAGCACAGAATCCAGTTCACCATTCTAGGACAAAACATATTGAAATAAGACATCATTTCATTAGAGATAATGTGGACAAAAAGAAAATTAACTTGATCCATATTCCTACTGATCTACAGAGAGCAGACATTTTCACCAAGCCATTGGATGAGAAAACCCATCTGTTCTTTATAAATCAACTGAGAATGATTGATGGAGAAGAGTTAACCTAGTTTCTGTCTGCATTCGACGAATTTTCCAGAGTTCGTCGAACGGAGTTCGACAAATTAGGGAAAGTTTGAGAGATTCTCGTCGAACGGAGATCGATGAATTCTCTGTGTGAGGAAATAATTTTCGTCGACCAGAGATCGACGAACTTTGCATCAGAAAGACATTTCGTCGAACGGAGTTTGACGAACTATTTTCGATTCTTCTGGATGAGATCGAAGAATTATCTGTTTATAATTTATTTTGTCGAGCTCAGTTCGAAGAATTTTTCTTTTTCGTGGAACGGAGTTTGTCGATTCATATTCTGAAAATCTTATATCTAGGTTTTCTTTGACCTCCGTCCCGCGCTTTCAGTTCCCTTGCTCTTGATCGTCGTTTCTCTCTGTGTTTTTCTTGCAGGACATCAATGGCGATTCCCTCAGTTGCTTTGGTTGTAATGAAGTTTGACACTGGATTCGACATGGACTTTGAGTCATTTCAACATTCTGACCCCATCTTTCTATATATCTTAGAACTACTGGAAGAACTCTGTTTAAAGGATTTCGTGACCATGCGCATTAAACTTCATGGAACGGAAATACGAGAATGGGTATATACATCTACAGTTTCTGATGAAGATGTTTTGACCGGCAATATAGGGAACACTGTTGTTTCCCTCTCTCCCGCAGTTCTCACTGAAATATTTGGATTAGTGAACAGAGAAGACAATCTGGAAATGGATTCTGAGGAATTCAGTGATATGCTGAAACTCATGGGTTTCTCTGGTAACAACCCTAATAAGTTGTTGAAAAAGCAATTATCCGCAGCCTACCAATTTCTGGCAGATATTACGGGAAAGATACTGATGGCCAAGCACTCTGCTCATGACTATATTACCCGTCACCAATTTCTGATAATGTGTGCAGTAGTGAATAAGCGACATGTTGATTGGAGTAAGGTTTTCTTTGAATTGATCAAGAAGAAGAATAGCAAAAAGGAAGTTTGCTTTGGCAGAATATTGGGAATATTTCTCAAGGAGAAGGCTGCTGAATGTATGGTCTCCCCGACCATCTCCATAAACGCCAACAAGCGCCTCTCTTGCGCTCTGTTTGGCCGGTGGGAGAGGACTATCTCCAAGCCCTCCAAAGCTTCTTCCTCCTCCCTCCAAACTTCGGAGAGCACAAGGGATATAAAGGCCGCTCCCCACCCTGCTGAAGAGGTTCCAGCACCTCTTCCTCCAAAGAAGCCTCCTCATGTACCTACCCCTCCTTCATCTCCACCACTTGACCTTACAAACATTCCATCTTCACCTCCATCTTCCCCTCTGCAAGTTAATCAACAACCCACTCCTCCAGATTCCCCTCATGAGACAATACTTCCTACACCTCCATAGTCTCCTCTTCCCCCACACCTCTCCACCATTCCATCTTACATCATACCCTCAGACTCAATCATGCTAGATGCCCCCACTCCATCTGTTATTCCTCCTCCCATTCCATCCCCTTCCCCTTCCCCATTTGATCCATCTACCCTCATTTCTTTGCTCACACCTCTCATAAAATTTTTGATCCAAGAGGCAATTACACCTCTTGTGACCTCCATTAATTCCTTATCTGCCCAGCTCTCTCTTCTATCTGCTATCCCCTCTTCATCTAGGGGCCTGGCTCCAGGAATTCCTGAACCCAAGCAGGGGGAGATGCTCTGTGATGAAGTTGCAACAGATGCAGATACAGCAACAGCAGCAGCAGTCACAGCAGTTCCCTCTTCAGCTAATACAGATTCAGATGAGGATACAACAATTTTGATAGATTTTGATTCTGAAATGTTTGAGTTAATTCAATTTATGGATACTGACATTGATTTGGATGAGTCAGTTGCACAAATAACTCCTGTTGGTGATTTCTATTTAAATCCCACAGTAAATTTATCTATTTTGTTGAATAATTTTGATATTGTATATATGCAATCTTTTCCAGCTGATTTCACTAAGCCATGTTTGGCTATTATACCTTATACCTCTCCAGCCAGTCCAGCAGTTGCTAAGCAACTCTGTGATAATTTTGCTCTCTCAGCTTCAGCCTCCATCTCAGCTTCTAGCCCAGAGGTCATTCCAGAAGATACTCCAGTGCCAGTTTCAGCACCAGACTTTGTTATGGATGACTCTCCTATGCCTACTTTAGATGAGCTTATTCAGGCTGACATTGAAGAAGAGAATAAGGTAGTAGCTGATAGCTCTGTCTCTTTTGTTTCTAATTCTTGTACAGTTACTTCTTCTTTTGTTGATGAAACCCCTATTCCTGAACCTTCTGCCCCTCCTCCAAAACAGGCTGTTGTTTCTGATAAAGTTTTAAAAGCTTTGGATGCTCTTTATGACATCCCTCAAGGTTCTGAGTCAGAAGAAGATGATGATGATGATTCTGATGAAGATGCAGCTAGTAATAAAAAGAGATTGTTGGCAAAGAAGAGAAAGGCTGCTCCTCCTCCAGCTCCCAAGCCAAATCCCAATGCAGACACTCCCTATTATATTCTGCACAATGTTGCTCCATATAAGGGAATGCCAGCATGGATGTGGCTCTCCAAAAACCAGCAGAAAAATAGAAAGAGAAGCAGAAGATATTCCCCTCCTCTAGTGCACAGATACAGGAAGGATCCTCCTCCTCCAGCAGCTGGTGCCAGTGGCTCTAGCTCCCAGAGATCTGCCCCAATGCAAACTTATCAGAGACAATCAGGGAGATCTTCTGGAAGCAGCCAGCAGAAGCCATCCTCCTCAGGTAGTCAACAGCATAAGCAGCAGTAGCAACAAAGTCCTGAAGTACAAAAAGCTGAAAGCCCAAAGAAGCCAGACTCCCCTCCAATTCCTTTTGAAGATCCAAAGACTGTTAATACTGCAAGAATGGCTAGGTACCAAGAGCCGATTGGTCTTTCTTTGATAAATAAAGCCAAAGAAGAAGGAAAAGATATCTCTGGTCTTTCAACCATGTCAAAGTATAGAAAGGAAGAGCTGAAAAGATTTGACAAAGGTAATAAATTGTTTAATGTTGATGACTATATGTAACTTTACCCAGAAGCAGTTATCCCCAGATCAACTTCATTGAATATTATTGGGGAAGCTGACATGACTATGACAATAGCTCAAGCTCGAGATCCAAAGAGAGAAATAATTTTCAAGAAGACAGGAGAGAGAAAACAGAAGACAAACCTCAGCAGAAGAAGCCAAAGAAGTAATTTTTCTTGTTATTTCATTTTTTGTTTGTTATTTGTTTTTAAACCATGCTATCTGTAACAAAGTTGTGTGTATATTTATATATGTTGTATGTGTTATAATTCTCTGCCAGATATATCTCTTCTCTTGCTTAGTTTTTCTGTTTTGAGTCTCTGTTAGTGACCTCACCCAAATAGGGGGAGATTGTTGGATCCCTAGTTGATTTGGGCTAGGTTCACTGACTTAGGATGTGACCCATCATGTATATCCAGGGTCAATTTGTGTCCTAGAGTCTAGGTTAAGTCCTTAGGCTCAACTCCAGATGGACCAGCTTTTAACAAGACCCTCAGAGACTCCAGACTCACAAGTTTTCAAGACTAAGTAAAGTGAGTTCGACGTTCATCGAACTCAGCTCGACGAAAGCAGTTCTGCGCTCGACGATCATGAGACAATTCTTAGTGCTGAGCTCGACGATCTATGTTCTCTGTTCGACGAAAACTCAGTTTCTACATCAAGCCAAAATCAGGAGAACTTCAAATTTTCTAAGTCCAGCCTCAAGCTTCGGTCGACGAATTATATTCTGAGCTCGACAAACTTGGACCTCAAGTTCACAGCTTCTCAGGTCGACGAATGCTATTCTCTACTCGACGATTTCTGGACTCAGAGAATTTGTGTCGACACTTAGGATTTGTGTCGACACCAGACGATTTGTGTTGACAACAGGATTTCAGTCGACACCAGCTTATGTCGACACCGGAGGATTTGTGTCGACACCAAGATCAATCTGTCGACACCAATTTATGTCGACACAGCATTTCAACAGATGCAGAGTATTTTGTCTAAGTCCAGAACTTTTCTCAGCTCGATGAATTTGATTCTCAACTCGATGAATGAAGAATGTCTACCAGGTGAATGAAGATTGTCTGGTCGACGAACTCTATCAAGCTCAGCTCGACGAACTCTAGCTCAGCTCGACGAACACAAGTTCAGCTCGACGAAATGTGTTCTTCGTTCGACGAATCCAGATTAGGTTTTCTTCAAGGTTCCCGTTCTGTTTCTTGGCACTGATTCCTGAACATTTAATGCCAGATCTTCTCGGAATGTTACCGTTAGAACGTGCATTGACTATGGACAATTACATGCCATTTTTCCATGGGACAGTTAGGAAAGTCATTCATTGCTGATTCTTTCCAAGGCCGACTGTAATTACTGCTCGACATTCAAAAGTTTGAATATTACTCAGTCAGTGAGAGACACACAAATACACGAAAAAAATAGAGACACAGTAAGAGAACAGAATCAAGCAGTAATAGAGTTCAAGAATTACAACACAGCAATCAATCTGATAGACACTCTGTAGTTGCA
This sequence comes from Platanthera guangdongensis, assembly GCA_039583875.1. Taxonomy (NCBI): domain Eukaryota; kingdom Viridiplantae; phylum Streptophyta; class Magnoliopsida; order Asparagales; family Orchidaceae; genus Platanthera; species Platanthera guangdongensis. The sequence goes on along the minus strand of CM077153.1, from coordinate 117,774,925 downwards.
GAGAAGAATAATCGTTCACAAATCATAAGTTCTTGACAACAATCAGCCTGACCAGAGAATATTTTCAAGAAGAAGAAGAACAATCAAATTCAATCAAGAGTCTTCTTCTTTCTATTTTCAGGACAACTTCAAAGGACAACAGAACTTTATCAGTCAAAAGAAGTTCCTGAAGCAGTTCTGGTCTAGGCATTCTAGGTCATTGAAGGCATATCACCCTGAAGCAGTGCTCCAGCATTCCTGACCAATTCAAGATCTCAGGGGGAGCAAGATCTGCTACATCAATCCACAAGTCTTCTCTCTGACTGTTGATAGAGAAGACACTATCACCCTCTCTCTAATTCCTGTACAGGGTTTTAAATCCCTTCAAAATTATTCTGATTGCAAGTCTCCTTCCAAAAGACTTGAGGGTTTGGTTTTTGGGGACCTGATCAAAATCCATTGGTGTCGAGGACACCTGATCAACTCATCCTGCAGTAGATTCCTACCTAGGGTGGTAGAAGAGTGGATGTACCCAGATTGATTGGGGAACCACTATATCTCCTCGTGTCTTCTAGTTGCTTATTTTCTTTTATTTTCTGGTTGTGGTCTGTGATTGCTCTGTGTTTAGTTAGTTGTTGTGTTTACTTTATGTTATTTGCTTCCCTGTTCACTTAGGTATACAACAACAGTTGTAAAAAGTTTTTAGTAAGCACTATACTCTATTCACCCCCCCCCCCCCCTCTAGAGTATATCAGATCTAACATGCACTTTCAGTGAGGTTTGTGTAGAAGTTGCAGAAGACCCAAGCTCGGTAGCCGGAAATGTTGAGGAAGCAAAGCACTCGTGTTCAAGCCGCAAACCAGGTCCTCCTCTACTCTTTCATGATTTAGATCTTAGGAATTATTAGATCAAAGAATCTGGCTCAATTGAGCCCGATCGGGTGTTTTTCCACTTGTTTACCGTGAAAAAATGGGCTGTCGGGTTCGCCGGAATCCGCCGTCACTGGCAGCCAATCCAACGCCGACCGATAGCCCTCACCTCGACGGAGGTGGTGATGGCGGTGGTTGGTCGGGGAGGTGGCCGGAGGGCTGGGAATTGGGGCTGGAGTTGGCTCCAAGTCGGGCGAATGGGGACCGTTGGCTGGAGGAAAAAGAAAGTTAGTCGTCGTTGGATAGTGATATAAGATTCGTGCAAATCTAAATGTATTAAATATGTTATATGTATATTTTTGTCACATATTTTCACTTGTATTGGAATTTAAATTAAAAATACTTAAATGCCTTTTCAGAAAGAGTGACCAACTTGAAACATGTAGCCCTATGAGTCGAGTTTATGTTAAAATTGGTTTGAACCAAATTGAAGTTCAGGTCAGACCTCAGCACTCATTTTGGTGAGGTCTATACATAGGGTTGAACAGAGATTGATTGGGGTGCCCCCATCAATCCTTACCTCCAAATGAATTGAAATTTGTAGCATGGATCATTCATATCTAGACCTATTAAATAACCAAAAATGGGAATTTTTGGAGAGAATATTTTTAAAGTTTTGGTAAACATTTCTTTTTTTTCATTTATGGGTTAATTAATGGGTCTAATGACCTCTAAATTCCTCCAAATTTTGGGTACTGGTCCCTCGGGTCAATATAAGATTCTGTATAAAATTTCATCCCATTTGGAGGTGATATGGTTAGTAATTATGCAAACCGTAGTTTTGACCTAGTAGGGCTAATTAGGTTAAGTAACCCTTTCTGTGTATTGAGTGGCCAAATCACCTCAATAGAGGTTGAAACTTGGGCCACTGATTTTATGTGATATTAAACACTTTCGCATGGAGTTTGGGTGGAATAGGATGGATTTGCCCTAGGACCCTAGTTCAAACTCTAAGGTTGAACTTTGGGGGTTTGTGAAGGACATAGGGTTATATGCCCTTGTATGGACTTGGTGTTTAGTCTTTGTGATCTTAGGTTGGTTAAATGCCCTAGGAAGTAATTTGGTAGCATTTGGATACATTCATCCCACTTTAATCACTTGGAAATTATTTAGGTCTGTACACCTTATGGAATAATTAATGGGTCATATGACCTTGGATATTCATGAGATTTTGGAAGGAGTAATTTTATAGTAATATTAACCTCTGAAATTTATTATAGGATACTTAGAAAACAGTAGCTCATACTTGTAGTTATAACCTTCATCTTGCCCCTTGTGATGATATTGAAGTAACCATTATTAAATTAACTTAGAATGTTATGGAACTTTGGCAATGCTAATTAAATATCATTTAGATGTACTAGTAAGTTATTTGGAATGATTAGATATTTTCTCATAGTACTTCATGTGTATAGTGAACTAGTGCACCTTATTTTTATGAATAGATAATAAATACTATATTTGGCTGGAAAATTGTGTTACTTGGACAGAGAACGTTTTAGGACATAATAAAGCTTAGAAAATTATTACATGTTGTTTGGATGAGTTTACAAGAATTTTACTTCACAAAGTGCACCATCATGGATTTATTTGAGGTATTTTTCTATATAGCTTACTGACTTTGGAATTGCATGAAACTTAGTCAGTAATGTTTAATGATCATAATAAGGCTTTGGTATTTTTTTGTATAATTATTGGACTATGAATTGTGGTTCTACCTTCATTACCTCTAATTATTTGAATTAACTTGAATTAATTATTTAAGGGCTAGTACAATTATGAAAATTTTTTAAACTTATTATTCTCTAATATTTTGGCATAATGTAGTGTTTAAAAGTTTTGGATGGTCATAAGTTAAGGAAATCTAGTACTTCATGTTCGAAATCACACATGGCCTAATTTTTGGGAAAATTAAATAAATGTCAAATTAATTAGGAAAATTACAAGTTTTTGCATTTAGTCTAATTATGTCATGAGAGACCCCCAATAATTATCTTATGACATTTGGATAAATATTTGAAGGGGTCACCATTCATGCACACCATATAGCTCGGTTGGTCTACATATAGTAAAAACTGCAGAATTATGATAGCATATGTAATGGACATAGGGAGATGGGGTTAATAGTATTCTTATTTTAGTAAAGTGAAAATGAGTCCATCATTGGTAGTCGTGCTGTGAAGAATGTTGGGTTGACTAGTGTTAAATGGTGCTCGGGATCGACGAAACATCATTATTCATGTAGAGTGAGAGAGCCAAAATATACTAGGGTTAGATTAAGTATAACTTTAAATGGGATTGGATAAGGGTAGATACCAATAATAATAAGTACCTTACGAAAGGGAGCTTTGGGCTTCAGTCCATCGTAGTTCCTAGTGTCCTTAAGAGCCCTTCACAGGGAATGCCTTGGGCAGTCCAAGGTTAATGTAAGTCGTAAGATTAAATGGAATACAAGAGTAATTAGAAATACTCAAGGATTACACTTACACTCACACTCCTTGGTGTTATGGGAGTTAGGTAGGTTCTCACAAGCGATAGGCTCGGTGGTTTTGGTGATGGACAGGTTAGCTCGGCGAGCCGATGGCTCGGTAGATATTTATTACGGACCGGTTAGTCCGGGGAGCTTTGGCTCGGGGGGAAATACATTAATATTGCATGTGAATAAATATAAGGTGGCGGGTCTTTGTATTAGAGAGTCATCGTACCGACACCAATACGTTGACTCGGCAAGTGTGGTTTAGCACTTAGCCAAATATAGTCTAGTGCGCCTGCCGGTAAGAGTACGCAAGAGCTCCACTTAGTAAACCAGCGTTGAAGCGTATGATAGGTCTGACTGGTATTGCTGATACCGGTTTAGAGGTGGATGAGGACCATCCCACATCTTTTGTTTGGCACTACAGAGGTATCTTGAGAGGTTAGGATCCAGAAAGGGGGAACTAAAGGTCTGTGTGCATAGAGTCGGGTGTGTGTGTTGCACTTGCATGTTTATATCATAGCATACTTGCATGACGTGGCAAAATCATTGCATATAACCCTTGACACCTATTGTACAATTGTGAAAGAATTGGTTTCAAGATTGTCTAAACACCTAGAGGGGGTTGAATAAGTTCAATTCTTTTTACTACTTAGACAGTTAATAATTTTATCACAACACGATTATGATCTATAGTTACCACAGCACACAAACAAACAATCACAGAATACACACAAGTTTTACAGTGGTTCCCCAAGTGATGGGTACATCCACTTACCCCCTTCGCCTATCTAGCAGTATACTAGATTCGGCCTAACTTCCTTCCACCTTTTTAGATCCTCAGATCTTATAACTCAAAACGCAAAAACGGTTCTTACAGCTCACACTTCAACAAGTGCTACAGCTCAGGCTCTTTCCAAGAACCCTACCTCAGAGTGAATCCCCACTCCTACCACTCAGGCAATCAAGCCCTACCTCAGCCTCTATCACCGGGCTTACAGCTTAGAGAAACCAATCTCCTACCTCAGGCTAACAGCCCTACCTCAGTCTTTATAGATACAGGCTTACAACTCAGAGAACTTAATCTCTTACACTCAGATCTAGAATAGATCCTACAGGAATTTGATTAAGAAGAAGTTTCTACCTTCACTCAGAAAGAGATGAAGGAATCTTGATCAGATCTTGATAGATCTGCTATCAACTTTTCTTTACAATAAAGAATTTGATTCAACCTGACTTAGCTTATTCAAAGCTTCTTGAAATAGAGAACCTAGGTTGAATCTTCTTGGCATAGATCCAGCTTCTTCCATCATTCTGAATTAATTCTGCAATCTTCAAAATATCTGCTGTGAAGCAATCTCCTTCCCTAATTTTGAATCAGAATCTCCAGTTGTACACAAGTCTTACTCGAGAATAATCTTTAGTTCTTCTCGAGTACAAAAGATAGTACTCGAGAAAAACACTTAGAGAATCTTTCTATAATCTGAAAACATGATTTCTTCAAAATAAACAGCATCCAACTTTTCTCTCATGCCCTTAGTTCTTGAAAAGGAAGTGTGTCCCAATAGAGAGGCTACACATGAGTCAATACCATGGATCACACAATGTGGGATTACATTATATGGTCCTATGTTTGGTGACTCATTGTAGACTGACATTGGTCTACACTTGGCAATTAAGTCCTGCAAACACTCAACTAAATAGAGCATCAAATACAAACTTAATTAATCTTAGTTCAAGGGTGACTTCATACAAATCTGGGCTATTGTGGATACAATACCCAACATATTTGAATAGTGGGTTTTGTTTCTCTCTTGAAATGTGTGCTCAATAGGGAATTTCGCTCAACATGGAGGAGAGTGCACATATTTTAAATCTGATTGACAAAATCTAGTTCAATGACAAAATCAGGTGGTTCTAAAGATTAACTTAATCAAAATATATAGAGTCTTTAACATTAAATCAAAATAACATATAATTGGCTATGATTTGAACACATCAGGAATGCCATGAAAATCAAACGACAAATCAAAATAACTGTCTTTATTCAAATCAGTTGGAGTAGCATATTTGACCGGTTGTTGGTCTTCTGTTGAAAGATCGAGAAAATTAATCTCCTTTCGTTCTCCAAAGCTTTCTTCTAAGACAACGGTCTTTAGCTTAACCGTATCTTTCTTTCCTATAAGTTGGACTAAAATTAACATTTATATGAATAAAAAATTGTGAAATGAGAATATATTTGGTTTTTTATTCCTTGACTCCCAATGTGATTTCAAATGTGAATTTGAAATTCCTTTCAATCTCTTTGTTACAGGATCTCTAACCGCTGGATTACTTATATCCTTGTCATTGTTATACCCTTTCTTCTGTCTTTCATCCACCCCGACCATCTCATCAATTTTACTATCTATATCATTCATCATCGTTAAAATATGTACCTTTACAGTTTGGCAATTCTTAATTCGGTGGGCAATGTCATACGAAAAACACATCAAGTGGCTTCTAAATATCACATTGGAGTCACACTGTACCATGCCTGGAGTGTTTGGTAAGTAGATACCCTTCTTAGTGTTTCTACTAAATCGTTTAATCAAATATTTGTTTGGAATCTGTCGGGCATTTTTCATATTATATATCATGAGTATATGTTTGCAAAGTATACCTCGAGTCTTGAAACCTCTACATGAGCACTCAGAATTATTGATAATTGCATTGTTGTTAACAAACCACCCTTTATCATCTTCGGAGTCATCACACTCCTTTGTAATATAGGAAAACTGATCTTCATCATATCTAGTCTCATCCACTATACAAATACTGGAGGTTCTCTCCATGAAAATTTTCTCGAAAATAGTAAATAACTTGCGGATGTAAAATTTGGATGCATGCTGAAGTAGCAAACAACTTTTAATCTTTAATCATACTATCCCCTACTTACATCTAAAGTCTTCGTCATGCTCCACTGTCTGCCAAAACCCACTAATTTCTCAACCCAATGAAACATTCAACCAATGTAGTAGTTGTCTTTGAACAGCCATGCAATCCATTGTTGGCAGATTCACTCCTTTGTGTTGACATTATGCCAAGGTACAAAACATTTTTGTTGAATGTTGTCGACCATTTTTGTCTAACTTCATGTAAATCTCCAAGCCATCTATTCTCTTGCAACCCTCCCCTAGTAATCATCTCGTTCCAGTATCTATCAAACTTAAACTCAGTATCACACTTACTCATGCTTTGATAAAAAAGTCCTCGCACACTTTTGTCACTATTAAAACATGGAACCTTTGAGACGACTTTTTTTAAGATATGTCATTGGCATAACCGGTGTTGGGTTCCTGTAAGTACTCTTTCAATAGAAACGACCATGGTTTGGTCTTGGTCCGTGAATATAGTTGTTGGTTTTTTCCTACCAACAAATTTTTAAAAAGTCTCGAATACCCAAACAAACAAATCAATCGTTTCCTCAGCAATGAAAGCTCCGTCGACTATTATGTATTGCCAATGATGATTGACCGTAATAAATGGCGCACAAGCCATGTTATACTTATTCAATCTGTATGTTATGTCAAAAATAATCACGTCACCATAGCAATCATATTCTATTTTGCTATGCCCATCCATCCAAAAGAAACTTGTCAACCTGTTCAACTCATCAGTTCGAACATCATATGAGAACATGCTGTCCTCCAACTGTTTCTCCTGTAATATCTTCAGCAAACTAAGGGAACCCAGTAAACAAAGGGAACATGTTGTCCTCCACTTTCTACTAACGGCTTCTTCTCCCGCTGCATAAAGTTATAGACATCGGTTTTAGAGAACCCAACATTTGCGATCCCACCAACTTCATTAGATAGAAAGTTGTATGCATGAATAGTTTTCACCCCCGCATCTGTCAAATTCTTAATAAAGCTACCCTGCATGTTTGAAACACTACGGTGAGATCTCAGTAAGTGCTGCTCTTTCTCTGTCGCAAGCGCATGATTGTGCTCCTCGATGAACTTTGAAACTTTCCAGTTTCTGCCATCTTCATCTGCAGTAAAGTATATATAGCCAAGACAACTAGTGCGTGTTTCAAGCTTCCGATATTTTTTAGGGGATGGTCCCGCACTCCTCAAACCAGCTTTGGCGCAGCTATATTCTCGTCATTTTATAATCCTTGTGTGAGTCCAGTAGGCCAAATGTTGTTTCTGAACACCGAAACCTGTACTATGGGCATACTGACAATACATAGCATATGCCTCTGTAACGCCCCGAAACTCAAAGGAGCAAAGGGGGACGTTTTGGGCCAGTTTTGGTTTCTGGCTGAAGGCACACGGCCTGGGACACGGGCGTGTCCCAGGGCATGTCAAGCGCGTGTCGACACTTAGCCGCGAAGTCGTCGAGTTATTCTCGACGATTCGTCGAGAATGGGCACACGGCCTGCGACACGGGCGTGTCGCAGGGCGTGTCGACCCGTGTCGACACTTAGCCGTGAAATCGTCGAGTTATGCTCGACGATTCGTCGAGAATGGGTACACGGCCTGCGACACGGGCGTGTCGCAGGGCGTGTCGACCCGTGTCGACGATCGTCAAGGTGAAATCGTCGAGATTCACTCGACGATCGTCGAGTCAAGGCACACGGCCTCGGACACGGGCGTGTCCCAGGCCGTGTCATCGAGTCGTCGATCTTCCCTCGACGAAATGTCCCGTGTACACGGCCTGGGGGCCCAGGCGTGTCACTATGACACGGGCAAGGACACGGGCGTGTCCTAGAACCCGTGCAGTGCTCGGGTTGAAAGCGGGAGAAAATAATGGGGTACACGGCCGGCTACACGGCCGTGTCAGCTGGAACACGGGCGTGTCAACTCGAACACGGGCGTATTCGATACCCGTGTGCGGGTTCAGAAGATTCGATTTTGACGGCGAATGCGGCACACGGCCCTGGACACGGGCGTGTGCCAGGCCGTGTTCGGTCCAGATTGGGCATTTCAGCCCCGAATCAAAGCCGCTCGTTTTCTTAGGTTGAGATCCGACGGCTGGGGTTGGTTCCTGAGAGGATATACTCGGGTTTGACTTAGAAAATCCTTCACTTTTCACCCTTTTCATCTCTCCAAACCCTTGGAGAAAGAAGAGCTAAGGCAAGAGGAAGAGGAGCTAGATCCGCCATTGGAGGAGCTTCGGAGCTCCGAATCGCAAGCCGACTCCGGATCCACGGAGGCAACGCAAGTGCGGTGATTTCTATCCGATTACTTTTCGATGGCGCCAAAGAGGAACGCAAGGGTAACGATCCTCATCTTGAGCTTGAATCGCTCCTTTTCATAGCATAGGAAGCCCCCTCTCGCGAGTTTGCGGAGAGTTGGTGGCGTTCCTTCGGGTAGATATGTAAAGTCCCCGTTGTTTAGAATCTGTATGTGAGAACGGACGTAGGCATTTTGTGTGAAGCCTACCCGGACATGTTAGTCCGGATCGGTGATGTTGCATTACATAAGGCCGGAGAAGACTCCGTGCTATTGGGTGTTTTCGGGTTTTCTACGCGGTAGATTGCAGCAGGGAGCCTTGGGGACTAACCCAAAGGTGTACCCGGAAAACTGGGCGGATACGAGATCTTGCCAACTTGGTGGCCTGAGAGCCAGCTTGAACATAACGGGGTTATGTGATTTGTGTTAGAATGGGACTCGGTGAAAGTTTGACCCGCGCATATGGCTTAAATTGTCGTTGCGATGTGAGCACGGGTTAGATGGAGCCGTACCCGCTCTATGTCGTTCGGGTTAGAGAGACCTAAAGTTACATGGCACTCGCCGTTGGCATAGATGTGAGTCTTCAGCGGTCTATGGCTTAAATTGACGTGACCAATGCCAGGAAGACGAATTTCTCATAGGAATGGCCGTCTAAGTGGCGGTGGTGAGTCCGGAATGTTGATGGCTTTAATTGACGTAACATCGACCGGTTCACCGAGAATGTGCCCTGAGTGCACGGGACGTGTGGTCGTACGAGCCAACGTCTGTGTTGAAATGGCTATGGTTGTATGCATTGCTCGCTTGTGCTAATGAAATGCAGGGAAGGAGCATCGCCGCCCCGAGTTGGGGGCGGGATCGTTATAATTTGGTCAGCATTGCTGACCGTTGCCTTGTTTGCCACCGTGCGGTGGTTTGTTGCTTGCAGGTGCAGCTGGACCAAGCGGTCAATAGCGGGCTAAAGCCCTTTTTGCGAAGCTGGCCCTCGAAGGCCCAAATGGAAATGTTTTTCTGTTTTATTCATGTATGACCGGCCTGCGTGCCGAGGTTTGTAAATCATGTATTAAACAAGTGGAACGTTTTGTAAGGCCTTAAGGTCGACTTTTGAGCATTTTGTAATAACATTCCTTTTGGTAGTAGTGGACATTTATGCTTGTTGCTGGGTTCTTGAGTACAACTTATGTAAACTGCTTCTGCTAGAATGCTCTGTGTAGGACGTTAAGATTGGTTGGATGGTTTCCATACGTAACCACCCGGTCTGTCTGTGGTATATGGCGTCGGGCCCCGGCCGGACCTACTGCTATATGCTATGCGACGGATAGGGGGTGTTCGTGGGCTTGAATGGAATTCGTGGGCGAATTCTTTTTAAGGGGTGGTGAGCACATTGTGTGCGTCATCGTTATAACAGTAAAAAGAACCCATGAATGTCCACTTAGGAATGAAAATACTCATGTTTGAGGAACCTGCGTGTTCCTATAATTGCTGTTTGCAATTTATTTGGTCGCTTAACGGTGTTTTGTACCACTATAGGTGACCCGAAGTGGTGTTGGGCCGTCAGAACGCCGAGTTTCTGAGGCAAGTAGTGCACCGGAAGTTGCTCCCGCAACACCTTTGTCGGCTGAAAATATAAGATTGGTGGCTGAAGCGGTGTTGGCCGTGATCAATGCGCAGCCTGGGAGGCAAGCGCAGCAGCCCGCTCCTGTGATGGAGCAAGTACCTCTGCAAGAGGCGGAGCCGAGGAGGGTGGAGCAAGTGGTTGCGGAACCAATAGTGCCAAGGAGGGCAACTGAGAGGCAGTTGAAGCATGTAATGAGCTTTAACCCTCCGTTATTCTCGGGGTTGGGAACCCCATCTCAGGCTGAAGACTGGCTCTCTAGGGTGAAGAGAGTCATGACAGCAACGGAGACGGAGGAGTGGCAGATGACCACCATCGCTACGTTCCTGCTGGACGGTGAAGCGAGGATGTGGTGGGAAGGTTTGGAGCTGCATCACCTGAGAGGTAGACAACTGATAGACATTCCGATGGAAGAGTTCTCGGAATTGTTCTTGGCAAGATACCTCCCTTCGACTCAGAGGATTTCAATGGAGAATGAATTCCTGAAGTTGGTGCAGGGTGAGAGAAGCGTGGATGAATATCTCCACGAGTTTACGCGGTTGAGTCGTTATGCTAGCTCCACCATCATGGATGAGGAGCGCAAGACTAATCGTTTTTATGAAGGCTTGAGGGATGAGCTGAGATTGTTACTGTCGGGGCCAATGACGCAGGGTTTCTTAACCTTGGTCAATACTGCCCGGTCCTTGGAGAAGGACATGAAGAGTGTGCAAGCGAAGAAAAGCTTGAGTGAAAAGAAATCTGAGTTCAGAGTGCCGACTGCTTCAAAGTCCGGCTATCGGAGGGCTTTCAAGAAGCATAGGACTTCGGGTCCAGCTCCTTCTGGCGCTTCTGGGGCGACTACGGGTCGGACCCCGGGTGCGTGTTTTACATGTGGAAAGACGGGGCATTTCGCCCGTGACTGTTGGAGCGGACGTCCTAAGTCCGAGAGGAAGCCGGGAGCTACTTATGAAGAGAAGGGAAAGGCAGTGGAGTCGACCGCATCCCACTATGCTCCGGCCCAACCAAGGGTCTACAATCTTGGCCAACAGGAGGCCATTAAACAAGCTGACGTGGTGACAGGTACGGTTTAATTTATAGCAAGTCAATTCCTTTATATGCTTGTTATGCACATGTTACCTTACCACTGCTTGTTTAGGATTCGTATTGATTTGTGAAAATCCGGCACGAGCACTCTTCGATACGGGAGCTTCACACTCCTTCTTGTCCGAAGGATTTATATCACGCATTGGAGTCCCTTCTTCGATGGCGAAGGATAAGTTGGATGTGTTGTTGCCCAATGGGTGTTCGATGCGAGCGGTTAGGATCTGCGATGTTAAGATTCGTATTGGGGAGCAGGAGTTCGACCTGCGGGCGTCTTTACTTCCGTTAGTGGAGTTCGACGTCATATTTGGCATGGACTGGCTCTCGGAGCAGCATGCCCATATAGATTGCGGTAGCAAGGAAGTCAAGCTGGGAGCAAGTCGTGAGACGACTTTTACGGGCTTAAAGGGGTCGAGCAAGACGTTGATGTCTGCTCTTCAGGTGGTGAAGGCGGTTCGTGCCGGAGCAGAACTGTTCTTTACACTTGTGAAGGTTGCAAAGCCGAAGCCCGCTTTGGATTGTATTTCAGTGGTATCGGAATACCCTGATGTGTTCCCCGCGGATCTTCCTGGAGCCCCGCCTCAACGGGAGATAGATTTCACGATCGAGCTAGTGCCAGGTGCAAAGCCTGTGTCACGATCTTCGTATCGGCTAGCGCCTAAGGAAATGGCGGAGCTGAAAGTTCAATTGCAAGAGTTGTTGGAGCAAGGTTATGTGCGCCCGAGTTCTTCGCCTTGGAGCGCACCGGTCCTCTTTGTTAAGAAGAAGGACGGAAGCTTGAGATTATGTATTGATTATCGGGAGCTAAACAAGCTGACTGAGAAGAATAAGTACCCGATCCCTAGGATTGATGATCTCTTTGATCAGTTAGTCGGATCGACGGTGTACTCGAAGTTAGATCTCAAGTCTGGGTACTATCAGCTGCGGATAAGGGAGAGCGATATCTCGAAGACAGCGTTTAGTACGAGATACGGGCATTATGAGTTTACGGTCATGCCGTTTGGGCTGACTAATGCGCCGTCAGTATTCATGGATTTGATGAACAGGACGTTTAGGGAGTACTTGGACCATTTCGTGATCGTCTTCATCGACGATATTTTGGTGTACTCGCAAAGTGAGGAAGATCACTTCAAGCATCTTCATTTGGTGTTGGAGACGCTAAGGAGAAACCAGTTGTATGCCAAGTTCTCGAAGTGCGAGTTTTGGCTATCCTCAGTGGCGTTCCTCGGGCATATAGTGAGTGGAGAGGGTATTGCTGTGGATCCGGCGAAGATTGTTGCGATACGGGAGTGGCCTGAGCTTGCTACGGTAGCAGAAGTCCGGAGCTTTTTGGGGCTTGCCGGCTATTATAGGCGCTTCGTAGAGAACTTCTCGCGGTTAGCGTTACCTCTCACTACTTTGACGAGGAAGGATCATAAGTTCGTTTGGAAGCCGGAGTGCGCGCGAGCTTTTGAGGAACTGAAGTGTCGGTTGACCACGGCGCCTGTGCTGAGTTCGCCGGTTGGAACCGAAGGCTATGAGATATATAGCGATGCTTCGGGCAGCGGTTTGGGTTGTGTGCTATTGCAGCACGGCAGCGTGATAGCTTATGGCTCGAGACAGCTAAAAGTGCACGAGAGGAATTATCCGGTCCACGACTTGGAGTTGGCGGCCATGATTTTTGCCTTGAAGCTGTGGAGACACTATTTGTACGGTGTGAAGATTGATATCTACACCGATCACAAGAGCCTAAAGTACCTGATTGATCAGAAAGATCTGAATATGCGACAGCGTAGATGGATGGAGTTCTTAGGGGACTATACATTCAAGATCCACTACGTGCCTGGCAAAGGGAATGCGGTTGCGAACGCGTTGAGTCGCTGAGCCCCAGCTCAAGCCAATTGGCTATCGGTGCATGACGAGCGGTTGGTGCGGGAGTTGGAGGCGTTGGAGATTGTTTGTGTGGATAAGCAAGCAAGTGCTGAAGCAGTTCTGAATTGGACTGAAGTCCAATATGACCTGACTGATCGGATTCGGCAGGCTTTGGATATGGACGCTCATATGAAGCAGTTCATGATAGAGGCTCTGGATGGGTCAAATTCCCAATTCGTCGTGGAGGACGGATTGCTGTGGAAAGACGGTCGTCTGTGCGTCCCAAGCGTGGGCAATTTACGGGTGGAGTTGTTGTACGAGGCACACCATACCAAGTACTCGATTCACCCGGGGAGCACGAAGATGTACCGCGACGTCAAGAAGCTATTTTGGTGGCCGGGTTTGAAAAAGGATGTGGCGCTATACGTAGTGAAGTGCCAAACCTGCGCCTTGGTAAAGGCGGAGTGCCAAAAGCCGGGAGGATTTCTTAAGTCCTTGCCTATTCCGGAGTGGAAATTCGACGACATCTCTATGGACTTTGTGCATGGTTTGCCAAGGTCGCAAAAGGGGAACGACGCCATTTGGGTGGTGGTCGATCGATTAACGAAGGTGTTGCATTTTATTCCGCATAGGAAGGATGATCCGGTGGAGAAGCTGCCAAAGCTATATGTGGATAACATAGTACGGCTTCATGGTGTGCCCCGCAGCATCGTGAGTGACCGGGATGGGCGGTTCACGTCCAATGATTGGAGGCTGGTGCAGCAAATGTTGGGAACAAAGCTGAAGTTTAGCACAGCCTTCCATCCGCAAACGGATGGGCAGACCGAGAGAGTCAATAGAACCATGGAAGACATGCTTCACATGTGTGTCTTGGACTTTGGAAAGCAATGGGAAGACCACCTTTATTTGGTGGAGTTCGCATACAACAATAGCTACCAAGCAAGTATTCAGATGGCGCCCTTCGAGGCCCTATATGGTAGGAAATGTCGCACGCCGTTGTCTTGGTTAGAAACGGGCGAGTCAAAGTTGTATAAGCGATCGGAAGTGGAGGATGCTACTTCTTTGGTGAGAACCATTCGGGAGAGGTTGCTCATCGCTCAGGATCGGCAAGCAAAGTACTATAATGCCAAGCACAGGAACGTGGAGTTCGCTGTGGGTGATTATGTGTACCTAAAGATCAAGCCGTTCAAGGGTGTCTCGCGGGTGCGACGGTTGAAAAAGCTAAGCCCGAGGTACCTTGGACCGTTTGAGGTTCTGGAGCGAGTTGGAGAAGCGGCCTATAGGTTGAAGCTTTCGGTGGAGCTAAGTGGTTTACACGATGTGTTCCACATTTCGGTGCTTCGGAAGGCGGTGCAAGAGCCTACGCAAGTGATCGCGGTCGATCAAGTGCCGGTGGATAGTGGGCTAACGACAAAGGTCAATCCCGTGCGGATTGAGGACTCGGAGGTCAAGCGGCTACGCAATAAAGAGATCAGGATGGTCAAAGTCCGGTGGGACAATTGCGGTCGTGAGAAGCTCTCTTGGGAGCGAGAGCAGACTATGCTTGACGAGTATCCGGAGTTGTTCCGCTCAGGTACAAATGTTGGTTTTTGTATATCTTTCCTTTATGTAATTTCGTGGGCGAAATTCTTTTAAGAGGGGGAGAGTTGTAACGCCCCGAAACTCAAAGGAGCAAAGGGGGACGTTTTGGGCCAGTTTTGGTTTCTGGCTGAAGGCACACGGCCTGGGACACGGGCGTGTCCCAGGGCGTGTCAAGCGTGTGTCGACACTTAGCCGCGAAGTCGTCGAGTTATTCTCGACGATTCGTCGAGAATGGGCACACGGCCTGCGACACGGGCGTGTTGCAGGGCGTGTCGACCCGTGTCGACACTTAGCCGTGAAATCGTCGAGTTATGCTCGACGATTCGTCGAGAATGGGTACACGGCCTGCGACACGGGCGTGTCGCAGGGCGTGTCGACCCGTGTCGACGATCGTCAAGGTGAAATCGTCGAGATTCACTCGACGATCGTCGAGTCAAGGCACACGGCCTCGGACACGCCCGTGTCCAAGGCCGTGTCATCGAGTCGTCGATCTTCCCTCGACGAAATGTCCCGTGTACACGGCCTGGGGGCCCAGGCGTGTCACTATGACACGGGCAAGGACACGGGCGTGTCCTAGAACCCGTGCAGTGCTCGGGTTGAAAGCAGGAGAAAATAATGGGGTACACGGCCGGCTACACGGCCGTGTCAGCTGGAACACGGGCGTGTCAGCTCGAACACGGGCGTGTTCGATACCCGTGTGCGGGTTCAGAAGATTCGATTTTGACGGCGAATGCGGCACACGGCCCTGGACACGGGCGTGTGCCAGGCCGTGTTCGGTCCAGATTGGGCATTTCAGCCCCGAATCAAAGCCGCTCGTTTTCTTAGGTTGAGATCCGACGGCTGGGGTTGGTTCCTGATAGGATATACTCGGGTTTGACTTAGAAAATCCTTCACTTTTCACCCTTTTCATCTCTCCAAACCCTTGGAGAAAGAAGAGCTAAGGCAAGAGGAAGAGGAGCTAGATCTGCCATTGGAGGAGCTTCGGAGCTCCGAATCGCAAGCCGACTCCGGATCCACGGAGGCAACGCAAGTGCGGTGATTTCTATCCGATTACTTTTCGATGGCCCCAAAGAGGAACGCAAGGGTAACGATCCTCATCTTGAGCTTGAATCGCTCCTTTTCTTAGCATAGGAAGCCTCCTCTCGCGAGTTTGCGGAGAGTTGGTGGCGTTCCTTCGGGTAGATATGTAAAGTCCCCGTTGTTTAGAGTCCGTATGCGAGAACGGACGTAGGCATTTTGTGTGAAGCCTACCCGGACATGTTAGTCCGGATCGGTGATGTTGCATTGCATAAGGCCGGAGAAGACTCCGTGCTATTGGGTGTTTTCGGGTTTTCTACGCGGTAGATTGCAGCAGGGAGCCTTGGGGACTAACCCAAAGGTGCACCCGAAAAACTGGGCGGATACGAGATCTTGCCAACTTGGTGGCCTGAGAGCCAGCTTGAACATAACGGGGTTATGTGATTTGTGTTAGAATGGGACTCGGTGAAAGTTTGACCCGCGCATATGGCTTAAATTGTCGTTGCGATGTGAGCACGGGTTAGATGGAGCCGTACCCGCTCTATGTCGTTCGGGTTAGAGAGACCTAAAGTTACATGACACTCGCCGTTGGCATAGATGTGAGTCTTCGGCGGTCTATGGCTTAAATTGACGTGACCACTGCCAGGAAGACGAATTGCTCATAGGAATGGCCGTCTAAGTGGCGGTGGTGAGTCCGGAATGTTGATGGCTTTAATTGACGTAACATCGACCGGTTCACCGAGAATGTGCCCTGAGTGCACGGGACGTGTGGCCGTACGAGCCAACGTCTGTGTTGAAATGGCTATGGTTGTATGCATTGCTCGCTTGTGCTAATGAAATGCAGGGAAGGAGCATCGCCGCCCCGAGTTGGGGGCGGGATCGTTATAATTTGGTCAGCATTGCTGACCGTTGCCTTGTTTGCCACCGTGCGGTGGTTTGTTGCTTGCAGGTGCAGCTGGACCAAGCGGTCAATAGCGGGCTAAAGCCCTTTTTGCGAAGCTGGCCCTCGAAGGCCCAAATGGAAATGTTTTTCTGTTTTATTCATGTATGACCGGCCTGCGTGCCGAGGTTTGTAAATCATGTATTAAACAAGTGGAACGTTTTGTAAGGCCTTAAGGTCGACTTTTGAGCATTTTGTAATAACATTCCTTTTGGTAGTAGTGGACATTTATGCTTGTTGCTGGGTTCTTGAGTACAACTTATGTAAACTGCTTCCGCTAGAATGCTCTGTGTAGGACGTTAAGATTGGTTGGATGGTTTCCATACGTAACCACCCGGTCTGTCTGTGGTATATGGCGTCGGGCCCCGGCCGGACCTACTGCTATATGCTATGCGACGGATAGGGGGTGTTACAGCCTTAGCCTCTGAATGCACAATTGGAAACACAACAGACTGCTTTTTTACCTGAAAAAAATCATAGAAATTGTTACCTCGTATTTAAAAACACTCAATTGCAAACGAACATTAAAATACAGTTCAGTTCAAAATGCAACTGAAATTTGTATACATATTGCAGTTGAAAAAAAATAAATGAACACAAGTTGAGGTGAAAATATAAATGAACACAAGTTGAGGTAAACAGGTATAAGGATAAAATGGCTTACAAGGTTTTCTCCCTCGTCAGCAATGTCAGAGCCATGTGTACTTGTTGCTACCAAATCTGGCATTTTCGGCCGATTTCTGATTTAAAACGCAAAGAAATTTATCTGGATTAGACCTGAACATACTAAGCTTAAACATTTATTACATAAGAGAGCATCACCTAGGAATCGTGATGTAAATGCTGCAAGATTACAGTAATTTGCCGGAAAACTAACAGGAACTCAGTTTCGCCGTGGTTGGAGAAGAGGAGCGGAAGACAGAGAATTACCCGTGATTTTTTTTGCACAATAGAGAAAAAAAGTAGGTCCCTACAGGAAAAAAAATACTTATATATAACGCAGAATGACATCCTGCATTATATATAAGGAAACATTTTCCAAACATACCCTTATTCGTATTTATCGACACCCCAATCATTTTCCAATTTATCATTGTCATAATAACAATCAAAAGCCCCAAAAATTGAAAATCGGGGGAGGTAAAGTGCAAAAGATTGGCAGATGTTGCGACACCCTTCACCATTCGACGGTCAACGCAGGCATTTGAGTAGTCATTATTACGGGGCCATTTGGAGAAAGTGCATTAAGGCTAAACTCATTGGAGACCGCCATGGCTTTATGCAATAATAATTTCTCCTTGCACGGATAGTGCGCCTGCGTCGATAAGCATCGTCCTGTCTTCTCTCTCCATCGAGAATGGAAGGGATGATTGAGCTCTTACACTGCATTCAATGCTCCAACTTACACCCAGCAGAAAGAACAATATCACACCCCACTGCCATCCTCATAACTTTTCTTCTTCAACAACCCACTTCCCTTCTACTTGCTCATTAATATTTTCTCGCATCCCATCTCCACCTCTTTCTATATATCCTAGCATACAGTCATAGATAGCTGGCACATCCAACTTTGTTTCTCCTTCGAAGACGAAGAAGACTATTCAAGTCACAGTACCAAGTCCTGCTATCATATGGGTTTATCCAAGTTTTGCTCACAGAGGTTATTGGCATTCTGTCCACCTCCGGCTACTCCTTCCATCTTTTTTTTAATCGAAGAGATCTGAGAGTGGAGGTGGGCATCCTGCCAATGCATCTCTGTCGGCATCCCTTTGTAAAACCCTTGTGGTGTTTCACTCTCTTCGCCTCACCTTGAAATCCACCAAAGCTTATTTCCGGTGAGTTTAAGACCATGCATATTGTATCTTAGAGCATATCACTTCTGCTTGAATTTTTATCTTCTTGCTGGTTATCGTTTTTCTTTGTACTCCATTATATTACACGCGTCATCATAATGCTTAAAGTGTCTAGATGCATTTGCTCGTGGAATCATTCCGCATGCATCTTTGTGTTCTCAGTATATAATTACTTTTTCTTAGATTTTCTGATTTCTTCTCTTCAAGGCAGGTCTGTGATTATGTTAAACTTGTTGAGGTATATCGAGCGCTCTAACAAAACTGAATCAGAAGGTCAATCCACTTGGACCTTTTTTTATTTATGTCTGAAGTTTGTGTTTAATGTGCTATGACTTGTGCATTTAATTAATTTCACAGATTAATGAAGCTCATGGAAAGCTTGCTTTCTTTTGATTTTTCTCATGACTGATCTTTGTTTCCGCGGTTAGCCTACTCTCTCCACAACAGATCAGGGCATGCCTTAATTACTTTCTGCTGCAGTTTTCAAAACCCTAAACCTATTTATTTTTGTGAGAACCCTTCTGTTGAAATTAATGGGTTTTTATATGAGATTTTCTTTTGTACAACTAAATTAATGAATGGAAAAGATCACATTCAGTAAATACTCCTATTTTTTCAGTACAGGAAGTATGTATTTAACTTCATTTGAACCCTACATAGACTTTTCAATGTGGTTTTCAAGAGATTTTATGGCCAACCTGAAGTTCTACTGCCGAAATTTTAATGCTCTTTTTTTAGGCCTCATCTGGCTTTCATCGGCGTTCCTGTGTGGCGGCAACTGGAGGCGGCTGCATTCCCCGTATTGTTGCGACACAGTTCCGTGTGGCCAGTTATATCAATTGGCCTGACCTCCCAGGCAGGAGATCCGCCCTCCAGCCTGGTGTTTGGACAAGCCTGTGGGAGTCTCCGAATAGATCCTTGCAGCTAGGCTAATTTTCATAGTTTTAACAGCTGCTAATTCTTGTGGTTATCATTTTATTTTAGTCATGATTTTCATGATTTTTTGTTTATTACATCTAAAACTCCGAATGATATATAATTTTTGATAATTTTTTGTCTTAAGTTTTTGAGATGCATTTTTTGAATCAGCAGAAATTGGAGGTCCATTCGGCCAAATTGCCATTATTTGGTGACAATAAAATTAACGCGCAGGCTATGCGGTGAGGGCATCTCTGATTTTCGCATAACTAAGAATATCTCCCATAGGTCTCGAAATCCTCCATTTCTCCATTTTTGCCGGGCAAAGAGGTGTTCAAATTTGTGAAGTGAAAGTGGGTGAATGGAGCACTTGGACCTATCCGCGCGGATTATGCGGACATGGTTGGCGGATAGCTAGATCGGCAGGGATGTTGCAAACGGTTTGCTCTGTAGCGACCTGGGCGGACTGTTCGCGCTGACTACGCGGACAGTAGCGGCGGTTAGCCAGGCCGGCTTATGCTCAGCAGGCAGTTGGATCTCAGGAAGTAACCTGGCGGATAGAAACTCTATTCGCGGAGTCCGACAAGAAGCGGACTGAAGAACTGGAGCTCGGCAGACCGGCTTAACAGAAGCTTTGGTCTTGCTCTGGTGAAACGGCTAGTGGAAGCCGCGGAGACCGCCAGTCAGTGCGGACTGATATTGGAGCTCGCCGGGAGAGGCGGATGAAATTCAGTGTACGCCAGTAAGTGCGGACTGGCACTTGTGGCCAGTGGTGTCAACTTGGTTGGTTCGGAACCAGGTTCATGTTTGGCTCAGTCCGGCGAGATCGCGCAGTAGGGCGCGGACTGCTTCTCAGTCCGCCAAACTCGGCAGAAGTGCATTTGCCTTGGTTGCGAGTTTGGGGATAAGAAGACTGGAGATTGAGTCCGCAACTGCGTGCAGACTGGAGCTAGGGTCCGCTGAGTCCGACAACTGCCTTGCTGGCGTGGCTGTGGACTTGGGATATACGGACTGGAGCAGTCTGCGAGATATGCGGATTGGAGCAGTCTGCGGGATATGCGGAATGGATCAGTCTGCGGGAAATGCGGACTGGAGCAGTGTAAGACCCCTCCCCTTACCAAGGAGTCTCCCGGTCTTATGCCTAGAACCGCTGTCTTACGGTGACACTAACGCACTGGTTAGTCGACACCGCAACACGCCGATTCTGTCGGCTAATACGATCATATAACCTGTAGGCCAATATGAGAACTAGAAGTAATACATATCAGAGTACAACACAGCTACTCCACAGTCACAGTACAAATCATATATATATGAATGAAAGAGTACACAGTCCACAATGAGAATAATAAAGGAAGAGTAATAAGGGCTTATGCACAGTACATCATATGAATAACTCTCCTCACAAGTATCAAAACGCAGAAGCAAATCTATCATCCTCGAACTCATCGCACCTGAGATAGCGTTGTAGTAGTAGTTGTAGGTGCTATCAACTCCTCACGCCCTGTCACCTCGTCCTGCCGGTCGTGCTGGTGCTCCATCTCCTCGAGCTCTTAAAAATAGTTTGGTCACCGACCATTAGTCAAAAGACTAAGTCATTTCCTCCGCACCTCTCCCCGCAACTCCTAGGCACCGTGCGGGAGGACGAAGCGGAGGACTATCAAGGGGTAACAAAAGGAAGCAGGTGACAAGTAATCTATGCTACCAAGTAAGAGTGTAAGCAGTGTCACAACCCGCATTTTCACCGTAAATAATAACTTATCAGAGTAAGGGAAAATGCGCGTCATGATGCCACGTCAGCAGGAGATAACTGTGGTCGTTCGGACAGACACCTACTTAAACATGGAGAAAGATTTTTTCAGTTATGTTAAGGAAAATCAGCTAAGTGCAATAGTTAGCCGTATCTCTCGGCTTAGTGGCTCACTTATTTCACGAATCAAAATATAGTTATACGCTGCGGAAAAATACTTGTTTATATTGACTCAAACATCCTACGTGAGTATAAACGTCCCCAAAGGACAACTCAAGCTATACAAAACTTTAAATTTATAATAGTAGTAAGGATAACTTTTACGGTCGTCAAATATAACATGCTAGAGTTTTTAAATTATGCAGTGCATGAAATAGTAGTAATAGATTTTATAGTTGAAAATACCTAACATGCATTAATAACATAAATCATCACAGAGAGCAAGTGGTACACATCTACAAATAAAAAAACTAAGCAGCTAGCAAGTATCAAAAAGTAACAATATTGTGAGTGTCAACAAACTGACACGAACTCACATACAGCAAAGTATATCTAAACCAGTATTTAAATAAACAACAAACTACCTCGTTGAGACGAGGTAACAACCACGGCCAACACTGTCGCCCAGAAACTCCAAAACTAGCTTTGCTATGTGTTACTTATCTGAACCTGAGGCATTCCAAAGACAGAACACCTCGGCAAGAAGGAACAAATGGTGACAGAAATTAATAAGCCCAAATAAACAAAGGTCAAAGGGTACCAAACTAAGACCAACATTACTGAAATAAAGTATAAAAACAGGAACAAGTCATCATCATGAAGAACTCTTAGGTGATTCTTCACGTACAACAATAGTACACCAGACGCACGAGTCTATAAGGCGACAACATGAATAATTCGTAAGGAAGAAATACAAATTCTTTATTAGGCACCTGTGGTCGACTTTACCCAAAACAACGGGCAAGATGGTCACTCGTGGACACACCACCCAAAAACACGGGCGAGGTGGTCACTCTTGGACACACCACCCAAAAACACGAATATAAAATCTGTCTAACTGCGAGGGAGTCTCATACTCTCCACTATACACCGCAGACACCTAAAAACCAGGTAGACTTCCACAGGACACTAATGAAGGAAACTAACACTGCGGAGGTGGAATCATCCACTAACTCCCGCAATCTAGAAAACCACCAAGAAACACCACATATCTCGAGATTTGGCTCGTCAAATTCTACTTGACATACAAGATACAAGACATGGTTGATCAACCATTAGGAACGATATACAAACCTAATTAAACTTTAATACGATCAATAACGATAAATAAGGCGTTTAAACCATCAATAAGACACATCAAGAACGATCAAACATATCCGGACAAAAAATTGAGTTCACTATGACAAAACATTACAACATCATGTGATCGTTGAAACGGTTAATTATAACAATAAATTGGAAGAATAAGCGCAACAAATTTTAAAGACATGAGAATATAGCCATTACCATCAAATTGGAAAAGGAGAAACGAGGGGAAACCGCCACTTGCCTTGATTTAACCGGAAAAGTCCCCCGAATCTCTCCACGTCGTAGATCGGGGCAAAAGGATGCGGGAGGAGTTGAAATCTAAACAAGAACGGCCGAAAAGGAGGTTAGGGCCGAAAAACACTAACGAGAAATCTCTAGAAATGGGGGAGATATTACTACGATGGCGTAGCTCTTGGCGAGAGCTTTCCAGATCTATACTCGGTTGAAGATTTCGAGCACCGGAGCACCGTCGGCGGCCAACGGAAGAGGTACGGATGGACGACTGTTGGGTACATTGGAAAATATGTACCTGATTTAAAGAAGCCTCACCCTACTCAATGATATACATCAAAATGTATTTGATGTGTTTTGAGTTTAGTTGTGCAGGTTAAGTATTTGCAGGGAAAGCTGAAAAGATTCTAAGTCCATGTGTCGACACCCAGAAAGAAAGTGTCGACACTTAAGAAGATTTGTGTCGACACCCAGAGAAGCAGTGTCGACACTTGGAGTAATTGTGTCGACACCAGGGATGCAGAGTCGACACCAGACAGAAAGTGTCGACACATACAGGTTGTGTCGACACTCAATGAAGAAATGTTCAGTGAAGCAGTGTCGACACTTAGCAGCAGTGTCGACACCTAGAGGAACTTTGTCTACATCAGAAAGTGTCGACACTTGGAGACTGTGTCGACACTTAGCAAAGTTCAACAAATTCTAAGTATAAGTGTCGACATAATGAAGAATGTGTCGACACACAACAGAAGACTCAACACATGAAAAAAGTGTCGACATAATGAAGAATGTGTCGACACACAGCAGAAGACTCAACACATGAAGAAAGTGTCGACACTAGGAGGCTGTGTCGACACTCAGCAAAGTTCAACAAATTCTAAGTACAAGTGTCGACACAAAGGAGGTGTGTCGACACTCAGCAAAAGTCTCAACAAAAGAAGAATATGTCGACACAAGGAGCTGTGTCGACACTCAGAAAGTATCAACACAGAAGGCATGTGTCGACACCAAGAAGATGTGTCGACACTGAACAAGTTCAACACAAGAAGATGTGTCGACACAAAGGAGTAGTGTCGACACTTGACAAAATTCAACTAAGTACTGAAGAACAAGAAGTTGTGTCGACACACAATATCAGTGTCGACACATATTGAAGAAGTTGTGTCGAGAAGTGAATTCTACAACACAAGGAGTTGTGTCGACACCTTGAAGGCTAGTGTCGACACTTAGTCTACTTGTGTCGACACTTAGTCTATAAGTGTCGACACTTAAAGACAGACTGTCTCGACACTTTCAGACAGTTACAGATATTTCAAGAAGTGACTGGATGACATGACAGCTGCCATTCCAGCCGGTCTACTGCAACTGTTAGAGATGTCAGAAAGCTGTTAGAAACCGGATCAGCCGGTCACCATGAAGAAAGTCTATATAAAGGCTTATACATTCAATAGATGCAATGTTGTTGGAAAGCAATTCATTGAAGACCTTCAAGTGAAGATCTAAGTAGTTGGAGAGAGAGAGCTCCTTCCAAGAAGACAGCTGTTGGAAACAGGCTGTGAAGAAGGTTTCAGATTGAGATCTGAAACTTAAGTTGCAGTGATTGAAGATCAGCTGCAGAGAGTATCAATCCTATTGTGTTCTACATTCAAGAAGTTTTGAAGAAAGCCAAGTGAGGTTGATCTCAGCAG
The DNA here is from genome assembly GCA_039583875.1 of Platanthera guangdongensis. Lineage (NCBI taxonomy): Eukaryota > Viridiplantae > Streptophyta > Magnoliopsida > Asparagales > Orchidaceae > Platanthera > Platanthera guangdongensis. The sequence goes on along the minus strand of CM077153.1, from coordinate 117,750,496 downwards.
AGTTCTTATAAGAACTCATCAAGAAACCTGTCAACTCTTCTCTCTTATTCTGAGTTGTAGGTATATACATTGTATTCTTAATTACTTGTGGGATCCTTAGGGATCTGAGTTGTAAGCCTGTAATTATAAAGGCTGAATGGTAGGGCCTGTGTGCCTGAGTGTATGAGATCTATTTCTCTGAGTGTAGGCCAGTTGTAGGCTGAGTGTAGGCCTTGTGGCTGAGTGTAGGTCTTTGGAGAATACTGAGTTGTAGGTCTGTTGAGCCTGAGTTGTAGGAGTGGGATCACTCTGAGCTGTAGGAACCATTTGGGGTTCTGAGTGTAAGATCTGAGGTATAGTGGAGGAGTTTGGCCGAATCTAGTACACTACTAGATAGGCGAAGGGAGAAAGCGGATGTACCCAAACCTTGGGGAACCACTATAAATCTGTGTGTTCACTGTGTGCATGCTTTATTCTGTGATTGCTGATTGATTGCTGTGAAGAAGAAGTTATAAATCTGTGATATAATCAGCCTAAAAGTTTAAAAAGATTAAGTCACCTATTCACCCCCCCTCTAGGTGATTAGGTACAATTTCTTTCAAGTGGTATCAGAGCCAGGTTACTCAAAAAGGACTTAACTGTCTGAGTAGATCCTGTTGGCAGATTCAGTATAAGTAAAGTGCAGAATCAAGAACATCAAGAAAATGGGTTCAACAGAGAATCATAAGGAACTTGGATCCATGAAGTTGCCAATATGCAGAAAGGAGATCTTTGACATCTGGAAAGAAAGGGTTAGACTGTTTATGGAAGCCTCAAACCCTAGAATCTATATCACAGTTAAAGAAGGGTCATATGTGCCTATGAAGGTATCTGTGTTAGATGCAAATCAGAGAACACCTAAAGACTTTTCTGAAATGACAAAAAATGAGATTATTCTGGCCACCATGGACAAGAGGGCTCAGAATATCATTATAAGTGTCATAGATGATGCTACATTTCAGAACTTGATACAATGTAAAACATCAAAGGAGATGTGAGATACTCTGATAGTGTACATGGAGGGTTCAGAAGAAGTTAGACAAGACATGAAGTCTTTGCTAAACCAAGAATATGAGAGCTTCAGACAAGGCAGGTCTGATAGTATAACAGAATGCTATAAGAAATTCTATAGGATAGTTAATGAGTTAATGTCCTATAGAAGAGATTTCAGCAATTATGAGCTGAATGATAAGTTCTTGAGGTCCCTAACAAAGTATTGGGACACCAAGATCTGTGCCATAAGGGAAATGACCAAGTTAGCAGATATTCCTCCTCCAACATTGTTTGGAAAGTTGTTGTCCTATGAAATGCAGTTAATGGTAAGGAAAGAAGAGGAGAAGACTACCAGAATTGAGCATAAAGAAAGAACAGTGGCATTCAAGGCAGAAGCCACCAGGAAATACAAAAGTAAGTCTTCATCTCCACCTCCAAAGGTTGCTAGATCTGAGACAGATGAGACAGAATGCAGGAATTCTGAAAGCAGTGAGAGTGATGAGGATTTTGCAGCTTCCACAAGACACTTTCAGAAGTTTCTAAAGACGAAACAGTGGAGGTCTAAGCCATCCACTTCACAGGGAAAAAGATGACTATTATCAGAACAAGAAGTCATCAAAGAAAGACAGGAGAAAGCCCAAGTCAAGCAAAGCAACTTTATCAAAAATTGTATGTTATTGCTGTAACAGACAAGGACATGTTATTGCTGACTGTCCAGAGAAAAGGAAAGAGTCAACTGATAAGAAGAAGACTCAGATAAAGGGCAAAAAGGAAAGGTCCTTTGTTGCCAAGAAGGACAAAAGCCTGTCAGACATCTCATCTTCAGAAACTGATTCAGAAGCAGAAGCTTATATTGGACTGTTTGTTGAAAAAGAGGAAAAACAGTTCATCGAGTTAATGAACTTTATATATGAGCAAGAGGACAATCAGTGACAATAACTGATGACCTTATCAGAAGGTGACAAAATCCAGGATCAGCTTGGACCTAGTCAAGTACAAAATTGTTCTTTAAGTTCAATTTCTAGTGCTAGTTCAGATTCAGTTACATCAACATCAAGTGATGTCAGTGGATCTGAATCTGAAGGGGATATTCATCAATTAATTGATGAATATAGAGTTCTGTTGCAAGCTTTTAAGAAAAGCAAATCCTTGGCCAAAAGTCAGGCTAAGGAGATTGCTAATCTTAAAGTTGTTGCAACTGATTTTGAGAAGTTGGTTGATCAAAAATTAAATGAAATAACCAGATTGAAAAACATAACTGTTATTCAGATGGGGACTATAACATTCAAGAATGATCAAATCAGAAATCTGGAGATTAGTCCTCAAAAGGAGAGAGATATAGTAGCAAGGTTCTCTAAACCAAAGTCTGTTCTACCTTTAATTGATGAATTTGTACATCAAAAGGGTAAAACTGGATTAGGGTTTACAAAACCTGTTAGGACTGTTCAGTCCAAGTCTAAGGGCAAAGCCCCGGTACTCAACAAGCCTGCTGTGGATAGAACAGCTAGGGTTGTACCTAAGCAAAGGTATAATAGATTTGAGTGCTGGTGTTGTGGAAAGGTAGGCCACTTTGCCATAGACTGTTGGCACAATTCTAGTGCCAAGATGAGTAGCAAACTGCCTGTTGGAAGATCTGCATGTAGCTTTGTTAAGAGGCAAACTAACCAGCACCAAGGACCCAAGAATTCTTTGGGTTCTAAGGTCAACTAATCTGTTTTGCAGGTGAGTCCAAGTGGCCATGCCCCAATATGGTACTTGGACAGTGGATGTTCCAGGCACATGACTGGAACTAGGGGATTGCTAAAGGACTACACATCAATCAAGGATGATCCTAAAGTCACCTTTGGTGGTTCTGAAAAAGGAATCATCAAGGGTTTTGGTAACATCTCTAGCAACCTTATAACAATTACTCAAGTGGCCTATGTTAAAGGTTTGAAACATAACCTTATTAGTATAAGTCAACTGAGTGATTTAGGATATGACATCTCATTTGTCAAAGATGGTTGTCATATCAGGAGGTCAAATGATCAAGAGATCATTCTGACAGGTTATAGAAAGAGAAATGTCTATTACCTAGACATTATGTGTGAGAACAATGTTTCTCCAGTGTGTCTTGTAGCCGATGGGAAAGTCTCTCATTGTGTCAAATGGCATAAGAGGCTAGCCCATCTCAACTACAAGACAATTGACCAACTCTATAGCAAAGAGTTAGTGAGGAATGGTCCTCAGGTTAAGTGTATTAAAGATGGAATATGTTCAGCTTGTCAAAAGGGCAAGCAGACTAGATCCACCTTTAATAGCATTGAAAACAAAGATTCTGTGAGGTGTTTATACCTCTTGCATATGGATCTCTTTGGTCCTATGCCAGTTCACAGCCTAGGTAAGAAGGTGTACACATTTGTGGTTGTAGATGACTACTCAAGCTTTTCCTGGGTGTTCTTCCTTAGACAGAAATCTGAAACACCGAGTATCTTCTATAGTTTTGTCAAACAAATTCAGAATGAGTTAGACAGTACAGTGGTCAAAATAAGAAGTGACCATGGTATTGAATTCCAGTCTGATAGTATGGCAAAGCTATGTGAAGAGTTTGAGATATTTCAGGAATTTTCTTCACCAAGAACACCTCAGCAAAATGGCATTGCTGAGAGAAAAAATAGAACCTTGATTGAGGTTGGTAGAACCCTATTAAGTGACACATCTCTCCCATAATATTTTTGGGCTGAGGCAGTTAACACTGCATGCCATGTAATTAATAGAGCTTCTATCACCAAGTGCCACAATAAGACCCCATATGAGATTGTGAAAGGCAGAAAATCAAACCTATCCTATTTCAGGATCTTTGGTTGTAAATGTTATATACTTAACAATGGTAAGTTTTACTTGACCAAGTTTGCTGCCAAATCCCAAGAGGGGATCTTTGTTGGGTACATCAACAACAGTAAGGCTTATAGGGTCTACAACTTGTCTACTCAAGTTGTAGAAGAGTCAGTACATGTAGTATTTGATAAAGCTAGACTTATTAACAATGAGTTGTCTAGAAGTATTTGCAGCTCCACAGGTGTGACTAAGAAGATGGACAAGCTCACTATTGAAGAAGGATCTACAGCAAGACAGCATGTGGATGATAGTGGCTGTTGTCCAGGGGGAGTACTAGATGCACCTGATGCAGAAGAAGACCAAGGAGTGCAGCAAGTTGAAGAAGCTGAAGGAGTTCAACATGAAGTCAGGCTGCCTCCAGCTAATAGACATCTAAGAGATCATCCAGCAGATCAAATCATTGGTGATCTAAGACAAGGGGTACAAACAAGGAGCAAAAATCTCAGTGCAGTACTCTACTCCAGTTTTCTATCTCAAGTAGAGCCAAAGAAATTTGAAGAAGCCATCCTAGACCCTCATTGGATTGAGACAATGTAAGAGGAGCTGAATCAGTTCAAGAGATGCAATGTCTGGGAGCTTATTCCTAAACCAAAAGACCACAACATAATTAGAACTAAGTGGATCTTCAGGAACAAGTTGGATGAACATGGAGTCATTATAAAGAACAAAGCAAGATTGGTTGCTAAGGGATATATGCAGGAAGATGGTATTGACTTTGATCAAACCTTTGCTCCAGTAGCCAGACTGGAGGCCATAAGGATGTTTCTGGCCTATGCAACCTATCAAGGGTTTAAAGTATATCAAATGGATGTTAAGTCAGCCTTTCTGAATGGTAATCTGAAGGAAAAGGTCTATGTGGAATAGCCATCAGGTTTTGTTGATTCAACTCAACCTAATTATGTCTATAGACTTAGGAAGTCTTTGTATGGGTTAAAACAAGCCCCTAGGGCTTGGTATGAAACCCTGTCTAGTTTCCTCATTGAGAATAAATTCACAAGGGAGAAAATAGACAAGACTCTATTCCTTAGGAAATCCAGAGGCAAGATCATACTAGTCCAAATATATGTAGATGACATCATATTTGGGTCTACTGAAAGTGGTTTTTGCAGAAAGTTTGCAAAACTTATACAAGGACAATTTGAGATGAGCAGTATGGGGGAACTTAAGTTCTTCTTGGGTCTCCAAGTTAGACAGACTGAGAATGGTTTATCCATATGTCAGTCTAAGTTCACCATAGAACTGATAAGGAAGTATGGTATGGAATCATCCAGTACCATGAAAACTCCTATGAGGTCAAGTATGTCTCTTAGCAAAGATGATGCAGAGAAACCTGTAGATAAGACTTTGTATAGAGGGATAGTTGGATCCCTATTGTATTTGACTGCAAGTAGACCAGATATCATGTATGCTACATGTGTCTGTGCTAGGTACCAAGCTTGCCCTAAAGAGTCTCATTTGACAGCAGTCAAAAGAATACTGAGATATCTTAAGGGCACTCCTTATCTAGGCCTTTGGTACCCTAGGAATGGAGACTTTGAACTGACAGGTTATTCAGATGCAGATTTTACAGGCTGCAAAGAAGATAGGAAAAGTACAACTGGAACCTGTCAATTCCTAGGTGGAAGACTGATATCATGGAGTAGCAAGAAGCAAACAAGTGTGGCTATCTCCACAGCAGAATCAGAGTATGTGGCTGCAGGAAGTTGCTGTGCTCAACTTATATGGATACAACATCAGCTAGAAGACTATGATATTTAAGTAAGTAGAACACCACTATTTTGTGATTCTACTAGTGTTATATCTATTGCAAACAATCCTATTTCCCATAGTAGGACTAAACACATTGAAATAAAATATCATTTTCTAAGGGAACATATGGAAAAAGAAGATATTTCACTAGAATATGTTAATACAGATAATCAACAAGCTGACATATATACTAAGCCTTTAGAAGAAACCAAGTTCAATAGGTTTAAAATTGAATTAGGTATGATAAACTTAGAATAAGTTTACAAAAATGGCTAAGTAAAATAGTGTCGACACACAGAGTTGTCTATGTCGAGACAGAGAATTGGTGTCGACACTTCAGAGAAAAGGGGTTGACACATCTAGGAAGTTGATGTCGACACTTCAGAAAATTAGTGTCGATACATGCAGGATAGGTGTCGACACATCCAAGGTGGTGTCGACACTTAAGATTTACTCAGAATTAGTCAAGTAAAGTCTCGACTAAGTGTCGAGCTAAGTGGTGTCGACACATAAACAAGTGTCGACACATATATTCTGTCGACTATACTTGTGTCGACACATAGGTGTCGAGACATTATAAGTCTGCGTCGACACTTTTCAACAGTGTCGACACAATTTAAGTATTTTGACGCGCCCTTTCATCTTCGATCCTAGAAAGGTATAAAAAGGATTTCTCCATTGTCTGTCGACACACTCACCAAAGTTTCGAGACCAAACTTGTGTGTTGACATCTCTCTTCTCTCAATTCAAATTTCTTCAAACCCTAATGGCGCCCAAGCTCGAAGAGAACGTGAATGAAGGATATGAACTGGTGCGGCACGCATTTGATGAGGCGGAACCCGCGATCAAAGGTGTGGTAACCCTAGTTGCAGAATCTGGATTAGAATTCCTTGTTTCAGAACCCATCAAGATCTGGAAGAAGGAGGTCCTGAAATTTCTGAATGGCGCAACCCTAGATGAATCAGGACTAAAGAGTAAGTCAAGGGTTCATGGGGCTAAGGTGAAAGTTTCTCCTAAAAGTCTGAGGAAGGTACTACAACTGCCAAGAACCAAGGAGGAAGAAGATGTTTCTGCATCTAAGACAAGAGAAGCTTTGAGTTGGTGTGGACTGGATTCCAACCTGAAGATAGGTCCTGTGTTCAACAGAAAAAGGAATGAACAGCCAAGGCAAATTTCTCTCTGAAATTGTTGGCAAGGTGATCTTGAGCAAGCCTGGAGGTCATGACAGAGTTTCAGCTTATATGTTTAGTCTAATGACAAGAATTATCTTCACACTACAAACTGATTAGTCTGTATTAGTGTTTGAGAAGATTAAGGAGAGCCTAAAGAAATCCAATTTGGGTAGGATTCTAAGTCTTTACCTAGCTGGTAGTATACCAGAGATAATGACCAAGCTGCAGGATCCAAAATTAACCACATGAGGAGAATAGATTTGAGGATCTTCTCTAGGTGGGATAGGGTCTTGACCAAGGAATTGCCAACTCCTGAGAAGGTAACACCCCAGAAGAGGAATAAGAAATCAACCCCAATGGCTCCAGAATCCTCTAGTAGCTCTGAAGAGCAAGTTGTGTTTACTCCTGATGAAAAAGACACTGGACATGCTGACACGTCTCCAGCTAGACAAGAAGTTGCAGAGAAGCAGGGGGAGCTACCACAAGCAAGCCCAATACACCAGGATTCCATCCAGGGGAGCCTCTACTGGTGGAAGAGCTAACCCCACTGGAAAGTGAACAAGCTACCCACACTATACTTGAGGTAATCACTGAGATTAATGCATTAGATTTCCATATTGAGGATGATGTTTTGTCTGATTCAATACCTAATGTTAATCAGCAACCTCAAACACATAGCCAACCCCAAGATGTTGTCATGGAGGACACATCTGTTGCAGATCAAGTAGTATCTGATCAAGTTGTTGATGAGATTAGAGTTTCTCCACCCCATCCTCAACAAGAATTTACTTTGGAAGAGCTATTACCAGACATTCTTCAAACTGACATTGAAGTTGAGAAAGAAAGTGATGCTGCTGAGGGGGAGAAGGCTCATGTTGAGGGGGAGCAAGTGGAAAATATAGAAGTAGCTGCAGGCAAAGAGACTGAGGTGCCAAGAGATACTGAACAGATTCCAAGGACTGAGAAGGAGTTACCTCCAAGCCCTAAGGACAGGGTTGATATTGCAAGCACATCTGCTTCTGAAGATGAAGAGCCTGCAAGAGCCAAGAAGAGAAAGTTTCAAGTCTTTAAGAGAAGGAGCCAGACATATAAGAAGGATTTACAAACACTAGCACCACAGCCTGCACCACAACCAGCACCATCAATAGATTACAGTTCATTGATGGTGGCCTTCCAAATTAAGTTTGATGAGCAAAGGAAAGCAATGGAAAAATATGTGGATGAAGGACAAAAATCTCTGCAGTTTGATCTTGCACAGGATATTAAGTCCATCAGATTTGAGATGAATCTGAATAAGAAAGAGATGACTGACTGCTTTCATAAAGGAGGGAATGCAGTAGTCTATCTAGCAACTCATCAAGAGAAGATCAAAGCACAAGTGGATGAACTTGAAGTGAAGCAAGGCTATGTTCTGGAGAACCAGCTAAGGATGAATGATAATTTAACTGCTTCACACAATGCAATAGTCACAGAAATGAATAATATAGCTACTGGACAGACTACAACTAATGCTACAGCTAAGGCAGAATTTGATAAAGCATTACAAGAGGGCATAACTGCTGTTAAGACTGCTATACAAGACTCTCAAAAGGCTATAACTGACAAGCTCCAAAGGTTGAAACCTTTCTTTAAGGATGGAGTAAACTATTTGGATGCCCAAATAAGGTTTCAGAAAGATGATCTGAGGGTTCATATTGTTAGAGAAGTCATAAAGGGGGAGAGGGTGTTAGTCAAAGCCAGCTCTGATCATGCAAAATGGATTTCAAATTCCATCAGAGCCACCCTTGGATATCCTTCATTGTGTGATGATTACAATGTAGCAGAGTCTGAGATTCATCCTGCATATCTTGGAGGGGAGCAAGCTGAAGTGGCTCAAGTAATTTACCCTCCACCAGACTTTGATATAATACATGCAGATATACAGTAAATGTATAGCCCACCTAAGGGAAAGCAAAATGTCATCATAGAAAAAGTGGTTCAGCCAGTGCTAGAGGCTATACTAAAAGAACAAGAAGCTTTGTTGCTGAAAGAACAAGAGACTCAGTTGTCTAAGAAGAGATTCAGAGAGCAAGCTGAACTTAGGCCTGATTTTGAACAGTCGAGCCCCACCTCCAAGAATATCATTTTGACTGCTTGGAAAGCTGCCAAGGATAATATTCAAGATAGAAACAAGTGGTATTCTGAACTGGAATGGAGGAAGCATGAGAACAGACAAGAAGTCATTGTGTAGTATAGAAGAAAGGCTAAGATGGGAAAGCTACCTCCTACTGCCCAGGAGACTAGCAAGTACTTTCCCAAGCCTTATCATTACTTTAAAAGGCAGAAGATCAAAGCTGAAGAGTTAAAGAAGAAGGATCTTAAAGGCAAGAAGCCTGCTGCTGATGAAGATGTTGAAGCCCCAGTCCAAGCAGAGATACAATCTGGAAAGGGCATAGTTATCAAGGAGGTTGAGCAGCAATAGAATAGAATTATCTTAAGTTTACTATGTGTAATCACTTGTATTAAAACTTTCTGTAAACTTTTGATAATAAAAATGTTGAAGTTCTTAGAACTATGTGATATGTGTTATATTTATTACATTAATTGTTCTGAGATATTGGTATATACATGTTTTGTTTAATACATGTTTATGAATTTACCCTGTTATATAATCCTGTTTTACATCATACTGTGCTTTTGTTATGTATGATGTATATCATTGACTAAGGGTTATGACTTCTCCAAATAGGGGGAGATTGTTGGGTACATTGGAAAATATATACCTGATTTGAAGAAGCCTCACCCTACTCAATGATATACATCAAAATGTATTTGATGTGTTTTGAGTTTAGTTGTGCAGATTAAGTATTTGCAGGGAAAGCTGAAAAAATTCTAAGTCCATGTGTCGATACCCAGAAGGAAAGTGTCGACACTTAAGAAGACTTGTGTCGACACCCAGAGAAGCAGTGTCGACACTTGGAGTAATTGTGTCGACACCGGGGATGCAGAGTCGACACCAGACAGAAAGTGTCGACACATACAGGTTGTGTCGACACTCAATGAAGAAATGTTCAGTGAAGCAGTGTCGACACTTAGCAGCAGTGTCGACATCTAGAGGAACTTTGTCTACATCAGAAAGTGTCGACACTTGGAGGCTGTGTCGACACTTAGCAAAGTTTAACAAATTCTAAGTATAAGTGTCGACATAATGAAGAATGTGTCGACACACAACAGAAGACTCAACACATGAAGAAAGTGTCGACATAATGAAGAATGTGTCGACACACAGCAGAAGACTCAACACATGAAGAAAGTGTCGACACTAGGAGGCTGCGTCGACACTCAGCAAAGTTCAACAAATTCTAAGTACAAGTGTCGACACAAAGGAGGTGTGTCGACACTCAGCAAAAGTCTCAACAAAAGAAAAATGTGTCGACACAAGGAGCTGTGTCGACACTCAGAAAGTATCAACACAGAAGGCATGTGTCGACACCAAGAAGATGTGTCGACACTGAACAAGTTCAACACAAGAAGATGTGTCGACACAAAGGAGTAGTGTCGACACTTGGCAAAATTCAACTAAGTACTGAAGAACAAGGAGTTGTGTCGACACACAATATCAGTGTCGACACATATTGAAGAAGCTGTGTCGAGAAGTGAGTTCTACAACACAAGGAGTTGTGTCGACACCTTGAAGGCTAGTGTCGACACTTAGTCTACTTGTGTCGACACTTAGTCTATAAGTGTCGACACTTAAAGACAGACTGTCTCGACACTTTCAGACAGTTACAAATATTTCAAGAACTGACTGGATGACATGACAGCTGCCATTCCAGCCGGTCTACTACAACTGTCAAAGATGTCAGAAAGCTGTTAGAAACCGGATCAGCCGATTACCATGAAGAAAGTCTATATAAAGGCTTATACATTCAACAGATGCAATGTTATTGGAAAGCAATTCATTGAAGACCTTCAAGTGAAGATCTAAGTAGTTGGAGAGAGAGAGCTCCTTCCAAGAAGACAGCTGTTGGAACCAGGCTGTGAAGAAGGTTTCAGATTGAGATCTGAAACTTAAGTTGCAGTGATTGAAGATCAGCTGCAGAGAGTATCAACCCTATTGTGTTCTACATTCAAGAAGCTTTGAAGAAAGCCAAGTGAGGTTGATCTCAGCAGAGTTCTTCCAAGAACTCATCATGAAACCTGTCAACTCTTCTCTCTTATTCTGAGTTGTAGGTATATACATTGTATTCTTAATTACTTGTAGGATCCTTAGTGATCTGAGTTGTAAGCCTGTAATTATAAAGGCTGAGTGGTAGGGCCTGTGTGCCTGAGTGTAGGAGATCTATTTCTCTGAGTGTAGGCCTGTTGTAGGCTGAGTGTAGGCCTTCTGGCTAAGTGTAGGTCTTTGGAGAAGACTGAGTTGTAGGGCTGTTGAGCCTGAGTTGTAGGAGTGGGATCACTCTGAGCTGTAGGAACCATTTGGGGTTCTGAGTGTAAGATCTGAGGATCTGAGGTATAGTGGAGGAGTTTGGCCGAATCTAGTACACTACTAGATAGGCGAAGGGGGAAAGTGGATGTACCCAAACCTTGGGGAACCACTATAAATCTGTGTGTTCACTGTGTGCATGCTTTATTCTGTGATTGCTGATTGATTGCTGTGAAGAAGAAGTTATAAATCTGCGATATAATCTGCCTAAAAGTTTAAAAAGATTAAGTCACCTATTCACCCCCTCTAGGTGATTAGGTACAATTTCTTTCAACGACCTATTTCTCACACGCCACTCTGGTTCGGGAACAAGAATAAATTCTCGGTCGGTTTAATGATGATGAAGAAGAAGAAAGTATTTATACTCAAACAGCAAAAATAAACCGGGTTCAGCTAAAACCAGTTTTCCGGGACAGAAGGAACGTGCCACTCTAGTACTATATGAGTACTACTCGGGTACAACAAGGGATACTCGAGTACAAGAAAAGGACTACTCGAGTAGTAAGGTAACTACTCGAATCCTCGAAAGGAACTACTCGAGTAGTAAGGTAACTACTCGAGTACCCAAGAGGAACTACTCTAGTAGTAAAGTAACTACTCGAGTACCCGAAAGGAACTACTCGAGTAGTAAGGTAACTACTCGAGTACTCGAAAAGAACTACTCGAGTAGTAAGATCACTACTCGAGTACAAGAAGAGACCTATTCGAGTACTTAAGGCAGGTACTCGAGTACTCAAAAGGAACTACTCGAGTAGTAAGGTAACTACTCTAGTACTCGAAAAAACTACTCGAGTAGTAAGGTAACTACTCGAGTACTCAGAAGAAACTACTCGAGTAGTAAGGTAACTACTCGAGTACAAGAAAAGACCTACTCGAGTACTTAAGGCAGCTACTCGAGTACTCGAAAGAAACTACTCGAGTAGTAAGGTAACTACTCGAGTACTCGAAAAGAACTACTCGAGTAGTAAGATCACTACTCGAGTACAACCGATGATTTGCATGAACAGTACACCTACACGAGACGCAGGAATTTCACTCGAATCAAGCCTTGCAGGAAAAACAATTTCTTTGCAAATGTAACCTTTTGATCAAACTCTATGAATGAATAGTAAAAGACATTTTTGCATAGTACTATAATATTAAAATAATCATACTTATATATATTTTTGAAAAAGGAAACTACGAGATCAAACGGAGGCCCAAACGATCGCCGAATTAAACGAAACTCACGCCGTAGGAGAATACTAACGCTACGAACACAACGACGAAGTCAAAACCACAATCTGACGAGCCATTCCCGTGATATTAATCTTCAAAGTATACGGCGAACATAAACATTCCAAAACTTCAATCGCGTGCCGAGACTCCAAAAATACTCGGATTGCGACGAAACTTGACGAGTAAGCCCAAAATTACATAACTTAAATTCCAAATGAAAAATTTTCTCATTACAACAAGAATTCGGCCGACTCGACCGCACGGACGAGAAAATGCCTTAACGGCATTGCGTCGTCAACTCGACGCTAAAAGTAACGCCACAACGTCATAAATATGACGTTGCTCATTCAAATAAAATCATCGAGAAATCGGGGGCGTTACAGTCATTTCCCCTAAAAAGAAGTTTCGTCCCGAAACTTAACACAACTCCAAAACCAAATCAAAACGATAAAATCAAACATGACTGAAAACATAAAGACATACGCAAAATTACGAGAAGAGGTGCGGATGAGATTCCCTCATCGCCGATTCTAATTCCCACGTCGCGCTCTCGACGTCTTGATTTCTCCAAAGAATCTTGACCATAGGGATGGTCTTTCTCCGCAACACACGCTCTTGAGAATCAAGAATACGAATAGGACGATCATTACGAACACACTTCCGCAACTGGCTCACATGGAACACATCATGGACACCAGGGAAGGTTGCAGGAAAATCCAGCCTATAAGCTGACACTCCGATGCGCTCAAGAATCTGGAAAGGTCCCACATACCGGGGGTGTAACTTGTGGTTCCTTCCAAACCTTTTAACGCCAGACATCGGAGAAACCTTCAGAAAAATCAAGTCTCCAACGGTAAACTCCAGATCGACCCTTCGTTGATTAGCGTACTTCTCATAGCGCTCCTGAGCCACACAGAGCTTTTCTCGAATATGAGTCACAACACAATTCATCTCCTCAAGGGCTTCCGGACCTAGCAACGGTCTTTCACCAACTTCAGCCCAAAACAAAAGAGTTCTACAACGCCTCCCATATAAGGCCTCAAACGGGGTCATATGCAGACTCTCTTGATAACTATTATTGTATGCAAAATTCATGAGTCTGAGATGCTCATCCCAAGCACCACCATGATCCAAAATATAACACCTGATCATATCTTCTACGATCAGATTTACCCTTTTCGTCTGACCATTCGGCTGCAGATGATAGGCGGTGGAATACCTTACATCAGTACCCAACCCCTCCTGTAAACTCTTCCAAAAACGAGACGTAAATCTGGAGTCTCGATATGATACAATGCTAACAGGCACTCCATGCAACTTGATGACCTCTTCAAGATATATCTCGGTCATCTTCTTCATTGAATACCCAATCTTAAACGGGACAAAGTGAGCACACTTTGTCAATCTGTCAACTATCACCCAAACAGAGTCGTGCCCACAGGGAGATTTTGGTAGTCCGGTGATAAAATCCATTGAAATACTCTCTCATTTCCAACTTGGAATATCAAGCGGTGTCAATTTACCACCAGGCCTTCTATGATCAGCCTTAACACGCTGACACGTATAACATTCTGATACAAACTTCTCGATATCATTCTTCATCCCTGACCACCAAACAATTTGCTTTAGATCCTTATATATCTTAGTGGAACCAGGGTGGTAGGCTACACTGGAACTATGAGCTTCAACACAGATCTTAGCCCGAATATCACCGAAGGCGGGGACACAAAATCTACTCCGATACTTCAAGGTATCCAACTCATCCACAGAGAAATCAGATAACTCTCCCTTCACAGTTCTATTCTAGAGGTGTAACAAATCTGGATCATCCTTCTGATGTGCTCGAGTAAGGGAAATCCAAGAGGGTTCTTCTGCTTCTAGACTAACAGACACAGTACTACTCTCAACTTCAATATCCATCAATAAAAATTCTTCTACCAAGGACTGTACCGACAGGTTAAAAATTTTAATTAGCGGTCTTTCTACTCAAAGCATCGGCTACTACATTAGCCATTCCTGGATGATAAAGAATTTCCACTTCATAATCCGCCACATATTCCAACCAGCGACGCTGGCGCAGATTTAGTTCTTTCTGAGTGAAGACGTACTTCAAACTCTTATGGTCCGCATAGATCTTGCACAACGCGCCATACAATAAGTGTCGCCAAAGCTTCAGCGCATAAATTATAGCAGCAAACTCCAAATCGTGCGTATGATAGTTTCTCTCATGAGTCTTTAGTTGCCTCGATCCGTACGCGATCACTTTACTATCGTGCATTAAAACACAACCAAGTCCGATGTGTGATGCATCGACATACACGACATACTCAACTGCTTCAGTATGTAAGGTTAAAATTGGAGCAGTACATAATCTCTTTTTCAGTTCCTGAAAAGCCTCTTCACACTTATCACTCCAAATGAACGCAATATTTTTCCGAGTAAGTCTAGTTAGAGGAGCAGACAATACTGAAAATCCTTCCACGAATCTTCTATAATAGCCAGCCAGGTCTAAGAAGCTCCTAATCTCCTTAGGTGTAGAAGGTCTTTCCCATTCCATCAAAGCAGAAATCTTGGTCGGGTGTATAGAAATACCGTCCTTGCTTACAACATGACCCAGAAAGGACACCTGAGGTAGCCAGAACTCACATTTGTTCAACTTCGCATATAGCTTATGCTCCCTCAGGGTTGACAAGACCGAACGCAAATGCTGAGTATGCTCCTCAACATTGCGGGAATACACCAAGACATCATCTATAAACACAATAACGAATCGGGACAAGAAATCCTTAAACACCCTATTCATCAAATCCATGAAAGCAGAGGGTGCATTGGTTAAACCGAAAGACATCACCAAAACTCATAATGTCCATGCCGCGAATGAAAAGCGGTTCGGGGAATATCTGCCTCACGAATCCTCAACTGGTGGTAGCCTGGGCAAAGATCGATCTTTGAAAATACTGAGCTACCACGCAACTGATCGAACAAATCATCAATCCTTGGCAGGGGATATCTATTCTTAATGGTTATCTTGTTCAATTCCCTATAATCAATGCAAAGCCTCATCGATCCATCATTCTTCTTGACGAACAAAACAGGAGCACCCTATGGAGAAGAACTTGGTCTAATAAAACCACACCTCAGCAACTCATCGAGCTGAGTACGCAACTCATCCAACTCACGCGGAGCCATACGGTACGATGCTTTGGCAATAGGACGAGTACCTGGCTCGAGGTCTTTCACAAACTCTATCTCCCTTTCAGGAGGAAGTCCTGGAAGACTATCAGGAAAGACATCTGGAAACTCTCGCATCACCGAGACATCCTCAATACGTGGTGTAACAAAAGCTATTTCTAGAGCAGAAATAGAAACTAAAAATGCCTCGCAACCAGTCTCTATAGCATGACAAGCACGTACCACAGAAATGACAGGGGAAACTCTGTCCTGAAATCCATAGACGCTCATAGGTTGTCTGTCGTCCATCCTGAAATCCAATCTCTTAGCCTTCCACTGGATGACCGCATCATACTTAGACAACCAGTCCATGCCCAGAATCACGTTAAAATCAGACAGATCCAAAATCATCAGATCCGCAAAGGCCAGAAAATTGCCAAGATAAATAGGGCATCTCAAAACTCCTTGATTAGACATCACCGAATCACCGGAGGGAAGCTTGACATTGAAGGAGTCTCCTAATTAGTCCACATTCAGGCGATGTTTATCAACAAATCTACGGCCCACAAAGGAATGGGTGGCACCCGAATCGAAAAAAACGCACGCCCACCTATTCTGCACCTTAAACTCCCCTAAAACCATATCATACATAATTAAAAGGACGATAACTAGGGCAACAACGATAAATAATGAGGATAAATTAAACTGGGGCTAACCTGATATCACTTGCGTAGAGGTTTGAGCTTCCTCGCTGGTCATCACGTTCAGCTTTCTTTTTCCTTTATCCAGGTTTGGTGGCGGAGGAAGAGCTCGATGCGGGGCAGGCTGCAGTGGGGACTGAGCCTGGGGGCACGAAGACTTCTGGTCTCCCTTCTGCCCGCACTGGAAGCAAATCCTTTCCTTCACCCAGCACCGACTCACATCATGACCCTTCCTTGCACTGAATGAGCACACTAGCTCTCCCTTGGGTGCACCTTGGATGGCGTGCACCTGCTGCTGCTTCAGGGTGGCAGTTCTCTTGAAACATCTTTCGTAAGGGTGGCTGGGACGACCACAAAAACTACACACTTCCTTACTTTTCTTCTTCGAAGAAAGGCCAGATGCCCTGCAGCTACCATCCTCAACGCCTTTCCTTTTCTCCTTCCTCACCGCAGCACCGCGGTTCTTAGCATTTTCAATCGCCTCCACTTTCAAAGCGGCTTCCACTGCTTCAGCATAACTTTCAGCTCAATAAGCGCATGCCAACAGCTGGACATCGCTTCTTAGTCCTCCAAGGAAACGCTTCACTCTACCCTCCTTAGAAGCTACCAAATCAGGAGAAAACCTGCTCAGTTTGCTAAACTCAATCTCATACTCGCTCACGGTGAGCTGTCTCTGCTTCAAATGCAGGAAGTTATTCGTCAGACGGTCCTGCTTGACCAAAGGTAGAAACTTTTTCAGCAGCATCTTCTTAAAAGATTCTCAAGAACATCCTTCCTTCAGACCCTCTCTTTTCTGAATCCACCAACTTTTTGACAGGACTTTTAACTGATAGGCTGCAATCATCACCTTCTGGGCTTCTAGAATTCCGGAATACGAAAACATCTCCTCGATGGAGATGATCCAATCGTCTATAATCAGAAAGTCGCCACTCCCGTCGTAGGTGGGAGGTCCCAACCGCTGGAAGTGCGATATGAAATTCATTTATGGTGCCATCGCCATCGGGGGCACCAGAGGAACAGGGTTATCGGGCACGGCTTGGACCAAGGCAGGCTCTTGCACTAAAGGTTGTTGCGCGGGAGCGGCAGAAAACAAAGACTGAATTTGTGATTGCATCGCAACCAACTGTCTCGATAGAGCCTCGTTGCTCTAACGCAGACCCTCGATAATCGCATCACTTTGCACACCTGATGACTCACCCTCCGATTGGGGAGTCGACCTCGTCGCAGGACGCTTTGGCGGCATTATAAAAAGAAAACGGACAACTCATCAAAATCCTAGCTTACAACAAAGCCACTCAACTAGTTCAGACCATACTTATATGACACTTGCTTATGCTGCAACTTGCTCTGGGATTTTATAATGATGTTATGTCCTACTTAGGATGATATCATCTCATCCTATTGACTCATGTGTCTATGACATGAATGCATGTATTATTTATTCTTATTTAAAATCATGTGTGTACATGTGTCATCATGTAGAGCTTAACTTAGCACGCATGCTTATGCGATGATATGTAATGTATGTAGTGTTATGCATTCTATAAAAGGCCCTAATGCATGATATGAGCGGCGTACACATGAAATGTTATGCATCCCATACTACATAACATCGCATGCAACGAGGAAAAGAAAACGTGTTAATGGGCACCCATGTGATGGTGGTTATGCATCCCATACTACATAATCGTCACATGTTGCCACCTATGGTGGATCCATATACAAACACATATTATGCATCTCATACTACATAATATGCCTCGTATACTTCTTATCATGCAATGAGTGTAATGACTATGCTTCGGCTAAGGCGTACTGATGACACATCGGTGTGTCTATGAAATGTCACTAAACAACCTACACTAACAAGGGAAGGTTACCCGACCAATTGTCAAGCAACCTCCCTCTGATACCAACTGTCACAACCCACATTTTTACCACAAATAATAACTTATCAGAGTAAGAGAAAATGCGCGTCATGATGCCACGTCAGCAGGGGATAACTGCGGACGCTCAGGCAGACACCTACTTAAACATGAAGAAAGATTCTTTCAGTTATGTTAAGGAAAATCAGCTAAGTGCAATAGTTAGCCGTATCCCTCGGCTTAGTGGCTCACTTAGTCCACGAATCAAAATATAGTTATACGCTGCGAAAAAATACTTATTTAGATTGACTCAAACATCATACGTGAGTATAAACGTCCCCAAAGGACAACTCAAGCTATGCAAGACTCTAAATTTATAATATTAGTACAGATAGCTTTTACGGTCGCCAAATATAACATGCTAGAGTTTTTAAATTATGTAGTGCATGAGATAGTAGTAATAGATTTTATAGTTGAAAATACCTAACATGCATTCCTAGCATAAATCATCCCAGAGAGCAAGTGGTACACATCCACAAATAGAAAAACTAAGCAGCTAGCAAGTATCAAAAAGTAACAATACTGTGGGCGTCAACAAACTGACACGAACCCACATACAGAAAAGTATGTCTGGACCAGTAATTAAATAAACAACAAACTACCTCGTTGAGACGAGGTAACAACCACGACCAACACTGCCGCCCAGAAACTCCAAAACTAGCTCTGCTATCTGCTACTGCTCTGAACCTGAGGCATTCCAAACACAGAACACCTCAGCAAGAAGGAACAAATGGTGGCAGAAATTAATAAGCTCAAATAAACAAAGTTCAAAGGGGGTACCAACTCAAGACCAACGGTACTGAAATAAATTACAAAAAGAGCAACAAGTCATCATCATGAAGAAGAACTCTTACGTGATTCATCACGTACAACAATAGTACACCAGACACACAAGGCTATAAGGTGACAACATGAATAATTCGTAAGGAAGAAATACAAATCCTTTATTAGGCACCTGTGGTTGACTTTACCCAAAAACACGGGCGAGGTGGTCACCCGTGGACACACCACCCAAAAACACGGGTGAGGTGGTCACTCTTGGACACACCACCCAAAAACACGAATATAAAATCTGTCTAACTGCGAGGGAGTCTCATACTCTCCACTATACACCGCAGACACCCAAAAACCAGGTAGACTTCCACAGGGCACTAATGAAGGAAACTAACACTGCGGACGTGGAATCGTCCACTAACTCCTGCAATCAAGAAAACCACCAAGAAACACCACATATCTCGAGATTTGGCTTGTCAAATTCTACTTGACATACAAGATACAAGACATGGTTGATCAACCCTTAGGAACGATATACAAACCTAATTAAACTCTAATACGATCAATAAATATAAATAAGGCGTTTAAACCATCAATAAGACACATCAAGAACGATCAAACATATCCGGACAAAAAATTGAGTTCACTATGACAAAACATTACAACATCATGTGATCGTTGAAACAGTTAATTATAACAATAAATTGGAAGAATAAGCGCAGTAAATTTTAAAGACATGAAAATATAGCCATTACCATCAAATTGGACAAGAAGAAACGAGGGGAAACCACCACTTGCCTTGGTTTAACCGGAAAAGTCTACTGAATCACTCCACGTCGTAGATCGGGGCAAAAGGATGCGGGAGGAGTTGAAATCTGAACAAGAACGGCCGAAAAGGAGGTTAGGGCTGAAAACCCCTAACGAGAAATCTCTAGAAATGGGGAAGATATTACCACGATGGCGTAGCTCTCGGCGAAAGCTTTCCAGATCTATAATCGGTTGAAGAATTCGAGCACCGGAGCACCGTCGGCGGCCACCGGAAGAGGTACGGACAGACGACCTATTTCTCACATGCAGCTCTGGTTCGGGAAGAAGAAGAAATTCTCGGTCAGTTTAATGATGATGATGAAGAAGAAGAAAGTATTTATACTCAAATAGCAGAAATAAAGCAGGTTCAGCTAAAACCAGTTTTCCGAGATAGAAGGAACGAGCCACTCAAGTACTATAGGGGTACTACTTGGGTACAACAAGGGATACTCGAGTACAAGAAAAGGACTACTCGACTAGTAAGGTAACTACTTGAGTACTCGAAAGGAACTACTCGAGTAGTAAGGTAACTACTCGAGTACCCGAGAGGAACTACTCGAGTAGTAAGGTAACTACTCGAGTACCCGAAAGGAACTACTCGAGTAGTAAGGTAACTACTCCAGTACTCGAAAAGAACTACTCGAGTAGTAAGATCACTACTCGAGTACAAGAAGAGACCTACTCGAGTACTTAAGGCAGCTGCTCGAGTACTCGAAAGGAACTACTCGAGTAGTAAGGTAACTACTCGAGTACTCGAAAAGAACTACTCGAGTAGTAAGGTAACTACTCGAGTACTCGGAAGGAACTACTCGAGTAGTAAGGTAACTACTCGAGTACAAGAAAAGACCTACTCGAGTACTTAAGGCAGCTACTCGAGTACTCGAAAGGAACTACTCGAGTAGTAAGGTAACTACTCGAGTACTCGAAAAGAACTACTCGAGTAGTAAGATCACTACTCGAGTACAACCGATGATTTGTATGAACGGTACACCTACACGAGACGCAGGAATTTCACTCGAGTCAAGCATTGCAGGAAAAACAATTTCTTTGCAAATGTAACATTTTGATCAAACTATATGAATGAATAGTAAAAGACATTTTTGCATAGTACTATAATATTAAAATAATCATACTTATATATATTTTTGAACAAGGAAACTACGAGATCAAACGGAGGCCCAAACGATCGCCGAATTAAACGAAACTCACGCCGTAGGAGAATACTGACGCTACGAACACAACGATGAAGTCAAAACCACAATCCGACGAGCCATTCCCGAAATATTAATCTTCAAAGTATACTGCGAACATAAACCATCCAAAACTTCAATTGCGCGCCGAGACACCAAAAATGCTCGGATTGCGACGAAACTTGACGAGCAAGCCCAAAATTACATAACCTAAATTCCAAATGCAAAATTTTCTCATTACAATAAGAATTCGGCCGACTCGACCTCACGGATGAGAAAATGCCTTAACGGCATTGCGCCGTCAACTCGATGCTAAAAGTAACGCCACGACGTCATAAATATGACGTTGCGCATTCAAATAAAATTATCGAAAAATTGGGGGCATTACAAGCAGTAAATCTACACTAGGAGTTCTATGTATATAGTACAAAAGTAAAAACATGTACAATACAAGTAAGTAGAGAACTGAAAGTAAGAGCAGGAAAGTAAAGCTATGCTACCACTACTCTACCATCACAAACATACATTAACTTATAAAAATGCCCATACAAATTTATAAGTTAAGGTTTCCAGGAAATTTAACTTATCATATAAAAGAGCCCATACTAATTTATATGATAAGGATCTATGAATCATATGACCTAATATGAATGAATGTTTATGATGCAATTTATGCAATAGGCAAGTGCAACTCACACACAACGACTATGTGATCACAGACCTTTAGTTCCCACTTTTTGAGAGCTAGCTTCACTCTCGGGTACCATAGTTGTGGCTAACGGCAACAGCGGAGCGGGCATCTCCACTTCTAGGCAGGTATGCACACTACCAAACCTATACCACCTCTCATACGCCTCTGTACACGTCCTAGGTGCACTCTAGAGTCTGCGTACACATTTTGCTGACTACATGTCAGACTTGTTCGGTCGGGTGTGCGTTATCGGGGATCGTCCTCCAGACCGCAGTGTAAAACAACCCACTAGCCCCTCAAACCTTCACTCCCGCCTGAGTCACTGTACTGTCATCGGTGTGACGATCGGCCCAGTACCGCATGACTCGCCACAGAATTTATGCACATGCAAGTATTTCATCTCGAGCCTTCAGCTAGCAGGACCAACCTGTTTTGATTCCCTCAAACCCTTCACGGGTGAGCCTGCAATATATATCCCTCCAACCCATCGCGGGTGAGAACACACAATAGTGTCTTTATTCAGAATCCCTCAAACCCATCACAGGCGAGAATGAACCATAATGTCTTAACCTATTAGACTACTCTTGTCTACGGGTTATTATACTTAGTGATTTAAGGTTAATCTCAGGACTGCCCAGGGTATACCCGGTGAAGGGCTCTCGGGGGCACTAGGAACTACGATGAGATTACACCGAAAGCTCCCTTTCTCAAGGATATTTACTTTAGTTGATGACTACCCATAATTCACCCCCAGCTCTCGTTATTACTCTTGAGTGATCCTAATAACTTAAGATGTTCTCAGAAGGGCGACGGTCTTCCGTCGGCCTCCACTCCAGTTGTTTTCCAAGGGCTTGCACTTTTACTCTCGTCACTAGGACAACACTACCCACCAAGGTTATTCTCCAACTGTAATCTCTAGCTCATCCGTCGATCTATCCCCCGGTGGTACTTATAGTATAACCTACTTGTACTATGTGCAACCCATGACCTAATACCACCCCGAAATAGAACTTCCAATTCATTGGTCCATGTAACACCCCCTATCCGTCGCATAGCATATAGCAGTAGGTCCGGCCAGGGCCCGACGCCATATACCACAGACAGACCGGGTGGTTACGTATGGAAACCATCCAACCAATCTCAACGTCCTACACAGAGCATTCTAGCGGAAGCAGTTTATATAAGTTGTAAACAAGAACCCAGCATTAGAGCATGAATGTCCACTATTTCATAATTAGGAATGTTATACAAAATACACAAAATCGGCCTTAAGGCCTTACAGAGTGTTTCACTTGAATAATGCATGATTTACAAACCTCGACACGCAGGCCGGTCATACATGAATAAAACAGAAACATTTCTACTTGGGCCTTCGAGGGCCAGCTTCGCAAAAAGGGCTTTAGCCCGCTATTGACCGCTTGGTCCAGCTGCACCTGCAAGCAACAAACCACCGCACGGTGGCAAAACAAGGCAACGGTCAGCAATGCTGACCAAATTATAACGATCCCGCCCCCAACTCGGGGCGGCGATGCTCCTTCCCTGCATTTCATTAGCATAAGCGAGCCATACATATAACCATAGCCATTTCATCACAGACGTTGGCTCGTACGGCCACACGTCCCGTGCACTCAGGGCACATTCTCGGTGAACCGGTCGATGTTACGTCAATTAAAGCCATTAACATTCCGGACTCACCACCGCCACTTAGACGGCCATTCCTATGAGCAATTCGTCTTCCTGGCCTGGGTCACGACAATTTAAGCCATTGACCGCCGAAGACTCCCATCTATGCCAACGGCGAGTGCCACGTAACCTTAGGTCTCTCTAACCGAACGACATAAAGCGGGTACGGTTCCATCTAACCCGTGCTCACATCGCAACGACAATTTAAGCCATTTATGCGGGTCAAACTTCCACCGAGTCTCATTCTACCGCAAGACACATAACCCCGTTATGTTCAAGTTGGCTCTCAGGCCACCAAGTTGGCAAGATCTCGTATCCGCCCAGTTTTCCGGGTGCACCTTTGGGTTAGTCCCCAAGGCTCCCTGCTGCAATCTACCGCGTAGAAAACCCGAAAACAAACCATAGCACGGAGTCTTCTCCGGCCTTATGCAATGCAACATCACCGATCCAGACTAACATGTCCGGGTAGGCTTCACACAAAATGCCTACGTCCGTTCTCGCATACGGACTCTAAACAACGGGGACTTTACATATCTACCCGAAGGAACGCCTCCAACTCTCCGCAAACTCGCGAGAGCGGGCTTCCTATGCTAAGAAAAGGAGCGATTCATGCTCAAGATGAGGATCGTTACCCTTGAGTTCCTCTTTGGCGCCATCGAAAAGTAATCGGATAGAAATCACCGCACTTGCGTTGCCTCCGTGGATCCGGAGTCGGCTTGCGATTCGGAGCTCCGAAGCTCCTCCAATGGCGGATCTAGCTCTTCTTCTTCTTGCCTTAGCTCTCCTCTCTCCAAGGATTTAGAAAGAGAACAAGTGAGGAAAAGTGAGGTTTTCCAAGTCAACTCACGGGTATATCCTCTCAGGAACAACCCTCAGCCGTCGGATCTCAACCTAAGGAAACGAACGGCTTTGATTCGGGGCTGAAATGCCCAATCTGGGCCGAACACGGCCTGGCACACGCCCGTGTCCAGGGCCGTGTGCCGCATTCGCCGTCAAAATCGAATCACCTGGAACCTCACACGGGTCTCGAACACGCCCGTGTTCCAGCTGACACGGCCGTGTAGCCGGCCGTGTACCCCATGATTTTCCCCCGTTTTCAACCCGAGCACTGCACGGGTCCTAGGACACGCCCGTGTCCTTGCCCGTGTCACCTTGACACGCCTGGGCTCCAGGCCGTGTACACGGGACATTTCGTCGAGGGAAGATCGACGACTTGATGACACGGCCTTGGACACGCCCGTGTCCTAGGCCGTGTTCCTTGTCTCGACGATCGTCGAGTGAATCTCGACGACTCCCCGGGACGATCGTCGACACGGGTCGACACGCCCGGCGACACGCCCGTGTCGCGGGCCGTGTGCCCATTCTCGACGAATCGTCGAGTATAACTCGACGACTTCACGACTAAGTATCGACACGGGTCGACACGCCCTGCAACACGCCCGTATCGCAGGCCGTGTGCCCATTCTCGACGAATCGTCGAGTATAACTCTGGCCCAAAACGTCCCCCTTTGCTCCTTTGAGTTTCGGGGCGTTACAGTCCACCTGCCCCTGACTATTTATCCTAGGATGGTATGGACTGATGCAGTGAGCATATTGATTTTCATAATTTTCTTAAGTCATTAAAGCCTCTAATTAAATTATTTAATTAATTCCCTAGGTCATTTAATACATGAAGTATTACAAATTATAATCCACTGACCTAAGGAATTTTTTCTAAGTTGCATCTTGGTAAAATATTGCTGTATACCAAAATTCATAATGTTCCTTTGATTATTTCTATTTATTCCTTAATTAATACAAAACTCACATAATTGTCATTTTTCAAATGAAGTATAAGGAATACATTGCTCAAAATTCTAGGAATATTACAGAGCATATATATCATTAATTTAAGGCGAATAGAAGAGTTTCATCAACCTCTATAATGTAATGGCCTACCAATTTCAATTCCTAATAATTTACCAAAATGTCATTATGCTAACTTAAAAAATTATAAGGACATCCAAAAATTTTGAATAATTATACAAGGCTAATCATACAATTATACAACACTAGAAATTTTTCCAAAATTTACTGATATATATTTCCATCATTTCATAAATAAATGCAATAAGGGTAAAATGGTAATTTCCATGTATTTTGCTCCAAAATTCTCAAACAGTGGGATAAAACTTTTCATGAGTCAAATATGACCTATCTTTTGTTTTGACAGATTTTTGGGGTTTTGTTTTTGATCAAAAGCCTATTTTCCAATTTATTTATCAAAAAGGCCTAAACTTATAAAAATTCAAATAATGGGATTTTTGCTCCCAAAAATCCCATTATTACTATGAGGGGTGAACTTTACTACAATGAGCCTCTGACATCAATTCCATGATTTTTGAATGTATCAAATAGGCTGAATATGCAATATTTCAAAAATTGCTATTTGCACCCCAAAGCTATATATAGCCAACACATGCAAATGGGTTAACCTAGCATGCAGTGGTCCAAATGTGCTAAAATTTTTACCATACACATATAATGTCCCCAAGGACTTGCCACCAAACTTTGGGGCCATTTGGAGTCATATTACTCCAATTATTTCATTTATTTAATTATGTGTATTATGACAAATACTATAGAAAAATTGCTCCCAAAATTCCCATTTTTTGGCAGGGGCTAAGTATGCCCTAATCATGCATGCACCCAAACTATGGTGTCATTTTGATTGCTGGTTTGGCTTGAGCATCAATTTGAAATTCTGCCCTAGTCAAGGACCAGTCCTGGGAAAACTGACCTACATCCCACTCTACTATACCACATTTGATGTTTAAGATGCCATATTAAAGTTAAGACAATAAGATACAAATTTTATTTAGGGTTCATGTTCTGGAAATGCATCTAAGAAGCCTAAATTTGGCTTGTAGAATGACTGAAATTGTGTGACAGATATATATATATATACTATAGTTTTTATTTAATTTAATTTAATCAGTTGCACGAATCTTAAAGCGATATGGACGGGATCGCGTCTTCTTCTACCTCCAGCCGACGGCTAGGATTCATTCTTCCTGGGCCACTTTTGCGGGCTGTTTCCGGCCATCTGAGGCTGCGCCACCGCCGACGATTGTCTCCTCCACCTTCACTAAAGTGGTGGCTAACATTTCCCGGCGGTGAGGCCTCCAGAATTGGCCTTGTTGGGTACATTGGAATATATGTACCTGATTTGAAGAAGCCTCACCCTACTCAATGATATACATCATGGTGTATTTGATGTGTTTTTGAGTTGATGTGTGCAGGTTAAGTAATTGCAGGGAAAGCTGAAAAGTTTCTAAGTCCATGTGTCGACACCTAGAAGAAAAGTGTCGACACTTAAAAAGGCTTGTGTCGACACCTAGAGAAGCAGTGTCGACACTTGGAGTAATTGTGTCGACACCAGGAATGCAGAGTCGACACCAGAAGGAAAGTGTCGACACATACAGGCTGTGTCGACACACAATGAAGAAATGTCCAGAGAAGCTGTGTCGACACTTAGAAGCAGTGTCGACACCCAGAGGAACTTTGTCGACATCAAAAGTGTCGACACTAGGAGGCTGTGTCGACACTCAGCAAAACTTCAACAAAGTTCAAGTACAAGTGTCGACACTAGGAGGCTGTGTCGACACTCAGTAAAACTTCAACAAAGTTCAAGTACAAGTGTCGACACTAGGAGGCTGTGTCGACACTCAGCAAATTTCAACAAAGTCTAAGTACAAGTGTCGACACAAAGGAGATGTGTCGACACTCAGCCAAAGTCTCAACACATGAAGAATGTGTCGACACAAAGGAGATATGTCGACACTCAGCAGAAGTATCAACACAGAAGGCATGTGTCGACACCAAGGAGATGTGTCGACACTTAGCAAGTATCAACACAAGGAGATGTGTCGACACAAAGGAGTTGTGTCGACACTTACAAGAAATCAACTAAGTATCAAAGAAGAAGGACTTGTGTCGACACACAGGATCAGTGTCGACACATGTTGAAGAAGCAGTGTCGAGAAGCAGATTCTACAACACAAGGAGTTGTGTCGACACCATGAAAGCTAGTGTCGACACTTAGTCTACTTGTGTCGACACTTAGTCTATCAGTGTCGACACTAAAATACTGACTGTCTCGACACTTTCAGACAGTTACAGAAAATTCAAGAAGTGACTGGATGACTTGACAGCTGCTATTTTAGCCGGTCTACTGCAATTGTCAGAGCTGTCAGAAAGTTGTTAGAAACCGGAACAGTCGGTTACCTTGAAGAAAGTCTATATAAAGACCCTTCTCCTTCGACAGAAAGATGATTGAAGATTGGGTTTTGGATTCATTGAAGATTTAACAACACTAAAAGAAGAAGACCTTCAAGTGAAGATCTAAGAAGTTGGAGAGAGAGAGCTCCTTCTAAGAAGACAGCTGTTCAACCAGGCTGTGAAGAAAGTTTCAGATTGAGATCTGATTCTTAAGTCAGCAGTGATTGAAGATCAACTGCATAGAGTTTCAACCCTACTGTATTCTAATTCAAGAAGCTTTGAAGAAAGCCAAGGGAGGTTGATCTCAACAAAGTTCTTCCAATAACTCATCAAGAAACCTGTCAACTCTTCTCTCTCATTCTGAGTTGTGGGTATATACTTTGTAATTTTAATTTCTTGTAGGATCCTAAGGGATCTGAGTTGTAAGCCTGAAATTATAAAGGCTGAGTGGTAGGGCCTGTGTGCCCGAGTGTAGGAGATACTTTTCTCTGAGTGTAGGCCTTGTTGAAGGCTGAGTGTAGGTCTTTGTGAAAACTGAGTGGTAGGGCTTTTGTGCCTGAGTTCTAAGAGTGGGATCACTCTGAGCTGTAGGAACCTATTTGGGGTTCTGAGTGTAAGATCTGAGGATCTGAGGAATAGTGGAGAAGTTGGGCCGAATCTAGTACACTACTAGATAGGTGAAGGGGGAAAGTGGATGTACCCAGACCTTGGGGAACCACTATAAAATCTGTGTGTTCTCTCTGTGTGCTTTATCCTGTGATTGTTGTGTTGTATTGCTGTGAAGAATTGCTTATAATTCTGTGTTTCTGCCTTTAAAGTTTAAAAAGATTAAGTGCACCTATTCACCCCCCCTCTAGGTGTTTAGGTACTAGTTCTTTCAAGTGGTATCAAAGCGAGGTTACTCAAAAAGGATATAACAGTCTGAGTAAAAATCCTGTAGGCAGAATCAAGAATCAAGAAAATGGGTTCAACATAGAATCACAAAGAACTAGGATCCATAAAGTTGCCAATCTGTAGAAAGGAGATTTTTGGCATTTGGAAAGAATGGGTTAGACTATTTATGCAAGCCTCTGACCCTAGAATCTATATTACAGTCAAAGAAGGGTCATATGTGCCAATGAAAGTATCAGTTCTGGATGCAAACCAGAGAACTCCAAAAGACTATTCAGAGATGACTAAAGATGAAATTATTCTGGCCACTATGGACAAGAGGGCTCAGAATATTATTGTGAGTGCAATAGATGATGCCACATTCCAGAATTTAATTCACTGTAAAACATCAAAGGAAATATGTGACACACTGATAGTGTACATGGAGGGCTCTAAAGAAGTTAGACAGGACATAAAGTCTTTATTAAATCAGGAGTATGAAAGTTTCAGACAAGACAGGTCTGATAGTATAATAGAATGCTACAAGAAATTCTATAGGATTGTCAATGAGTTGATGTCTTATGGAAGAGAATTCAGCAACTATGAATTCAATGATAAGTTCTTGAGATCCCTGACTAAGGACTGGGATATCAAGATTTATGCTATAAGGGAAATGGCCAAATTAGCAGACATTCCTCCTCCAACATTGTTTGGAAAACTGTTATCATATGAGATGCAGTTAATGGTAAGAAAGGAGAAAGAGAAGACTACCAGAGTTGAGAACAAAGAAAGAGTTGTGGCTTTCAAGACAGAAGCCACAAGGAAATATAAAAGTAAGTCTCCATCTCCACCTCCAAAAGTTGCTGAGACTGAGACAGATGAGTCAGAAAGCAAGAAATCTGAAAGCAGTGAGAGTGATGAAGATTTTGCAGCTTTCACTAGACATTTTCAGAAGTTTCTTAAGAAGAAACAGTAGAGGTCTAAGCCATCCACTTCACAGAAGTCATCAAAGA
Organism: Platanthera guangdongensis; assembly: GCA_039583875.1. Taxonomy (NCBI): domain Eukaryota; kingdom Viridiplantae; phylum Streptophyta; class Magnoliopsida; order Asparagales; family Orchidaceae; genus Platanthera; species Platanthera guangdongensis. Next base: position 117,720,919 of record CM077153.1, on the reverse strand, counting down.
ATGAAAGAATAAAGTCCAGGCAAAGTAAAACTACATCCTCAAAGATAGTTTGATATTGTTGTAACAGACATGGACATGTTGTTGCTGACTGTCCAGAGAAGAGGAAAGAGTCAACTGATAAGAAGAAGACTCAAATCAAGGGCAAAAAGGAAAGGTCCTTTGTTGCTAAGAAGGACAAAAATCTGTCTGATATGTCATCTTCAGAATCAGATTCAGAAGTTGAAGCTTAAGCTTATATTGGACTGTTTGCTGAAGAAGAGGAAGATGAGTTCATACAATTAATGAACTCAATATATGAGCATGAGGACAATCAGTGTCAGGGACTGATGGCCTTATCAGAAGGAGACAAAATCCAGGATTAGCCTGGACCAAGTCAGGTACAAAATTGTTCTGTTAGTTCAATTTCTAGTACTAAGTCAGATTCAGATACATCAGCATCAAGTGATGTTAGTGGATCTGAATCTGAAGGAGACATTCATCAGTTGATTGATGAATATAGGGTAGTGTTGCAAGCTTTGAAGAAAAGCAAATCCTTGGCCAAGAGTCAGGCTAAGGAGATTGCCAGTCTTAAAGTAGCTGCAACAGATTTTGATAAGTTGATTGATCAAAAATTAAATGAAATAGCCAGACTGAAGCACATTACTATTATTCAGATGGGGACTATAACATTTAAAAATGATCAAATTAGAAATCTGAAGATTAGTCTTCAGAAAGAGAGAGATATTGTAGCAAGGTTTTCTAAACCAAAATCTGTTTTACCTTTGATAGATGAATTTGTACATCAAAAGGGTAAAACTGGATTGGGGTTTACAAAACCTGCCAGGACTGTAAAGTCCAAATCTAAGGGCAAAGCCCCAGTACTCAACAAGGAGTCTGCTGTAAATAAAACAGTCAGGGTTGTACCTAAACAAAGGTACAACAGATTTGAGTGCTGGTGTTGTGGCAAGGTAGGCCACTTTGCCATAGACTGTTGGCACAATTTAAGTGCCAAGGTGAGTAGCAATCTGCCTGCTAGAAAAGCTACAGGTAGTTTTGTTAAGAGGCAAACTAACCAGCACCAAGGACCCAAGAATTCTTTGGGTTCTAAGGTTAACTTATCTGTTTTGCAGGTGAGTCCAAGTGACCATGCCCCAATATGGTACTTGGACAGTGGATGTTCCAAGCACATGACTGGAACTAGGGGATTGCTGAAGGACTATACACCAATCAAGGATGGTCCTAAAGTCACCTTTGGTGGTTCTGAAAAAGGAATCATCAAAGGCTTTGGTAACATTTCTAGCAACCTTATTACAATTACTCAAGTGGCTTATGTTAAAGGTTTGAAACACAAACTCATTAGTATAAGTCAGCTGAGTGATTTAGGATATGACATCTCATTTGTCAAAGATGGTTGTCATATCAGGAGGTCAAATGATCATTCTGACAGGTTATAGGAAGAGAAATGTCTATTGTCTAGACATTATGTGTGAGAACAATGTTTCTCCTGTGTGTCTTGTAGCTGATGAGAAAGTCTCTCATTGTGGAAAATGGCACAAGAGGCTAGCCCATCTTAACTATAAGACAATTGGTCAACTCTATAGTAAAGAGTTAGTGAGGAATGGTCCTCAGGTTAAGTGTATTAAGGATGGGATATGCTCAGCTTGTCAAAAGGGCAAGCAGACCAGATCCACCTTTAATAGCATTGAGAACAAAGATGTTGTGAGGTGCTTATACCTCTTGCATATGGATCTTTTTGGTCATATGCCAGTTCACAGCCTAGGTAGGAAGGTCTACACATTTATGATTGTAGATGACTACTCAAGGTTTTCCTGGGTGTTCTTCCTTAGACAGAAATCTGAAACTCCAAGTATCTTATACAGCTTTGTTAAACAAATTCAAAATGAATTGGACAGTACAGTGGTCAAAATCAGAAGTGACCATGGTACTGAATTTTAGTCTGACAGTATGACAAAGCTATGTGAAGAGTTTGGGATATTTCAGGAATTTTCTTCACCAAGAACACCTCAGCAAAATGACATTGCTGAAAGGAAAAATAGAACTTTGATTGAGGCTGGTAGAACCCTATTAAGTGACACATCTCTCCCAGAATATTTCTGGGCTGAGACAGTAAATACTTCATGTCATGTAATTAAAAGAGCTACTATCACCAAGAGTCACAATCAGACCCCCTATGAGATTGTGAAGGACAGAAAACCAAATCTATCCTATTTCAGGATCTTTGGTTGTAAATGTTATATACTTAACAATGGAAAGGCTTACTTAACCAAGTTTGCTGCCAAATCCCAAGAGGGGATCTTTGTTGGGTACAACAACAATAAGGCTTATAGGGTCTACAACTTGACTACTCAAGTTGTAGAAGAGTCAGTTCATGTAGTCTTTGATGAAGCTAGACTCATTAACAATGAATTGTTTAGAAGTGTTTGCAGCTCCACAGGTGTAACTGAGAAGATGGACAAGCTTACTATTGAAGGAGGATCTACTGCAAGTCAGCATGTGGATGATAGTGACTGCTATCCAGGGGGAGTACAAGATATTCCAGTTAATGAAGAAGATCAAGAGGAGCTGCTGAATGAAGAAGCTGTAGGTGCACAACCAGAAGACAGGCTACCTCCAACTAATAGACATTTAAAAGATCATCCAGCCAATCAAATTATTGGTGATCTCAGACAAGGGGTACAAACAAGGAGCAGAAATCTAAGTTCAGTACTCTACTCCAGTTTTCTATCCCAAGTAGAGCCAAAGAAATTTGAAGAAGCCATCCTAGACCCTCATTGGATTGAGGTCATGCAAGAGGAGCTGAACCAGTTCAAAAGATGCAATGTCTGGGAGCTAGTTCCTAAACCAAAAGACCACAACATTATTGGGACTAAGTGGATCTTTAGGAACAAGTTGGATGAACATGGAGTTATTATAAAGAACAAAGCAAGACTGGTTGCAGAAGGTTATAGGCAGGAAGAAGGTATTGACTTTGATCAAACCTTTGCTCCAGTAGCCAGACTGGAAGTTATAAGGATGTTCTTGGCTTATGCAACCTATCAAGGGTTTAAAGTATACCAAATGGATGTTAAGTCAGCCTTTCTGAATGGAAATCTGAAGGAAGAAGTCTATGTAGAACAGCCATCAAGTTTTGTTGATTCTATCAAACCTAATTATGTCTATAGACTTAGGAAGGCTTTGTATGGGTTAAAACAAGCCCCTAGGGCTTGGTATGAAACCCTGTCTAGTTTCCTCATTGAGAATAAATTCACAAGGGGGAAAATAGACAAGACTCTATTCCTTAGGGAATCCAGAGGCAAGATCATCTTAGTCCAAATATATGTAGATGGCATCATATTTGGGTCTACAGAAAGTAGTCTTTGCAGAAAGTTTGCAAAACTTATGCAAGGATAATTTGAAATGAGCAGTATGGGGGAACTTAAGTTCTTCTTGGGTCTCTAAGTTAGACAGACTGAGGATGGTTTAACCTTATGCCAGTCTAAGTTCACCCTAGAATTGATAAGGAAGTATGGTATGGAATCATCCAGTACCATGAAAACTCCTATGGGGTCAACAATGTCTTTGTGCAAAGATGATGCAGGGAAACCTGTAGATGAAACTTTGTATAGAGGGATAGTTGGCTCCCTACTATATTTGACTGCAAGTAGAGCAGATATCATGTTTGCTACATGTGTTTGTGCTAGGTACCAAGCTTGCCCTAAAGAATCTCATTTGACAGCAGTCAAAAGAATTTTGAGATATCTTAAGGCACACCTTATCTAGGCCTTTGGTACCCTAGGAATGGAGACTTTGAACTGACAAGTTATTCAGATGCAGATTTTGCAGGCTGCAAGGAAGATAGGAAAAGTACAACAGGTACCTGTCAATTCCTAAGTGGAAGGCTGATATCATGGAGTAGCAAGAAACAAACAAGTGTGGCTATCTCCACAGCAGAATCAGAGTATGTGGCTGCAGGAAGCTGCTGTGCACAACTACTATGGATACAACACCAGCTAGAAGATTATGGTATACAAGTAAGTAGAACACCTTTATTTTGTGATTCTACTAGTGTTATTTCTATTGCAAATAATCCTGTCTCCCATAGTAGGACTAAGCACATAGAAATAAAATACTATTTTCTAAGAGAACATGTGGAAAAAGGAGATACTTCACTAGAGTATGTTAATACAGATAATCAGCCAGCTGACATGTATACTAAGCCCTTAGATGAAATCAAATTCAATAAATTCAAAATTGAATTAGGGATGATAAACTTAGAATAGTTTATAAAAATTGGCTAAGTAAAAAGGTGTCGACACACAGAGTTGTCTGTGTCGACACATAGAAGTGGTGTCGACATTTCAGAGAAATGGTGTCGACACATCTAGGAAGTCTATGTCGACACTTCAGTGAATTAGTGTCGACACATGCAGTGTAGGTGTCGACACATCCAAGGTGGTGTCGACACTTAGACTTTACACAGAATTAGTCTAGTAAAATCTCGACTAAGTGTCGAGCTAAGTGGTGTCGACACATAAACAAGTGTCGACACATATATTCTGTCGACTATACTTGTGTCGACACATCGTTGTCGAGACATTATAAGTCTGTGTCGACACTTTTCAACAGTGTCGACACAATTTAAGTATTTTGACGCGCCCTTTCATCTTCGATTCTAGAAAGGTATAAATAGGTTTTCGCCATTGTCTGTCGACACGCTCACCAAAGTTTCGAGACCAAACTTGTGTGTCGACATCTCTCTTCTCTAAATTCAAATTTCTTCAAACCCTAATGGCGCCCAAGCTAGAAGAGAATGTGAATGAAGGATATGAACTCGTGCGACACGCATTTGATGATGCTGAACCCGAGATCAAAGGCGTGATAACCCTAATAACAGAGACTGGGTTAGAATTTCTTGTATCTGAACCAATCAAGATATGGAAGAAGGAAGTCCTCCAATTTCTGAATGGAGCAACTCTAGATGAATCATAACTCAAGATTAAGTTCAGAGTTCATGGGGCAAAGGTGAAGGTCTCTCCTAAGAGTCTGAGAAAGGTACTACAACTACCAAGAACTAAGGAGGAAGAAGATATATCTGCTTCTAAGACCAGAGAAGCATTACAATGGTGTGGACTGGACTCCAACATGAAAATAGGATCTGTATTCAACAGAAAAGGAATAAACATGCAAGGCAAGTTCTTATCTGAGATAGTGGGCAAGGTAATACTGAGCAAGCCTGGAGGACATGATAGAATATCTGCTCATATGTTCAGTTTGATGACAAGAATTATCTTAAAACTAAATACTGATTGGTCTGCAGTTGTGTTTGAAAAGATAAAAGAAAGTATGAAAAAGCCCAATTTGGGTAGAATTCTGAGTCTATATCTTGCTGGTAGTATACCTGAGGTAATGAACCAAGCTATAGGTTCAAAGATTAACCACATGAGAAAGATGGATATGAGAATTTTCTCTAGGTGGGATAGGGTGCTAACAAAGGAACTACCCACTCCAGTAAAGGACACACCTCAGAAAAAGAAGAAGAAGACAGCCCCTGTGGCTTAGGAATCCTCCAGCAGCTCTGAAGAGCAAGTAGTATTTAGTTCTGATGATGAACAAGGAAGGAATGTTGAATAGTCTCCAGCAAGACAAGAAGAAGCTCAGAGGCAGGGGGAGCTACCCTCAGCTAGCCCAATTCACCTGGATCCACTCCAGGGGGAGCCTTTACTTGTGGAAGAGCCAACTCCACTAGAGAGTGAACAAGCTACCCACACAATACTTGAGGTAATAACTAAAATTAATAAATTAGATTTCACTATAGAGGAAGAGGTTTTGACTGATTTATTACCTGATATTCATCAGCAAACACAGATACAACCTCAACCCCAAGATGTTGTCATGGAGGACACATCTGTTGCTGATCAAGTGGTTGATGAGATAAGAGATTCTCCAGCCCTTCCTCAACAGGAATTTACATTAGAAGAGTTATTCCCTGATCTTCTACAAACAGATTTTGAGAAAGAGAAAGCTGCTGCTGAGCGGGAGGAGATCCATATTGAGGGGGAGCATGTAGAGATTGAAGTAAAAACTGCAAGCAAAGAGACTGAGAAGCCAAAGGATGCTGAGGAACCATAAAGGACTGAGAAGGTGTTACCTCCTAGTCCTAAAGACAGAGTGGATATTGCTAGCACTTCTGCATCAGAAGATAAAGAAACTGCTAGAGCAAAGAAGAGAAAGTTCCAAGTCTTTAAGAGAAGGAGCCAGACTTACAAAAAGGCTTTACAAATAATTGCACCACAGCCTGCACCATCTACTGATTATAGTTCACTGATGGTTGCATTACAAATAAAAATGGATGAGCAAAGGCAAGCTATAGAAAAGTATATAGATGAAGGGCATAAGTCACTGCAATTTGATCTGGCCCAAGACATCAAGTCAATCAGATTTGAAATGAATCTAAACAAGAAAGAAATGACTGACTGCTTCCATAAGGGAGGAAATGCAGTAGTCTATCTGGCCACTCATCAGGAGAAGATCAAAACACAAGTAGATGATATGGCAGTAAAACAAGGCTATGTCCTGGAGAATCAGCTGAGAATGAATGATAATTTGACAGCTTCTCATAATGCAATAGTAACTGAAATGAAGAATATAGCTTATGCCCATACTGCAGCTCTGACTACAGCCAAGGCATACTTTGATAAAGCATTACAAGAAGGTATCACTGCTGTTACTTCTGCACTTCAGGATTCCCAGAAGCTAATAACTGAAAAGCTCCAAAGGTTGAAACCTTTCTACAAAGATGGAGTCAACTATCTGAATGCACAGATAAGGTTTCAGAAAGATGATCTTAGGGATCACATTGAAAGAGAGGTCATAAAGGGGGAGAGGGTATTAGTCAAGGCAGGCTCTGATCATGCCAAGTGGATTTCAAATTCCATCAGAGCCACCCTTGGATATCCACCCTTATGTGATGATGACAATGTGGCAGAGTCTGGAATCAATCCTGCATATCTTGGAGGAGAGCAAGCTGAAGTAGCTCAAGTGATATACCCTCCACCAGACTTTGATATGATACATCAAGAGATCCAGACTATGTACAGTCCTCCTGAGGGAAATCAGAATGCCATCATAGAGAAAGTAGTTCAGCCTGTGCCAGAGGCAATACTGAAAGAACAAGAGGCCTTATTAAAAGAACAAGAGACTCAATTGTCTAAGAAAAGATTCAGAGAGCAAGCTGAACTTAGGCCTGATTTTGAACAATGGAGCCCCACCTCCAGGAATATCATTTTGACTGCATGGAAGGCTGCTAAGGACAATGTCCAGGATAGAGGCAAGTGGTATTCTGAACTGGAGTGGATGAAGCATGAGAACAGGCAAGAGGCTATTGTTCAATATAGAAGAAAGGCTAAGATGGGAAAACTACCTCCTACTGCACAGGAGCCTAGCAAGTATTTTCCCAAGCCTTATCTTTATTTTGAAAGGCAAAAGATAAAGGCTGAAGAATTGAAAAAGAAAGATCTTAAGGGAAAGAAGCCTGCTGCTGCTGATGATACTGAAGCTCCTGTCCAAGCAAAGATACAATCATGAAAGGGAATTGTGATCAAGGAGCCTGAGCAGCCTTAGGATAGCAATTTTCTTAAGCTTACAATTTGTAATCATTTGTTTTTAAACTCTCTGTAAACTTTTGAATAATGAAAATGTTGAAGTTGTTAGAACAATGTGATATGTGTTAAATCTATTACATTACTGTTCTGAGATATTTGTGTATACATGTTTTGTTTATACATGTTTATGTACTTACCCTGTTATGTATTACTGTTTTACATCATACTGTGAATTTGTTATGTATGGTGTATATCATTGACTAAGGGTTATGACTTCTCCAAATATGGGGAGATTGTTGGGTACATTGGAATATATGTACCTGATTTGAAGAAGCCTCACCCTACTCAATGATATACATCATGGTGTATTTGATGTGTTTTTGAGTTGATGTGTGCAGGTTAAGTAATTGCAGGGAAAGCTGAAAAGTTTCTAAGTCCATGTGTCGACACCTAGAAGAAAAGTGTCGACACTTAAGAAGGCTTGTGTCGACACCTAGAGAAGCAGTGTCGACACTTGGAGTAATTGTGTCGACACCAGGAATGCAGAGTCGACACCAGAAGGAAAGTGTCGACACATACAGGCTGTGTCGACACACAATGAAGAAATGTCCAGAGAAGTTGTGTCGACACTTAGAAGCAGTGTCGACACCCAGAGGAACTTTGTCGACATCAAAAGTGTCGACACTAGGAGGCTGTGTCGACACTCAGCAAAACTTCAACAAAGTTCAAGTACAAGTGTCGACACTAGGAGGCTGTGTCGACACTCAGCAAAACTTCAACAAAGTTCAAGTATAAGTGTCGACACTAGGAGGCTGTGTCGACACTCAGCAAATTTCAACAAAGACTAAGTATAAGTGTCGACACAAAGGAGATGTGTCGACACTCAGCCAAAGTCTCAACACATGAAGAATATGTCGACACGAAGGAGATGTGTCGACACTCAGCAGAAGTATCAACACAGAAGGCATGTGTCGACACCAAGGAGATGTGTCTACACTTAGCAAGTATCAACACAAGGAGATGTGTCGACACAAAGGAGTTGTGTCGACACTTACAAGAAATCAACTAAGTATCAAAGAAGAATGACTTGTGTCGACACACAGGATCAGTGTCGACACATGTTGAAGAAGCAGTGTCGAGAAGCAGATTCTACAACACAAGGAGTTGTGTCGACACCATGAAGGCTAGTGTCGACACTTAGTCTACTTGTGTCGACACTTAGTCTATCAGTGTCGACACTAAAAGACTGACTGTCTCGACACTTTCAGACAGTTACAGAAAATTCAAGAAGTGACTGGATGACTTGACAGCTGCCATTCCAGCCGGTCTACTGCAATTGTCAGAGCTGTCAGAAAGTTGTTAGAAACCGGAACAACCGGCTACCTTGGAGAAAGTCTATATAAAGACCCTTCTCCTTCGACAGAAAGATGATTGAAGATTGGGTATTGGATTCATTGAAGATCTAACAACACTAAAAGAAGAAGACCTTCAAGTGAAGATCTAAGAAGTTGGAGAGAGAGAGCTCCTTCTAAGAAGACAGCTGTTGAACCAGGCTGTGAAGAAAGTTTCAGATTGAGATCTGATTCTTAAGTCAGCAGTGATTGAAGATCATCTGCATAGAGTTTCAACCCTACTGTGTTCTAATTCAAGAAGCTTTGAAGAAAGCCAAGGGAGGTTGATCTCAGCAAAGTTCTTCCAAGAACTCATCAAGAAACCTGTCAACTCTTCTCTCTCATTCTGAGTTGTGGGTATATACTTTGTAATTTTAATTTCTTGTAGGATCCTAAGGGATCTGAGTTGTAAGCCTGAAATTATAAAGGCTGAGTGGTAGGGCCTATGTGCTAGAGTGTAGGAGATACTTTTCTCTGAGTGTAGGCCTTATTGAAGGCTGAGGTAGGTCTTGGTGAAGACTGAGTGGTAGGGCTTTTGTGCCTGAGTTGTAAGAGTGGGATCACTCTGAGCTATAGAAACCTATTTGGGGTTCTGAGTGTAAGATCTGAGGATCTGAGGAATAGTGGAGAAGTTGGGCCGAATCTAGTACACTACTAGATAGGCGAAGGGGGAAAGTGGATGTACCCAGACCTTGGGGAACCACTATACAATCTGTGTGTTCTCTGTGTGTGCTTTATCCTGTGATTGCTGTGTTGTATTGCTGTGAAGAATTGCTTATAATTCTATGTTTCTGCCTTTAAAGTTTAAAAAGATTAAGTGCACCTATTCACCCCCCCCCCTCTAGGTATTTTGGCACTAGTTCTTTCAGGCCTCTCCGACGATCCCGAGCATCATGAAAAACTCGAAAAATTCAGCATTTCCTCACATGGCATCGGGCTCAATTGAGCATGATATCTCACCTAATTGATCTAGGAAGCTAGTACGGGTAGAAGTGAAGTGAAACGAACTTGATTCAGGCCTTGACGGCGCGTGCGGCGGCGGTTTGCCATGGCTGAGCTACTCCGACGATCTCCTGCTCAAAACCTTGATTATCCACCGTTTGCCTCGATCTAGTAGTCGATTTCCACTCCTCTCCTCTCTCTGAAGCTGATGGTGGGGGTGATTTGGGCTGGGGAGGGCTGTATATGGAGTTAACTCCAAGGTGAGCTCGGGCTCAACCTTGGAGGCTTCACCCATGGTGCCAAGTGTCCACCAAGCTGCCAAATTCTTTTGAAATCTTTTGAGGAGGCCGACCAACATCTTTTTGGGGCAGAAGGAGCCAAGGCCAAGTGTCTTCCTCCTCTTAATTCCACTTTCTCTCTCCTCCTTTTGGGTAAATTCTCCAAAATGCCCCCATGCATGCACTCTCTCTCCAAATATAGAGGGGTAGGGCTGGTATTTGACACCTTGGGCTAATAATGGGCCATGTTTGGTGGGCTTGACCCAAGGGGAATGGGCTTAGCCCTTATTTTCTTCTTTAGGCCACATGTTTGACCAAGTTGACCTTTTGGGTTGACTTGGTCAAGCATGATGAGTGGGATGACCCCACTTGAAGGTAATGACCCCAATGGCACTACCCAACTTGGGTTGGGTCAAGGTGATGCTCTACTTGGGCTAAGTGGGCCTATAGGTATAGGTTTGACCAACTTAGGGCTAAGGTTGACTTTGGTCAACTAGGGTCAAAGGGTTGACCTAGTGACATGCCCTAGGGTCGACTTAGATTATTTTAGGGTTAAGGGCAATATGGTGGGGTTATGGTGTGGCTAGGGTTCCTATTTAGGCTCATTTGACCTAGTTTGACTTTGGCCCTATAGTGGGCCCCACATGGCTACAAACCACTACCTAGGGTCAAACCTAGCTAATTTCCCTAACACCCACCCCATGCCCAATCCAATCTAAGTTAAGGGGGTCCAGAAGTAACATGGGATGTTACAAGCAGTCTGCGAGATATGCGTACTGGAGCAGTCTGTGGAAGATGCGGACTGGAGGTGTCTGCAGTGTAAGCAGAATGAAGCTGTGTCCGCTGAGTTCGGTAGGTGTCTTGGAAACAAGGATATGGACTTAGGGCTTGCGGACTGGAGTTGTCTGTAGGGATATGCAGACTAGAGCTGTCCGCAGTATGTGCAGACTGGATCGGTGTGTCCGCTGAGTCCGGGTGTTGCCTTGGTGGCGAAGCCGGTGGCTCGGGATGAGCGGACTGAAGCTGTGTGTCCGCGGAGTCTGACAGGTGACTTGATGGCGAGACTGTTGACTCGGGATAAGCGGGCTGAAGCTGTGTCCGCGGATTGGCGGATAATGTTGCTGCGGAATCCGGCTGTGGCGATCCTGGTTTGGCTCTTGGCGACAAGGCAGACTGGCGATTATGTCGGCCTTGGAGAAGTTAGGCGGGCTGGCTATCTTGCACAGGCACAACAGACTGGAATGTATCCGCGGACTGCGGAGATGTCTTACTGCGGGATGTGTCGGTAATCCTATCGGCTAGGGCGGTGATCACACTCATCATCGTGCCTATAAATAAGATTCATGTCACATCAGGAATAGTAACCTGAGTAACCAAGAAATCTCAGGAACAGTAAGTGAGCCTGCAATAGTTGCTGCGGACTGGACTTTTATGTCCACGCGGTTTGATTGAGATGACCGGGTTGTGCTGTGCAGGTTGTGCGGATAGCGCTGGAAAGCCAGGACTTGGCTCTGATTGCGGTCAGGGACATTACAGACTCTGTGGTTAAGCAACAGGCGGAAAACAGCAGGTCGCGAACAGCGACCAAACGATCTTCTCTTTGGCAACTTGGTTCGGGGTTCAATAAGTCGCCTGCTTCAAGCGGACTGTTCTATTTGGCATCGCAGCTTGTGCGGTCTGGCGGCTAGGCGACCTCGCAGTTAGGCGGCTTGCAGACCGGCGGATTGAGCTAGCATTGGAATAAGGGGTAGTCCGCTCGGCTTGGGTTGCGGTCTGGCGACCTGGCGGACTGTGCGGGCTCCACAACAGTAGACCGGCTGCTTGGTGGTTGAGTCCACGCGGCTTGTTTCTCTTGTCTTATATTTGTAGTTCTCTGCTTTCCCTTGTGTGGTTGTTTGGTGAAGCATGTCTCGCCACTTATGTCTCGCTGTGTAAAGAAGATTGCTGTGAATCAATAAAGATTCTTGTGTTGTATGTGTTTTCTGGTTGACTGACTTTAGTTGAGATAACCCCCACTCACTCCAAGTTCCAGGGAAATTTCCGCGTGATCAAGGTGTGATCTTGATAGTGCTGAGAATATTAATTTGACATCAGACTATCTTGTTGACCACCTGGAGAATTCAATATAGTGTCAATGCCAGGTTGTTGAATTTTAACATGGTATCTTGTGAACCATGACAGTGGAAGATGCAAGTTGTCTTGGAATTGATCTCCTTACAGAGACGAACTTTGATAGGTGGAAGTCTTGTATGGAGAGCTTTCTTCTTGGCGAGGACCTTTGGGAGATAGTATGCAGAGCAGAAAGACAAGAGGCTACTGCTGGCAATGCTGAAGAGATGAGAGCTTGGAAGGAGATAAATGCAAAAACAGAGTCTATTCTCAAGCATGTAATCTCATCGGAGCTCTTGGACCACATTAGTGGATGTCAGTCAGCTGCGGAGGTTTGGACTTCCCTTGATGGGTTATTCAGGAAGGAGGTGTAGGTTGCTGCAGAGAATGGTTCTTCTACTTCATATCAGCAAGAGAAGAGTGTTTCTCCTAGGCGTGATGGGAAGAGGAAGGAAGGACCAAGGTGCTATAAGTGCAAGCAACATGGTCATCTCAGGAAAGAGTGCAAGATTGTCTTGCTCTCGGCGAACGTAGCTCATGTTGGGAGTAAGGAGAAGAACTTAGTTGGGTCACCAACAAGTTCAAGTGCTGATCGGATGAAGGCCAGTGATAGTGCAGCTATCTGGCATGAAAGACTGGGGTACATAGGGATGAATAAGCTGAAAGCAATGGCAGTAAGAAGATTCGTAAGAGGATTGCCTAAATTGTCATCCTATGGCGATGGTCAGGGGTGCGCAGGATGTCGGCATGGTGAAGCTTATCGCTTTATGGTTGATAAGGAACAATCTAGATATAAAGCACCTTTGGAGGTTGTCCATTATGCTCTGGTTGGACCGACCGTCACCGCCAGTCTTGGAGGCAGCAAGTTCATGCTGATATTGGTTGATGACTATTCAAGGTATACTTGGGTATACTTCATGAAGGCGAAGTCGAATATGATGCTCTTGTTTGTGGAGTTCAAGAAGCTTGTGGAAGGCCAACTTGGCCTGCAGATCAAGAAGTTGAGGATAAGCATTGGTGGTGAGTTTGTCTCAACCGAGTTCTCAAACTTTTACAGTAAATAAGGGATCCAGAAGGAGATTTCTTGTGGACATACTTCACAGCAAGGCGGTATTGCAACTCGGATGATCCGTTGGTTAACGGAGACCTGCAAATGTTGGCTTCGGAGCAAAGGCGTTCCTAAGGCTCTTTGGGCAGAAGGGATGACCTGTGCTACTCATATCATCAATCTGATGCCTCTTAGTCCGATCTATGTGAAGACTCCTTATAAGCTGATGTTCGGGGTGAAGCCCAGTGTAAAGCACCTACGGATGTTTGGATCTGCCTGCTACATACACACTCTGGTTGCTCTCAAGACGAAGATAGTCTTTGTTGGGTATGATGAGCAGAGGAGAAGATGGAGGTGTATGGATCCTGCGACAAAGAGGCTCATCATGTCGAGAGACGTTGTCTTCGATGAGTTGACGCCATATTGGGTTAGCTCTTATTTGGAGCTAGAGATGAGCATGTCAGATGGTGGGCTGAAGGAGGCTGCTGCTAAGGTTCAGGTGGAGCTGCCTGAGTCACCAGGAGCTTCAGGTTGTTCTAGCTCCGGGGCAAAGGCGTCAGGGTCAGGAAGCAGAGGGAGCGATGCTCCAAGTACTTCTGGCTCAAAAGCGGAGGCTTCCGGTTCAGGAAGCAGGGGGAGCGATGTTCCAGGTAGTTCTTGTTCGAGAGCGGAGACTTCTGGTTCAAGTAGCAGGGGGAGCGTTGCTCTAGATGCTCCTGGTTCTAGTGAGGAGGCGTATTGTTCAGGAATCAAGGGGAGCATTGTTCCGGGTTTGCCCAGGAACGGAGCTGGTTCAGGAGCAGCGGAGGTGGTTAGCCATGATCAGGTTCTTCGGAGATCGAAGAGGATCAGTAAGCCACCAACTCGATATAGCGAAGGGAACACGACTGGCTTAGTCCCATGTTTCCTTACAAGCCGTCAGGTCGAGCGAGTACGTTCTGGCTGTGATGACCCCACTAGAATCAAGGAGGTGATTGACACCAAGGCTGAGGATATGACTACTCTCAGAGGTGACGAGGCTTGGGCTTTTGTGCCCAAGGTAGTTGGTGATACTCCTTTGATGCATGAGTGGAGGTTGAAGCTGATGAAGAAGGCAGAGGGAAGCATGACTCATTTTGGGAGATGTTGGAGGGCTCGCTCATGGTCCATGATATGCGGGGCAAAGACTATGTCTTGGACATTTCTTCGTAGATGATATCGGAGGGTGATGAACTGTAAATATGCGTATTTTTTATGCACATTAATTTAGTCATTTTCATTTATTTTCGTCGTTTTTACTTATTTTTGTTCAATAAAATGTTCCTATTCTTGTAAATTTTCTCCTAACTTGTTTTATTTTATTTTGCAGAAAAATACCAAAATCTGCCAAAATTTGGGAAGTACACGCCCGTGACACATGGGTCACGCCCGTGACCGAGCCGTGACTGTGCATTTCCCGTGAAATTACAAAATTTCTGAAGTTAAAGCTTGACACGCCTGGCGACACGCCCGTGTCACCCGACACGGGGCGTGACCCAAGCCTGTGTCCTCTCCTCTCGACGAATTCCGCTCGACGATCGTCGAGTGTCGACACCAACAGTCACGCCCAGTGTCACGCCCGTGACCAAGGGCGTGACCCAATTTCAGCTCAACGATTTCGACTCAACACTTTCCGCTCGACATTCGTCGAGTGTCAACCCCAACTGTCACGCCCATAGTCACGCCCGTGACATGGGGCGTGACCATTCCAGCTGGCCCGACAAGATGCTGCCGAGGACATTTGACGCAACCCGCGCCCGGTTCTACCTCCCCGACACGCCCAGAGTCACGCCCGTGACCTGGGGCGTGACTGCTGCGAACTCAGCCCGAAGTCAACTTTGCTGTCCAATCGCCGGCCGCCTTCATGAATAGTACTGTCACGCCCCCCCTACACGCCCGTGACCGAGGGCGTGTACTTAGAAATTTTTTTCTATAAATAGCCCAGTTCTGTAAGGTCCAAGGGTTCAGATTTTTGGGCCAAGTTAGTGTCTTTTTGTGGGCTTAATCCGTGGATTCTAGTGCTATGTAAGGAGATTTCTCCCTTCTTATTTCATGTTTTGTTTTGCTTTACCTTTTAGCTTTGTAATAGCTTGAAAATTTTAATAAAAATGTTAGATTTTCTCTCTTTATTTAGCATGAAAAATTCATTTGGATGGCTCACCTCTTTCCCTTTTTATCCTTGGTTTTATCTTTGTTCTTCACTTGTTCTTCATTTATGAAAAGTGTGTGTGTGTGTATGAGTGTAACATGCTTAATATTCATGTTTTTAACTTGTTTTCATGCTTAGGAATGTTAGGTTTTCCTCTTTACATGCCTTTGATTTTTTTTCAAGTTAGGTTTTGTTTTGAAAATCATGAAATGATGAATTACAAACCTTTTCCATGTCTTCTTTTAATTTCTTCAACATCTTCACTCTTATGAGTGTGTAAAAGAGTTAAAGTTTCTTTTGTTTTTTTTACTTAGCTTTATTTTGGAATGAAAACTTTTTTTCTTTTTTCTCTTTTATTTCAACTTTTTTTGCTCTTTTATGAAATCCTAGGAATGAAAATGTTGAAATTTTTATTTTCCAAAAACTTTTGTTTTTAATTTGTTTTGAAAAACTTTTGTGTTCTAAAATTGTAATTTCTTCTTTTTATTTGTTTTTGGCAAAACCTATGCTTGAAAAAGTAAAAGTTTTAATTTTTAGGTAACTTTGATTTTTCATGAAAAGTGTGTGTGAGTGTAGGTGTGTTAACTTTTATGTTTTGATTTAAATTATGTAGAGTGTGTGAGTGTAGGTGTATAATTTTCATGCTTTGTTTTAATGCTTTCTTTTAATGCTTTGTTCAAATTATGTAGAGTGTGTGAGTGTAGGTGTATAATTTTATTGCTTTCTTGAATTTCATATGGAGTGTGTGTGTTCGTGTGCATTTATTTCCGCCTACTCGTTAAGAGTTAAATGGCGCATCGTTTTCATTTTCAGTCCTACTCGTTCGAGTAGGACTTGTAATTTTTCTTTCTTTATTTTTCCGCCTACTCACTTGAGTTTAAATGGCCGGACCTTTATTTCAGTCCTACTCGTTTGAGTAGGACTTGCAATTTTACTTTCTTTATTTTTTTCCGCCTACTCACTTGAGTTAAATGGCCGGACTTTTTAGCCCTGTAATAGCATTTATTTTCTCCTACTCATTTGAGTAGGACTCGCTTTCATTTCAGTCCTACTCGTTTGAGTAGGACTTGCAATTTTCAGCCTTTATTTACCGCCCCCACTCGTTTGAGTGAGACTCGCAAATTTAAATTATGCAAATTTCATTCATGTGTAACTTAGATTTTGTTTAATTTATAATTTGGAGTGTGCGTGAGTTCTCGTTTAGTTAACTTTTTAGCTTTCTAAATGTTGTTATTTTTCTTTTGTCCCTTTCTTATAAACGTTTAGTGTTTAATTTCGAACTCGCGCCTCAATAAATTATAAGCCGTCCCCATACCGATGTGTGGCTAATCGCTATTAGCCTCGGCATCGAAGAGCATTGGGACATTTAAAATGATTTATAATAATTAAAGTTCTTTATTTTCATTTTAATTTAAGCACTTAGGGTTTACCCCGGGTTTACGACGCGTAGGACCACATAATCGATGTGTGGGCCCTATTTCCGTAGTCCATATGCTAGCTAGCCGAGAGGCCGTGCATATGGACCGATCACCCCTGGGTAAATAGAGTTGCGTGCATACCCTCGAGAGAGGACAAGCGTAATTCTACCGGATTGGGTCCCCCACCCAATAGCGGGGTTCTTAGCGTAAAGCGGGCGTTAAGAGGAATCCTTCGTCGGACTAACGTTCGGTCGAATAGTCTTAACGTTTAGGTGAGCGATATCCCTATAGCTAGGTGAGCTCACATTTGTGGAACCTCCACGGCCAAGTTGTCTTATTATTAATTTGAAAACTAAGTCTTTTTATTATTAAAAATTGTTTTAGTCTTAATCCGATTCGATGCCGAGCGTTAACCCTTCATCGAATATTTTCTAAATCGTTTTTTCGCTCCTTTGCTTTTTCGCCTTTTATTAAGTAAAAAAATCCACCTTATTTTTCAGTAAAATAATAGTCCTCCCGGAGGAGTAAGAATAGTCAACGCGACCCCGAGAACAATACGACCTCGGTATTCCCCCGAATATCGAGTACTACTTGCGATAGGTGCACTTGCCTACCCGAGCGAGCCCGCGGCGATCGACTCACCGAACCAACCACAGTAAGAGTCTGTTCGCGGGCACATCAAGTTTTTGGCGCCGTTGCCGGGGAATCTTTTTTCGAGTTGCTATTTCGAATTCCGGAGTCTATTAATTTTACTTATTTTCTCTAAAAAAAAAAACTAAAAACTTTATTTTAAAAAAACACACAAAAAAAGTTTATTTTTGTTTTATTTTTGTTTGGGTGTATGACCCGAGGACAACCCTCAGAGTCTGAAGATTTAGACTTCGACCCTGAGATCGAACGCTCTCTTGCGCGTATCCGATCTCATCGCCGAAATCCTTCTTTAGATCCCGAGGAATCTATCGGAGAACCCACTGTTGTAGTTATGGCCGCCCCTAACCTTCCCCCGGCGGCCGAGCGTACTATGTCTTATTACGCCCGGCCTAACCTGGATGATTCTGGGTTGAGTATTGTTCGCCCTGCGGTGGCCAATAATAATTTTGAAATAAAGTCAAGTGTCATTCAAATGGTCCAAAACGCCGTGCAGTTCGATGGACTGCCGGATGAGGACCCGAATGTCCACTTGTCCAATTTCTTGGAGATATGCGACACCTTCAAGATCAATGGCGTCACTGATGACGCCATTCGTTTGCGCTTATTTCCTTTTTCCCTTAAGTTCAAAGCCAAGGCGTGGTTGAATGCCCTCCCGCGAGGATGTATCACCACGTGGGCTGAGTTGACGGAACGGTTCCTAACGAAGTACTTTCCGCCCGCCAAAACTGCAAAGTTGCGGGCGGACATTTCTTCGTTTGTGCAGAACGATCCTGAGTCTCTATACGAGACTTGGGAACGATTTAAGGAATTCCTCCGCCGTTGCCCGCACCACGCGCTGCCAACGTGGTTGCAAGTTCAAATTTTTTATAATGGGCTGAATTTTCAGACGCGTCAAATGATTGACGCGGCTGCCGGGGGTACGCTTAACAACAAAACCCCCGAGGCCGCCCAGGCTTTATTCGAAGAGATGGCTATGAACGCCTATCAATGGAACGTCCCGCGGGGACGGCCAAAGCCGGCGGCTGGTCTTTTTGAAGTGGATGCCACTGCTCTCTTGACCCTTCAAGTTGAAAGGTTAACAAAGCAGGTGGCGGAGATGTCTGCTGCCTCCTCCACTCCGCCTTGTTTTATTCCCCCTAACGTCTGCGTAGCTGAAGAGTTCGTGGACTTCATGGGAAATTCGAGTCGTCCTCCCTTCAACCCCAACAACAACCCTTATAGTAATAACTATAATCCGGGTTGGAGGAATCACCCCAACTTCTCGTGGAGCAACCCGACTAATGCTCAGCGTCCCCCTATTTCTTATGCGCCCGGATTTCTTCCTCCCCCTCCTCTTCCGAAACCCTCCCCGATGGAGGAAAATTTTTCGAAGTATATTGCGTCCAACGAGTCAAATATCCGGAACATCACCGGATCGCTAAAAACACTCGAACAACAGGTTGGACAGCTGGCGAGGATGATGTCCGAGCGCGCGCTCGGGGCACTGCCGGGAAACACGGAGCCCAATCCGTGGGAGAACGCCAACGCTATAACCCTCCGTAGCGGAAAGGAGGTGGTCGATCCAAAACGGACCGACCCTCAGGTACATATTTCACCTCCGACCCCTCTTCCTCTTTCTTCGCTCACGCCGCCTTTACCTATTATAAAAGAAAAAATTATTTTAAACAAGGCTCTTCCGTATCCGCATAAGTTAGAAAACGAGCGTAAGGACGCGCAATATGAAAAATTTATTTTATTATTAAAACAAATTCACATTAATGTTCCTTTTTGCGAGGCTATCTCGCAAATGCCCAAATATGCGAAATTTTTAAAAGAACTACTTTCTAATAAACGCAAATTAGAGGATATTTCGCATGTATCTCTCAACGCTGTCTGCTCGGCGGCCCTTACTAATAAATTGCCCGCAAAACAAAACGACCCGGGACGGTTTTCCATCCCGTGCCTTTTTGGCGATATATTAGTAAAGTACGCCTTAGCTGATTTAGGGGCTAGCATTAATCTGATGCCGTTCTCGCTCTTTTCGCGTTTAGGTTTGGGTACTCCTAGTCCTACGAATA
This sequence comes from Platanthera guangdongensis, assembly GCA_039583875.1. Lineage (NCBI taxonomy): Eukaryota > Viridiplantae > Streptophyta > Magnoliopsida > Asparagales > Orchidaceae > Platanthera > Platanthera guangdongensis. The sequence goes on along the minus strand of CM077153.1, from coordinate 117,701,278 downwards.
TGCGCATCCAATTAGCGGATCGCTCGGTTAAGTTCCCTATCGGGGTAGTGGAGGACGTCCTTGTCCGAGTCGACAAGTTTACCTTCCCGGTAGACTTCGTCATCTTAGATATCGAGGAGGACGCCGAGGTACCAATAATACTCGGTCGCCCTTTTCTCGCGACCTCCCGCGCACTAATAGATGTTAGTAATGGTAGCCTTCTCCTCCGAGTAGGCGATGACCAAGTTACTTTCTCTATTAATCCCTCGATGGACAATTTGTCATCGAGCGACGATTTCTGCTATTCTTTAGATACTTTTTTCGGAGATCGTTCTTCTCCCATTTTCGAGTCCGTATTTTTAAATGATGATATTTATGCGCTCGAAAATTTTAACTGCGATGAGGATACGTCTATAGACTTGCCTTTCGAACCAATTGGTAAGAAAGACATAGGAATTAAAACCTCCCTAGAAGAACCGCCCATCCTAGACCTCAAACCCTTACCCGCCTCGCTCAAGTACGCTTTTTTGGGAAAAGGTGATACGCTCCCCGTTATCATTTCTTCGGACTTGAGTGATTCGGAGACTTCCGATTTATTGGAAGTTTTATTTAAACATCGCCACGCAATTGCGTGGCAAATCTCTGACCTAAAGGGGATTAGCCCCTCCTTTTGCACCCATAAGATTTTCCTAAACGATAATTGCCGCAAAACGATTCAGCCGCAGCGTCGTCTTAACCCAAACATGAATGACGTCGTTAAAGCCGAAATCATTAAGTTATTAGATGCGGGGATTATCTACCCTATTTCGGACAGTGCATGGGTTAGTCCCGTGCATGTCGTGCCCAAGAAGGGCGGTCTTACCGTAGTGGCGAATGAGCATAACGAGCTTGTCCCAACTCGTACTGTTACGGGTTGGCGAGTGTGCATCGACTATAGGAAACTTAATGACGCCACCCGCAAGGACCATTTTCCTCTGCCATTTCTAGACCAGATTTTAGAGCGTTTATCCGGTCATCCGTATTATTGTTTTCTTGATGGTTTATCGGGGTTTTTCCAAATCCCCATTTCCCCCGATGATCAAGAGAAAACAACTTTTACTTGCCCGTTTGGCACCTTCGCATATCGAAGAATGCCATTTGGACTCTGCAACGCGCCAGCTACATTCCAAAGATGTATGCTAGCGATCTTTGGCGAGCTAGTAAAAGACATTATGGAAGTCTTTATGGATGACTTTTCTGTTTTCGGACGCTCTTTTCCCGATTGCCTTCAAAATTTAGATCGTGTCCTTCAACGGTGCGAGGACACAAGCCTTGTTTTAAATTGGGAAAAATGCAACTTTATGGTTCGAGGAGGTTTGGTCCTCGGCCATATGATTTCGTCTAAGGGGATAGAGGTGGATAAGGCCAAGATAGAAATTATAGAAAAACTTCCGCATCCAACCAACGTAAAATCTATTAGGAGTTTCTTAGGCCATGCGGGCTTTTATCGACGCTTCATTCAAGACTTTTCAAAAATAACAAAGCCGCTAACTCACCTCTTGGAAAAGGAATCACGCTTCATCTTTAGTAGCGAATGCGAGTCCGCCTTCAATTTGATAAAACAAAAACTTATCTCCTCACCAATTTTAGTGGCCCCTAATTGGTCCCTTCCGTTCGAAATAATGTGCGACGCTAGTGATATTGCCTTAGGTGCCGTTCTTGGCCAACGCGTAGAAAAACATTTTCATCCTATTTATTACGCTAGCAAGACGCTCACTTCCGCACAAGTAAATTACACGACAACGGAAAAGGAACTCTTAGCCGTCGTTTTCGCTTTCGATAAGTTTCGCTCGTATATAACGCTATCTAAAGTTATCGTTTTTACCGATCACTCCGCGCTTAAGTATTTATTAGCTAAAAATGATGCGAAGCCCCGCCTTCTTCGATGGATTCTCCTCCTACAAGAGTTCGATTTGGAGATCCGAGATAAGCGGGGAGCGGAAAATCTAGCGGCGGACCACCTCTCCCGTTTAGAAAATCCGGGTGCGGAAGCGCTCGTCGAATTTGAAATAAATGACAGATTCCCCGAGGAACGCCTTCTTGCCATTAATAAATCTTCGTCATCTTCGCCTTGGTTCGCAGATTTTGCAAATTTCTTAGTAGCGCGGGTCCTTCCAAAAGAGTTTTCCAGTCATCAAAAGAAGAAATTCTTTTCTGACATGAAAAATTTCTTTTGGGAGGACCCATTTCTTTTTCGTATCTGCGCGGACCAAGCGGTTCGACGATGCGTTGCGGGTGTGGAGTGCTTACAAATTCTTAAGCACTGCCACGAGGGTCCAGCCGGTGGGCATTATCAAGCCAACCGGACCGCTCGGAAGGCGCTAGAGGCGGGCTACTATTGGCCCACTCTCTTCAAAGACGCGCATAATTTTGTGCGCGCATGCGATAGCTGTCAGCGGTCGGGTAACATCTCTCGTCGCGACGAGATGCCCCAAAACATGTTTTTAGAGTGCGAAGTCTTCGATTTGTGGGGCATAGATTTTGTTGGCCCCCTACCTCCGTCTTTCAAAAATATGTATATTTTAGTGGCGGTCGACTACGTATCGAGGTGGGCGGAAGCGCAAGCTCTCCCCACCAACGATGCGCGAGTCGTCGTTACATTTCTTAAAAAATTATTTTCTCGCTTCGGCATGCCTCGCGCAATTGTTAGTGATAGGGGAACGCATTTCTGTAACGCTCTTATGGCTAAGACGTTAGCTAAATACGGAGTCACGCACAAGCTTGCCACCCCCTACCACCCGCAAACAAGTGGCCAAGTCGAGGTAGTAAATCGAGAGATTAAGCGAATTTTAGAAAAAACCGTTTCGCTAAATAGGAAAGATTGGTCTGTTAAACTCGACGATGCGTTGTGGGCGTATCAGACGGCTTACAAAACCGCTATTGGATGTACGCCGTTCCGGTTAGTCTACGGCAAAGCGTGCCATTTACCCGTAGAATTAGAACATCGCGCACTTTGGGCTTTAAAACTCTTAAACCTCGACTCCAACTTAGCCGCTCAGAATAGAAAACTGCAACTAAACGAGCTCGATGAATGGCGTGCGAACGCTTACGAGAGCAATAAATTCTATAAGGAGCGCTCTAAGTTATATCACGATCGAAAAATCAAGTCCCAAAAATTATTTTCTCCGGGCGATCTTGTCCTTCTTTACAATTCACGTCTTAGGCTTTTTCCAGGTAAATTAAAATCTAGATGATCCGGTCCCTTCCTAGTTGAAGAAGTTTTTCCTTATGGAACCGTGCTCATCTCCCACCCGGACAAAGGCTCTTTTAAAGTAAACGGTCATCGGTTAAAGTCTTACATCGCGGGCGACCCAGTGATCGGTTTTAGCGAAACCATAACTTTCCTCCACATTATAAACCCGCCAAAATAGTCAAGCTACACGACTATAAACAAAGCGCTCCTGGGAGGCACCCCTCGCTTATCTTTTTCGCCCTTTCCTCATTACCTTTGCTGCTTTTTCTAATAAACGCAGGGTTTCTGATCGGCCTCCCCCTCCGCATTTCAGGGAAGCTTCTACCCCCTTCCCTTTCTTTTCTTTGTACATATTGTTTTTCCATTCTGTTCCGCATACTTACGATACAACATTGGGGACAATGTTGGACTTAAGTATGGGGGTATTTTCATGCTTTACTTTCTGCACTTCAATTTTTCTGCATTTCAAAAAAGAAAAATACAAAAAATACATATAACAACAAAACAAAAACAAAAAAATTTAAAAACATCTTAAAATGAAACAAAAAATTTTTTTTCTTGTTTTGTTCTCTTTCTCTTTTCCAAAAACTCAAAAAAACAAAACAAAAAAATTATTTTGTTTAGTTTCACTTTGTATATATTTTTTGTTTTTTTCTCTCTCCCCCTTCCTCATTCTTATACAAACCTTTTTCCTTTTCTCCCTTATTTTTGTACATATTATGAAAATTCTCTTAAAAAATACAAAAAAAGATAATAGTTCAAAAATTTTTTCAAAAAAAAAAAATTTGAGAAAAACAAAAATACAAAAAAAAGGATAATAAATGAAAAACAAACAAAAAAAAATGATAACAAAAACTCTAAAAATCAAAAAAAAAATGTTTTGAAATAAATAAATTAAATATTCCATACTTAACTTTTCTGCTATCCAAAAATTCGGTTCTGAGTTTATTTATATGTGAATACTATTAATTCTCTGTTTGCTACCCGTTTGTTAATTATTGATTGAAACATTTAAATAGCCGGGGTTAAGTTTTAAAGAATTCTTTATGCTTTGTTAAAACTAGCGGACTCGTTTTAGGCACTACTTCTAATTTTTCATTAATAGGAGCACGTATATTATGTTAGGAAATAACGACTATAGAATTCAATTATACTTACTTTTAGCTTTCTGAAAAAAATTGGAACGTACAAATTATTAAGGTTGCTCTCAAAAATTTTTAGGATTACAATCTAGTTTTCCTTTCTCCCCTTACTTTTCATGACCTACTTGGCATGAAAAATTTTATCCTTAAAAGATCTTATGTCAATGGGAACAAGATTTCGTTCCGTAAACATAGGCACCCAATAATTTTAAAAGATTATATAGGGAGTAAGAGGATAAAATTCATTACTCCTACAAATATACATTGGGTTATTTTTTCTTATGAAGTTGAAAAACAAACATCATATTAGGAAAATAAGATTTCATTTTCCTAATAATCCAAAAGAAGAAAAGCATGGAGGTTCGAGAAAAAATTACCTCACCTCAAATATCAAAACCCTCTTCATAAACCCACTTCCCCCTTAGCCAATTACACGACTCTAGAATTAATTCAAAAATCTTTTTGAGAGCATAATTAGTAAATTGTATTATTTCCGGTAGCACTCGTATAAGCTAGAGTTCTTATAATTCCAAACTATTTTCGTTAATCTAACCATTACAAATGTTGCCTTCTATTTGATTACATCAAGAAGTCTTTTGGCCAAAACTTTTGCGCTATTTAAATCATCTACATAATTTTAGGACTTAACTCTTATACCCCGTATATTTATTTCAATCTCTCTTATAATTGATTAAGCGATAGCCAAAACTTAGAGTTTTTTTTATTCCTTATAGATTCACCTCAAACTTTTGCTCTGCAATAGCAAAAGCCTAAGTATGGGGGTATTTGATGAACTGTAAATATGCGTATTTTTTATGCACATTAATTTAGTCATTTTCATTTATTTTCGTCGTTTTTACTTATTTTTGTTCAATAAAATGTTCCTATTCTTGTAAATTTTCTCCTAACTTGTTTTATTTTATTTTGCAGAAAAATACCAAAATCTGCCAAAATTTGGGAAGTACACGCCCGTGACACATGGGTCACGCCCGTGACCGAGCCGTGACTGTGCATTTCCCGTGAAATTACAAAATTTCTGAAGTTAAAGCTTGACACGCCTGGCGACACGCCCGTGTCACCCGACACGGGGCGTGACCCAAGCCCGTGTCCTCTCCTCTCGACGAATTCCGCTCGACGATCGTCGAGTGTCGACACCAACAGTCACGCCCAGTGTCACGCCCGTGACCAAGGGCGTGACCCAATTTCAGCTCAACGATTTTGACTCAACACTTTCCGCTCGACATTCGTCGAGTGTCAACCCCAACTGTCACGCCCATAGTCACGCCCGTGACATGAGGCGTGACCATTCCAGCTGGCCCGACAAGATGCTGCCGAGGACATTTGACGCAACCCGCGCCCGGTTCTACCTCCCCGACACGCCCAGAGTCACGCCCGTGACCTGGGGCGTGACTGCTGCGAACTCAGCCCGAAGTCAACTTTGTTGTCCAATCGCCGGCCGCCTTCATGAATAGTACTGTCACGCCCCCCCTACACGCCCGTGACCGAGGGCGTGTACTTAGAAATTTTTTTCTATAAATAGCCCAGTTCTGTAAGGTCCAAGGGTTCAGATTTTTGGGCCAAGTTAGTGTCTTTTTGTGGGCTTAATCCGTGGATTCTAGTGCTATGTAAGGAGATTTCTCCCTTCTTATTTCATGTTTTGTTTTGCTTTACCTTTTAGCTTTTTAATAGCTTGAAAATTTTAATAAAAATGTTAGATTTTCTCTCTTTATTTAGCATGAAAAATTCATTTGGATGGCTCACCTCTTTCCCTTTTTATCCTTGGTTTTATCTTTGTTCTTCACTTGTTCTTCATTTATGAAAAGTGTGTGTGTGTGTATGAGTGTAACATGCTTAATATTCATGTTTTTAACTTGTTTTCATGCTTAGGAATGTTAGGTTTTCCTCTTTACATGCCTTTGATTTTTTTTCAAGTTAGGTTTTGTTTTGAAAATCATGAAATGATGAATTACAAACCTTTTCCATGTCTTCTTTTAATTTCTTCAACATCTTCACTCTTATGAGTGTGTAAAAGAGTTAAAGTTTCTTTTGTTTTTTTTTACTTAGCTTTATTTTGGAATGAAAACTTTTTTTCTTTTTTCTCTTTTATTTCAACTTTTTTTGCTCTTTTATGAAATCCTAGGAATGAAAATGTTGAAATTTTTATTTTCCAAAAACTTTTGTTTTTAATTTGTTTTGAAAAACTTTTGTGTTCTAAAATTGTAATTTCTTCTTTTTATTTGTTTTTGGCAAAACCTATGCTTGAAAAAGTAAAAGTTTTAATTTTTAGCTAACTTTGATTTTTCATGAAAAGTGTGTGTGAGTGTAGGTGTGTTAACTTTTATGTTTTGATTTAAATTATGTAGAGTGTGTGAGTGTAGGTGTATAATTTTCATGCTTTGTTTTAATGCTTTCTTTTAATGCTTTGTTCAAATTATGTAGAGTGTGTGAGTGTAGGTGTATAATTTTATTGCTTTCTTGAATTTCATATGGAGTGTGTGTGTTCGTGTGCATTTATTTTCGCCTACTCGTTAAGAGTTAAATGGCGCATCGTTTTCATTTTCAGTCCTACTCGTTCGAGTAGGACTTGTAATTTTTCTTTCTTTATTTTTCCGCCTACTCACTTGAGTTTAAATGGCCGGACCTTTATTTCAGTCCTACTCGTTTGAGTAGGACTTGCAATTTTACTTTCTTTATTTTTTTCCGCCTACTCACTTGAGTTAAATGACCGGACTTTTTAGCCCTGTAATAGCATTTATTTTCTCCTACTCATTTGAGTAGGACTCGCTTTCATTTCAGTCCTACTCGTTTGAGTAGGACTTGCAATTTTCAGCCTTTATTTACCGCCCCCACTCGTTTGAGTGGGACTCGCAAATTTAAATTATGCAAATTTCATTCATGTGTAACTTAGATTTTGTTTAATTTATAATTTGGAGTGTGCGTGAGTTCTCGTTTAGTTAACTTTTTAGCTTTCTAAATGTTGTTATTTTTTTTTGTCCCTTTCTTATAAACGTTTAGTGTTTAATTTCGAACTCGCGCCTCACTAAATTATAAGCCGTCCCCATACCGATGTGTGGCTAATCGCTATTAGCCTCGGCATCGAAGAGCATTGGGACATTTAAAATGATTTATAATAATTAAAGTTCTTTATTTTCATTTTAATTTAAGCACTTAGGGTTTACCCCGGGTTTACGACGCGTAGGACCACATAATCGATGTGTGGGCCCTATTTCCGTAGTCCATATGCTAGCTAGCCGAGAGGCCGTGCATTTGGACCGATCACCCCTGGGTAAATAGAGTTGCGTGCATACCCTCGAGAGAGGACAAGCGTAATTCTACCGGATTGGGTCCCCCACCCAATAACGGGGTTCTTAGCGTAAAGCGGGCGTTAAGAGGAATCCTTCGTCGGACTAACGTTCGGTCGAATAGTCTTAACGTTTAGGTGAGCGATATCCCTATAGCTAGGTGAGCTCACATTTGTGGAACCTCCACGGCCAAGTTGTCTTATTATTAATTTGAAAACTAAGTCTTTTTATTATTAAAAATTATTTTAGTCTTAATCCGATTCGATGCCGAGCGTTAACCCTTCATCGAATATTTTCTAAATCGTTTTTTCGCTCCTTTGATTTTTCGCCTTTTATTAAGTAAAAAAATCCACCTTATTTTTCAGTAAAATAATAGTCCTCCCGGAGGAGTAAGAATAGTCAACGCGACCCCGAGAACAATACGACCTCGGTATTCCCCCGAATATCGAGTACTACTTGCGATAGGTGCACTTGCCTACCCGAGCGAGCCCGCGGCGATCGACTCACCGAACCAACCACAGTAAGAGTCTGTTCGCGGGCACATCAGAGGGATCAGGTGCAAGGTTACGGGAGCTGCTGGTGTTATTCACCACTTCTCACTTCAAGGGGGAGTGTTGAAATTTGTTAATTGAAAGTGAGTGAATGGAGCACTTGGACCTATCCGCAAGGACTACGCGGACAGGGTTGGCGGACAGCTAGCTCGACATGGATGTTGCAGACGGTTTGCTCTGTAGCGTCCTGGGCGGTCTGTTCGCGCGTACTACGCGGATAGCAGCGGCGGTTAGCCAGGCCGGCTTGTGCTCAGCAGGAAGTTGGATCCCAGGAAGTAACCTGGCGGATAGAAACTCTATCCGCGGAGTCCGGCAAGAAGCGGACTGAAGAACTGGAGCTCGGCAGACCGAAATGGCAGAAGCCTTGCTCTTGCTCTGGTGAAGCGGCAAGTGGAAGCCGCGGAGACCGCCAGTCAGTGCGGACTGATACTGGAGCTCGCCGGGAGAGGCAGACGAAATCCAGTGTCCGTCAGTAAGTGCGGACTGGCCCTTGTGGCCAGTGGTGTGGATTTGGTTGGTTCGGAACCAGGTCCATGTTTGGCTCAGTCTGGGGAGATCGCGTAGTAGAGCGCGGACTGCTTCTCAGTCCGCCAAGCTTGGCAGAAGTGTATTTGCCTTGGTTGCGAGTTTGGGGATAAGCGGACTGGAGATTGTGTCTGCAACTGCGTGCGGACTGGAGCTAGGGTCTGCTGAGTCCGACAGCTGCCTTACTGGCGTGGCTATGGACTTAGGATATGCGAACTGGAGCAGTATGCAGAATATGTGGACTGGAGCAGTCTGCGGGATATGCGGGCTGGAGCAGTCTGCAGGATATGCGGAATGGAGCAGTCTGTGGAAGATGCGGACTGGAGGTGTCTGCAGTGTAAGCAGACTGGAGCTGTGTCCGCTGAGTCCGGTAGGTCTTGGTAACAAGGCTATGGACTCAGGGCTTGCGTATTGGATTTGTTTGCAGGGATATGCAGACTAGAGCTGTCCGCAGTATGTGCGAACTGGATCAGCGTGTCCGCTGAGTCTGGCTGTTGCCTTGGTTGCAAAGCCGGTGGCTCGGGATGAGAGGACTGAAACTGTGTGTCTGCGGAGTCCGACAGGTGCCTTGATGGCGAGACTGTTGACTCGAGATAAGTGGGCTGAAGCTGTGTCCGCGGATTGGCGGACAATGTTGTTGCGGAGTCCGGCTGTGGCGGTCCTGGTTTTGCTCTTGGCGACAAGGCAGACTGGCGATTGTGTCCGGCCTTGGAGAAGCTAGGCGGGCTGGCTATCTGGCACAGGCGCGGTAGACTGGAATGTATCTGCGGACTGCGGAGATGTCTTACTGCGGGATGTGGCGGTAATCCTATCGGCTAGGGCGGTGACCACACTCATCATCTTGCCTATAAATAGGACCCATGTCACATCAGTAATAGTAACCTGAGTAACCAAGAAACCTCAGGAACAGTAAGTGAGCCCGCAATAGTTGCTGCGGACTGAACTTTTGTGTCCACGCGGTTTGATTGAGTTGACCGGGTTGTGTTGTGCAGGTTGTGCGGATAGCACTGCAAAGTCAGGACTTGGCTCTGATTGCGGTCAGGGACAGTGCGGACTCTGCTGTTAAGCAACAGCCGGAAAACAGCAGGTCGCGGACAACGACCAGACTGTCTTCTCTTTGGCAACTTGGTTCGGGTTTCAATAAGTCTCCTGCTTCAGGCGGACTGTTCTATTCGGCATCGCAGCTTGTGCGGTCTGGCGGCTAGGCGACCTCGCGGTTAGGTGGCTTGCAGACCAGCGGCTTGAGCTAGCATTGGAATAAGGGGCAGTGCGCGCGGCTTGGGTTGCAGTCTGGCGACCTGTGCGGACTCCACAGCAGTAGACCCGCGGCTTGGTGGTTGAGTCCGCACGACTTGTTTCTCTTGTCTTGTATTTGTAGTTCTCTGCTTTCCCTTGTGTGGTTGTTTGGTGAAGCATGTCTCGCCACGTATGTCTCGCTGTGTAAAGAAGATTGCTGTGAATCAATAAAGGCTCTTGTGCTGCATGTGTTTTCTGGTTGATTGGCTTTAGTTGAGATAACCCCTGCACACTCCAAGTTCCATGGAAATTTTCGCGTGATCAAGGTGTAATCTTGATAGTGCTGAGAATATTAATTTGGCATCAGCCTATCTTGTCGACCACCTGGAGAATTCAACATGGTGTCAATGGCAGGTTGTTGAATTTTAACAAGAGCATCTCCAATCGAACTCTATAAAAATACAAAAACTCCATTTTTTGCTCCAACCGATCGCTATGTTGAGCTTTATAATTGGAGATCCTCTCTCCTTCTCTAAATTTTGAAAAGGGTGGGAGGAAATGCAGCTCGATCTGTATTTATTATTTTATTTTATTTATTTAAAAAAATTTAATATTAAACTATAATTTTCGTATTTTGGCATATAATATATCAAAAAAATAGACCTACAAATCAAAACAAATATTAAATATCATATAATTATTAATTATCATAAAAAAGAGGAGATTTTAGTGAAATTAAAATTTATCATTATAATTATTTTACATATTTATGTGTATATATAAATATATAAATATTATGTACATTATAAATATATATACATATATATACATATATATACATATATATACATATATATACATATATATACATATATATACATATATATACATATATATACATATATATACATATATATATATATATAAGTATCATGTTCTTCAAATATGAAGAACATGATTGGAGTTGCTCAAATATGAAGAACATGATTGGAGTTGCTCCTATCATGTTCTTCATATTTGGAGAAAATAATAAAATGAGGATCTCTACATATAGAGATTCTCATTGGAGATGCTCTTTATCTCATTGATCTCCAATTTTCTATATTAATCTTTAATTTTTATTTTAAAAAAAATAATAATATTATTATTGCAATAGATCAACTGCTATAATAAATTAATGAAGCACTTATAGAAAAGGTAATTGATATAACTAATTGATATTTGCATTACAGTTTTTCTATTAAATATATCCTCTAACATATTTGTTATTTGCAAAAAAAAAAATGAAAATCTTTGTTCTCTAATTTCTGCAACTTTCAAATTGTTTGTTAAATCAATAAATACCCATTGTCCTTTTTCACAAATAGAAATCTGGATCGGAATCAACCATTCTATGACTTCTGTAAAATAGTAAAATGAAAAAATCTGAATACAAAAACTTGCTTTCATATGGTTTTCTGGAGGGGAGACGAACCTGACCCTAATTGTGCTAGTTGACGCCAGCGAGAAAGACGGGAAATGTTAAGGTGGTTGGCCGCTGGTTGACGCCGGCGAAAAATCGGCGAAGGCAGGCTCTACAGGAAGAATAGCGAGAAATTGGAGTACTGGTTGACGCCGACAAGAATAGCAGGAACTGTTAAGGTGATCGGCAGCTGGTTGACGCCGCTGAATCCAGGCAAAAAATCAGCAAGGCGGAAGCTACACAAAGAATCATGAGAACTGGCTCCCTTTGGGAGGGACTTATTTTCACACGGTTACGATCCCATAAACCGAATCTTAATTAAGATACGGTTCATGCGATTGACTGGTGAAAATAAGTTCCCCGAACGTGGTGAAAATAAGTTCCCCAAACGAAGCTTAATACAGACTGCTTATTTTCAAAACTGTGTTGCGTGTATCAATTGCCATAAAAAAATACTGATTATTTTAAACAAGGCACTTTTTAATGTCTTTAACCACCATTTTCAAGCGTTACTTGCTATGTCTTTTTTTTATGTTTAATGAGACGTCGTGGCCAAAGTGCTGCTGTTACAACTTACAACTGTCTTGTAGCTTATTGTAATTCTTTTTTGAAAAAAAATTTCATGATATATAGTTGAACAAATTCTTGATAATCCTCTGAAGTTATTCAATATTTTTATTAACCCTCCTGAGTTTTAAAATTAGCTTAATAACGCCCCTTTGATTTCCTAATTAACGCCGTTAGAATTATTTTGCCCTAGTCGCGCCCCTTCTTCCCCATTCCCGCGTATGAGAGAAAGAGGCGAAATTTTTTCGGAGAGCTCGTCTCATTCGCTCTGCTGGTGCACCTTCTTCCTCCGCCGAACACATCTAGCGGCGCCCTACATGCAGCGGCAACCTACATCCGGCGGGCGGCGGCGACAATTCCATTGCATCAGCTTCAAGTTTGGTGGAAATCAAAGGTACCCAACCGAACATAGAAACAATGGATTTTAGATTTTATGTGACAAACTGTGCAATGTTCTTAGGGTGCATTTTGTTTGCCTCGAAAATTTCGGTTTGTTTTTCCTAAGGTGCAATTTCTAAGTATTTTTCCTAAGGTGCAATTTCTAAGTATTTTTCCTAAGGTGCAATTTCTAAGTGTTTTTCCTAAGGTGGATTTTGGATTCTATGGGGTGACACTTCCATTGCTTGTTTTTTCTTGAATTAGTTGGATTCAAGGATTACTTAGATATACTCATCTATTATATACTTTTTTGTGGCAACCTACTACTGCCAAATTAATCTTCATATACTTTTTCTAGTGTTAAGGTAAATGTTTACTTAGTTATACTCATTCTTGTATTTTTTTTAATTTATAGGTGATTTAAGAGATGAATGAGAGAGATATAGAGCTCTAAATCTTCAATGATCAATAGTTCCATTTCTATTTTTTTTTCCAAATTTGTCCGACTGCAATTATTCGATTACTTTTATTGTTGCTTTTATTTTATAACACATCATTATTTTTAAATTTGCCCGACTGCTATTATTCGATCAGATCTGTGTATATATAGTTATTTTGGTCTCCAACAAAGGGTAGGAGTTCCAATCTGTTGCAGGTCCTGTACGAGGACTTAAGTCAATAACTAATTAGAAAGTATTTTCTTAGAAAATTTACTGTAACGAGGCATATTGAAAATCACTGTAAATTCATTCATGACAATTGATCACTGCCAAAAATCCAGGTAATACTGTGAACTTGATTGCATTACCACATCAATAATCTCAAATCGACCTCAATCAAACCTGTGATTGAAGATAATACTGTGAACTTGATTGCATCACCTCTTTATGACAATTTATCAAATACCTGATGTGCAAGATCTTTGAAGAGGAGGAAGGCATGAGCGAGGCTGTAATTTGGTTGTTTTCTTATAAGATTTTTGGTGTGCATATATCAATAACCATTATGAAAACTACAAGAAGAGGGAGGAGCCGCTCACATTGTGCAGGATAAAATGAACCGTATTATTTCATTAGGGTTTTAGCAAGGCATTAAATACAAGGGAAAGAAAAAACTGAACCAAACCGGGTTCAGGAGCAAACCCAAAATACAAAAAGGATCTAATACACCCCCTCAAGGTGGAGCGTAGAGGTCAACAACGCCCAACTTGCGCAAAAGAAAATGGAATTGCGACCGACCGAGAGCTTTAGTGAATATGTCTGCTGGTTGGAGCTTTGATCGGATATGAGCTGTGGTGATATTCTTAGCCTCAATGTGATTCCGAACATGGTGGCAGTCAATCTCTATGTGTTTAGTATGTTCGTGAAAGACGGGGTTGGTGGCAATGTGGATGGCGGATTGGCTATCGCAAAAAAGAGTCATGGGGGAGTTGTGGGAAATACCCAGGGACAGCAACAGGGATTTCAACCAGACCAATCCACTAGTGGTGGTCGCCATGGCCCGGTATTCTGCTTCAGCGGATGACCGGGACACGGAGCTTTGTTTCTTCGTTTTACAACTTACGGGCGAGTTCCCAAGAGAGACAAAATAGCCAATGACGGAGCGACGAGTGAGTGGGCAGCTTGCCCAATCAGAATCACAATATGCAGTGAGAGTCAAGGCGTTGTCTACCCGAAGTAATATTCCCTGGCCGGGATGGTGTTTGAGGTAGCGGACCAGTCTGGTGGCAGCCTCCAGTGTTGAGTCCGCGGGGCATGCATGAATTGAGAGAGGATATGAACCGCATATGCGATGTCCGGGCGAGTGATAGTGAGATATATTCGTCGTCCTATAAGGCGCCGGTCGGTGGAAGGGTCCGGTAGAGGTGCACTCCGGTCCAAAGCAAGTTGATGACCCCGTTCCATAGGGGTTTCGACGGGTTTGCCGCCGAGGAGACCACAGTCAGAGATGTTGTCGAGAGTGTATTTCCGTTGACAAAGGTAGAGGCCGGTAGGAGAGCGGGCAACTTCAATACCCAAAAAATATTTCAGATTCCCCAAGTCCTTGATGCAGAAACAAGAGTGTAAGTACGATTTGAAGGCAGAACATGCAACTGAATCGTTTCCTGCCAGAATGATGTCGTCCACGTAGACCAAAATAGCCATGAAGATGTTATTTTTGGTGTAGGTGAACAAGGAATAGTCGGCAAGAGATTGAGTAAAGTCATAGGCCCGCAAGGCGGTGTTTAATTTTGTAAACCAATTCCTCGCTCCTTGACGAAGGCCATAAATAGACTTATGTAGGCAACAGACCTGTCCCGGTTTGTTGGTGCGAAAACCTGGTGGTAAGTCCATGTAAATTTCCTCTTCCAAGTCACCATGGAGGAAAGCGTTGCTGACGTCCAGTTGAAGGAGGATCCAACCTTTTGCAACAACAACCACAAGGAAGACACGAACAGAAACGAGTTTTGCCACAAGGGCAAAAGTCTCGTGGAAATCCATTCCCTCCACTTGGGTAAAACCCTTGGCAACGAGGCGGGCTTTGTAGCGTTCCACGGTCCCATCAGAGCGGTACTTGATTTTAAAAATCCACTTGCATGCGATGGAGGACTTGTGGGGGGGGGGGGACACCATGGTCCAGGTGCGATTGTCCTCCAAGGCTTGAAGTTCGTTGGACATGGAAGTGCGCCAAAAATCATATTTGGCTGCCTCCGAGTAAGTTTGTTGTTCAGTGTGGGAGGCAAGTGCCGCCAAATAAGCTAGGTGTCTGCGAGAAAAGTTGTCAACTTGTACATAATCGGCTAAGGGATAAGGAGTGGTACCTGGGAGCCGTGGTTGAGATGAGGACTGCTTCGGGGGGGGGGGGGGGGGGGGGGGGGGGGGGGGGGGAGGGCCAAGCGGAGCCGCAGAGGAGGTGCAAGCAACATAGTCATCAAACTGTTTTGGTCGCTTGGTGTTTCAGATCGGCCGGGCGTTAGGAGAACGTGGTCGGGTTTCGACGATGGCCGTCGGTTCCACGAGTGCCGGCCGATTGTCGGGTTCTTCAACAGCGGGCGGCTTGGGGTCGTCATGCAGAAAGGACTCCACAGTGGGTTTGCTTGGGGCAATTTCAGTTTCAGTGTAGGATGGCGTTAGCATTTCAGTGGCAATGTCCATGATTTGTGGTGTAGCAATAGCATTCGCATTTGTGTCCAAACAAGATTTGAATGGGAAGATGTTTTCATGAAAGGAAACATCGCGGGAGACGAAGAATGTGTGCTTGGTAACATCGTATAACGTCCAATCTCGCTGACCGAGCTAGTAGCCCATGAAGATGGCTCGGCGAGAGCGAGGACCAAATTTGTCATGTGGGCGAGGACCATTGTGGGCGTAGCATAGGCAACCAAAACCTCTAAGGTGTTGATAAGATGATTTGGTACCAAATAGGATTTCATGAGGAGATCGGCCATGGAGAGTGGTGGTGGGCGTGCAGTTAATTATATATACGGCAGTCAGAATACATTGACCCCAGAATCTGATGGGGAGATTTGCTTGAAATCGGAGAGCGCGAGCAATTTCCAAGATATGTCGGTGCTTTCTTTCGACTCTGTCATTCTACTAAGGGGTGTCGACACAACTTGTTTCATGGAGGATACCGTTGTCAAGATAGAATCGATTCATCTGCAGAGAGGTGAATTCAGTCTCGTTATCACTACGGATCCTCTTGATGGCCTTATTAAATTGGGTCTCCACTAACTTCCGAAAGTCAAGTAATCTCATGGCAGTTTCACTCTTCTCCTTGAGTAGAAAAACCCAAACGGCCCTGCTACAATCGTCTACAACGGTAAGGAAATATCGAGCGCCGCAAGTCGATGGTGTCTGATAAGGGCCCCACAAATCATAGTGGATCAATTCAAAACAGGTAGATGCATTATTGTAGGTAACATGAAAAGGATGTCGTGTTTGTTTGGCACGATAACAAGCATCACAGGGAATATGAGAATTTGACTGTTTGGGAAATACATTGATATCTGAAATGTAAAGTAAGTTCAGACTAGACTGATGTCCCATTCGTTGGTGCCAGGTAGTGAAGGATATGTTGGAACGCATTTGCAAAGTTTGGTGGTTGGAGTTGTGCTTGTAGATGTAGACCCCCCCTTTCAGTTCACCCATCCCAATCCTGCTCATCTAGGTGCGGTCCTGTATCAGACAAAGTCGATCAGTAAAGATAACATGAAAGTGGCAAGCAATGGTAAGCTGGCTAATGGAAATCAAGTTGCAAGTCATTCCAGTAACAAATAAGACGTCTTGTAAAAGGAGATTGGGACTCAAGCGGAGGTGACCGGCTTTAGTTGTTGTAGTTTTATCTCCATTAGGCAAGGTAATGAGTAATGGCGCACTGTCCCGAATGTCCATGAGAAAGTGTAAGTTTCCTGTCATGTGATTGGAGGCACCACTATCAAGCACCCAAACAGATGAATGGCGAGACGTACCCAATAGATGTTCAGAGGTGGCGGTAGGTTGATCCAAAAACATCATCAGACGATGGAACTGATCAGAAGACAGACCTGGGATCCCTGGAGCACCAGTTTCAATTGTGGTTTGTTGGGTAGTGTGTGCGGCCAAGCCATGGTTTTGATTTGGTAGACTAGTGGGGGAACCCCTCCCGCGACCACCAGAACGGCCACCGCGACGCCCCCCACGGCCGGCCCACCACGCGGGGTAGCCGACAATCTCGAAACATTCAGCGATGTCGTGGCCGAGTTTGTGGCAATGAATGCAAGACTTGTCGTTATGGGAAGGACGAATTAAGCCATCAGTGCGACCTCTCTGCACAACCTTGGTAGCAAGAGCAAGCTCGTCAATGCGGTCATCATGTCCACGAGCAATCGTGCGATGTCGCTCTTCGCGAGTAATGATGGCGTAAGCTTTGGAGATGGCGGGTAAGGGATCCATGCTAAGGACCTGCGACCGGATAACCCCAAAACAGCATCATCGAGGCCCATTAAGAATTGGTGCAGTTTCTTTTCCTCCCGCTCTTTGATGAAAGCTTGCGTTGCACCACAACTGCATGTAGGTACTTTGGAGTAGCTATGCAATTCGTCCCACATGCCTTTGAGTTTAGTGAAGTATACCATGACAGATGATCCATGTTGTCGCAAGGAGGAGATTTTGCTCTTGAGCTCATGAATGCGCGGGGCATTACCGATAGAGAAGCGGTTGTGGAGGTCATCCCAAACGGCCTTGGCTTGATCCATGTAGGCTACACTTGGTTGGATGCTCTTGTCGATGGCATTGAAAATCCAAGAAATAAGCATAGAGTTGCAGGGCTCCCAATAAGGAGCCTCCGGGGAGTCGGGTGCGGGTCGCGCTAGGGTTCCATCAAAGAAACCCAATTTGTCTTTAGCGCGGATGGCATTCTTCATACCCTTCTCCCACATGTCGAAGTTCTCCCCGGTTAGGATGCATGAGCTGATGGTGGCGCCAGGGTTGTCCGATGGATGGAGGAACCATGGCGAGGACGGGCCAAGCGCCATGGCCGTCACGGCCTTGGTTCCGACGTTGGGCGGACTGAGGGTTGAGTCGTAGGTGTTCGCCATGGAGATGATCGAGGATGCTTACTCAGATAGGCGGCGAATGGAAGGGTAGAGCGCGAGCAAGCTCTGATACCATGTAAACTACAGGAAGAGGGAGGAGCCGCTCACATTGTGCAGGATAAAATGAACCGTATTATTTCATTAGGGTTTTAGCAAGGCATTAAATACAAGGGAAAAAAAAACTGAACCAAACCGGGTTCAGGAGCAAACCCAAAATACAAAAAGGATCTAATACATTATAAATGTGCTATTTGATTGTTTTATTAACGGTGTTTGAATAAGTTAACTCGAATTTTTGAAAACCCCCCTTATGCTTTAAAATAATGGAATAACCCAACATAACTTTCCACAAGGTAAGAGAGGTTATACATCTATTTCTAAAAAAAATAGAGGAGTTATTCAGATTTACTATAAAGTAAAGGAGAGTTATCAAGAATTTGCTCCATATAGTTGCTCTATTGTCACATTTTTTTCAAAAACTTCTTGATAGATACTTGATCTACTGGGGCACTAAAACTTCTAGAAAAATATTCACTCTTTCACGATATTATTTTGCACATTGTGGAAACTCTAAAACAATACATTTCCAAAATAAACAAATTTGTATTCTAAATTCAAAAAAAATCAGAACAAAAAAATACATGATATTCTAAATTCTAAAATAAAAGTAATAGTGTCATCGAGAAAAATATTCACTCTTTCACGATATTATTTTGTATATTCTCATCGTCGGAAACTCTAAAACCATACATTTCCAAAAAAAAAAAAAAAAAATTTGCAGCCGAATTCAGTTTAAGAAAAAGATCAGAACAAAAAAATACATGATATTCTAAATTCTAAAATAAAAGTAATGGTGTATCTAAAATCTTCAATATAAACATTGATGGTTTCCTCTCAATTTTCGAAGTAAAAAAAGAATGGTTTTCGGGCAAGGATGTGGGGGCAAACAAATCCGGTCAAGCTAGCCGCACAAAGCCGGAAATTTCGAAAGCAACCAAGAGGGTGGCCGAACCCGCACACATGCACGACAAGGCTGCATAGGCGCGCCCGCCCGCGCGGCCAGCACAACACAACGGCCAGCACAACCTGCGCGCACACGGCATGCATGCGACCGCTTGAGGCCAGCCCGCTCGACCGCACCCCCCGCGGCCGCACCCCGAAGGGTCGCGTGCCCGCGTCGCAGCAAGGCCGCGCACCGTGTGACCGCTCTCCACTTGCGGCCACGGCCGCGCCCCGTGCGGCCACATCTAGCTAGCGTGCACGCGGCGCCGGATGCTGCCGCAGCTGTCGGCCACCCTCGTCGTCGTTGGGCGCCTCCGTCGCTGCCAACCACCTCTGGCCGCCGCCGTCTTCGAGAACCTTGCCCGAGGCGCCCGAACTACCTGAGCCGCCTGAACTGCCCGAGGGGAAGGAAGACACTCGTCATTTTGACAAAAGTGGTGATTGAAACAGAGTGACGTCATTCGTCAGCACAAATCACTCCCCGACACAATTACTACCATGACACTCCAAAAAACTATAAATAAATCTCCAGACCTTCATTTGAGGAAAAACAACTCTAGAGTCAAATGATAGCTCTGAGGTTTTCCTGCGAGATCGTGCACTTAAGCCGATTCTCCGCTCGGGAATTCTCCCCTCTCCTCGTGCTCCTACTCCAGCACTCCCAAGTCACGTCAACTGCCTCCGCGAGAGCTAAAAAAATTATCGGCATGAACTCCTCCACTCAGGTTCTACGAGCTCATCAATATTCCTTGGCCGATGCTCTTCCATCAAGCCTTCAAGTACTTAGCTGTTTTTCCTCATTTCCTACACATGTAACGAAGTAGCGGTCTGTCGTCCTCCGAGATCAAATCAAACTTTGTAAAACTTCAAGAAGTTAGTAGATTTTGGCTCGACACAATTACAGTCACGTGATTTTTCACCCTTTCCGGACTTTCCACGTAAAAACGACTCTTGTCTTTGTTGCGCTTCATTTTGATTGTATGTGCGCACGATCCGATTCTCAGCTAAGCCGGTCCGATTTCTCCGGACCGGGAAAACACTGGGCGACCCGCAACAAATATAAACATTATTCTTTATAAAAATATTTTTATAAATATTCTAAACATATTTTTTTGAGAGTGATATTAAGAGATTTTGAGATTTTTTTTATAATTTGTTATTTAAGTTATATATTATTAATTAGCGCAAAAAAATAATTATAATGCTCACTGTGTCTTAGATTATAAAAATACATCATCCTAAAGAATATAAATATATATCTTATTATATAAAGCAATATAGGTATTTGGAGGCACACCAAAGATCAAACAAGAGCCATTGGATCTTTAGAGAGAGCATGAGATAGGGGGAGAGAGTTGGGAGAGAGAGAGGAGGGAGAGAGAGAAAGAGAGAGAGAGGGGAGGAGAGAGAGGGAGAGAGAAATGAAGAGAGATGTCTGAAGGGATACCAGAAAGGGGGCGGAGAGAGGGGGAGAGATGGAGAGATGGTGAAGAGAGAGAAAAGAGAGGGAGAGAAAATTTGTGTAAAATTAATGTTTTTACAACAAAACGTAATTTTTTTTATAAAATAAAAATTGTAATATTGATTTATATTTTTTTACGGTCATTTTGAGTACTCATATGTATATATTGCGGGCATTGTCCGTCTTGATGCGGGTGCATCCCGCTTTGATGCGGGCGCAGCCCGCAACGACGCAACGAGCACTGGAAAAGCCTGTTCGGAGACGAGCGAATCCCGCCTGGATGCGTCCGAAGGCCGCCCGAGAGCATTGAGCACGGGCGTAGCCCGTGCAAAGATGCTCGTTATTATATAAATCAATATAGGTATTTGGAGGCACACCATAGATCAAATTAGAGCCATTGGATCATGAGAGAAAGCATGAGATGGGGGGGAGAGTTGGGAGAGAGAGGAGGGAGAGAGAGAAAGAGAGAGAGAAGGGAGGAGAGAGAGAGGGAGAGAAAAATGGAGAGAGATGGTGGAAGGGAGAGGAGAAAGGGGGAGGAGAGAGGGAGAGAGATGAGGAAGGGAGAGAAAGAAGAGGGAGAGAGATTGCGTGAAATTAATGTTTTTACGATAAAACGTATTTTTTTATATAAAATAAAAATTGTAATATTGATTTATATTTTTTACGGTCATTTTGAGTACTCATATGTATATATTGCGGGCACTGCCCGTCTTGATGTGGATGCATCACACTTTGATGTTGGCGCATCCCACTTTGATGCGGGCGCAGCCCGCAACGACGCATCGAGCATGGGAGAAGCCCGTTCGGAGGCGGGCGAATCCTGCCTGGATGCGGCCGAAGGCCGCCCGAGAGCATCGAGCACGGGCGAAGCCCGTGCGAAGATGCTCGTTTATTATATAAAGCAATATAGCTATCTTCAAAGCACACCAAAATTTTCATTTCGACCATCCGATCTAACATAATCAATGATTTTCGGCCAACCGATTTAGGCTTCATTTGGAAAGACTTATTTTCACCTGTCAAGCGGTTGCGACCGCTTGAATCGGACCATAATGGAGGTCTGATTCATGCGGTCGTAACCGCTTGACCGGTGAAAAAAGGTCCTCTCAAACGAAGCCTTAGAAAATCAGAAACGCCATCCATAAACTGCTTTTTTGGACCACACCGACTTTTATTTTGGGCGCAGCTCTCTCTGTCTAATCTGCCGAAAGCAAACCCGCTTCCATCTTCTCCGCCAAAGCAGGGCAGCGGTGTACCCTCTTCCATTTTCTCCGCCGAAAGCAGGGCTGTGGCATACCCGCTTCCATCTTCTCTTGCCATAACAATCACTCGCTCACGAAGCCGGCAGCCATGCCTCTATCGAAGCCCTCAGTGACGCCTCTGTCGAAGCCCGCACGCTTCGCCATCTCTGTTCTCAGAAGCTCTCAAAGGTCTCTCTCTCTCACGTCGCCGAATCGGGCAGCCACTCTGCTGCAGAAGATTCACTGCACACTACTATCTCAGGTATCTCTTCTCTCTTCTTAAATCATTTCCCCTTGCAGCACCCTTCTTGCCCTAACGATCACAACTCTTAATTTCCTTGCAGGTAGCTCAGCCTCAGATTCATTTCCCCTTACCCCGGCCTTCTCCGCACCCTTTGTCGCACCCTTCGCATCTCAGATCTTTGCTTGCAGGCAACTCAACCTCAACCCTAATTCCTTCTCAAGCATTAATTTGGTTTAACATTTTCTGTCCTCCTCTCAACCATTAATTTCGAGGACTCTGACATTTTAAAAGGGTTTAGGGTCTTAGTCTTACTCATGCAGAGCTTCATATATTTCATGTTTTCCTCAAGCATTAAATTGTTGTTACTGTAACTGATCAAATGACTCCTAAATATGATCTTGCAGTGGTTCTGGATCGCTTCGCAGGGGGAAGATCAGATTTGGAAATGCATCAAAGTGACCCTAGATGACTATGAGGTGAACATCCGAGCTCAAGGAGATAAAGTGTTCAGTCATGTTTACCTGTTATGCTCGAAATTGGATCTTCTACATTAACTTCATTCTGTTACTATTTTTATAAAATTTGTGATGTTTCACTTTGATGCTATTTTTATAAATAAGACACTTTATTTTATTAAGTGCCTCTTCTAATTAGTTTCAAAGTTTTTGCTATTTTTTCTGAAACATGTTTCAATAATGTGCAAAATTTTTGGTGAATAACCAAGGTGAACCAGGAGGACTCTATTATTAAGTGACTATTTTATTAACTCTCTTCAATTTCTTACTTTGATACTACAATTGTCTATACAACCTCATTGTCGCATTTATGGTTCCAATGTTCGTCTTATCACAACATCTTATGCAAGTTTAATTGACTGATGCTCATGATGAGAGTTGTTTTATGTTGACCTGTGTATCAGTCTCCTTGATTTTTTTCATCTTCCATCATTCATGAACTCTCTACATTTAATCCTTACCTGTGCACCCTTGCGCGGGCGAAGCCTGATCAGAGCCCACGTAGAGCATCATTCATGGTCGTCACCACCACCATCGTTCCAGACGGAGTCTTAGATGAACAACTAATACGTAGCCAACCAACCCGCTTCAATGTTTCTCTTCCTCCATACAACCAATGTGCTACTCAACCCCCAAGTTAAATCATACAATTCAGCCATGTAGAATTTTTGGGTGCTCATATGTTGAGTTTATTTCCCTCTCATATTGATTCCATTGGATATTTAAGGGTCTGTCTTAATAACATGAGAATTCATTTATGGAACTCTGCGTTTTTTGGAGAAGAGTATCTTTTTTTGTCCTCTCCATATAGTTATTTTTATGGTTCTACTGCCCTGTTTACTGCCCTGTATCCAGATTCTGGCAAAAACATTTACTCCAAGTTATCTGGTTACATGAAAAGAAGTTCCCCAGGTTACCATATATGCACAATTATAGGTTATCATTTATATGGAACTTTTTTGTTTACCTGAAATTGAGAGAAAGATGGAGAGAGTAGAAAGACCAATGTTTGAATGCTGAAATATCTTTATTTTCCTCTCCACATTGATCCTTGCTTTCTGAAAATGAAAGTCATCATTGACTGAGTTTGGAGTTATATGATGATGTGAGGTTATTATGTTATGATTGTAGCTGAAGTAATTTGCTACTTATTTGTGTTCA
This sequence comes from Platanthera guangdongensis, assembly GCA_039583875.1. Classification (NCBI taxonomy): domain Eukaryota; kingdom Viridiplantae; phylum Streptophyta; class Magnoliopsida; order Asparagales; family Orchidaceae; genus Platanthera; species Platanthera guangdongensis. Next base: position 117,677,722 of record CM077153.1, on the reverse strand, counting down.
AATGTTTTTCGAAATAATATCCATCATGGTCTCTCTTTTGCTTACTGGCCTGTTTCATTTTTCAATTAGTGTTCAATCTCTATGAGTGCAACATTGAACAAATATCGAATTTTTCTTGCAGGATAAATATAATATCCATCGTGGTCTCTCATATTGCTTAATTTATTCTATTTGGAATTTTTCTTAATGGATAAATATAAACATGAGCTTATCGAAAGCAACCTTGAACAGATATCAGAATGCATGGAAAACAAAAAAATCAAAGCTGTTAGTTTGTTGATTTTAAGTCATTCAAGAGCTTATTGATGCTGATTTCTATTGAGTCTCTCAAGAACATCACATTCCTAGATGAGTGCAACCTTTTTCACTTTTTAGGTGATGTTAGTTTGTTGTGTTCAGAATGAAGTCAATCACATGCGAGACTAAAAAGAATTTGGTTACAATTTTTTAATGTTTACATTTAGTAATGTCTAAATTTGGTTATAAATTTTAATTCACTAGGAGCTATAAATTCAGGGTAATGAATTTGAAAGGTTCTTATTTTGCACAGGGGAATTCAAAGTATTCAGATTTAAAAAAATGGATCAGTTGACTATATTGAGTGAAATAATGGATTCTTCTCATGTTTCAATCAAGATGCAACATGCATGCTTTGAAATTGTGTTATTACTTCTCATCTTCAATTCATGCTCCCAGGTCCAATTCCTATCAACATATTAAGATGTGTTCTATCATCAACTTCAAGAGCATTGAGCTCTCGGAAAACAATGAAGAGGTATCACATTTATTTAAGTGAGTCTTACTTTTATCTATGAATTTTATTTACTACTGAAGTTTTGCTCCTATTATATGGGGTTCTGTCGATTCCCTGTTATTTGTCACAGTTGAATGAACGATCTTTCCCAAGTGTGATGCATGAAATAGGATAGGTTGGATTTGTTTTGATGTAAAAGTAAATTTAATTATTGTTTGGAGAAAATTAGAGAAATATAGTTGTAGTTGAAGGAGTCAGATTGGAGTAATTGAGATATGAAGATTTGATTGAACCCAGAAGTATGTTTCTAGGTGGCTCCACTGGGTGTTTTTTTGCCAACGTTTTGAGAGCCCGGCTAAACATTAAAATGAAAATAAGGAAATGCTCATGGTTTGATTGGCTGGATCTCTGAGCATCAAGTCTTTTCTTCGCACAGTTGTTGGTCACATTGCCAAATTGTGGTATTAAACTCTGTTGTGGTATTACTTCAATTCATGCTCCCAGGTCCAATTCCTATCAATATATTAAGATGTGTTCTATCATCAACTTCAAGAGCATGGAGCTCTCTGTAAACAATGAAGATGTATCACATTTATTTGAGTGCTACTTTTATTTATGAATTTATTTACTATCGAAGTTTTGCTCCTGTTATTATGGGGTTCTCTCGATTCCCTATTATTTGTCACGGTTGAATGAACAATCTGTCCCAGGTGTGCTGCTTGAAATAGGTTATGTTGGATTTGTTTTGATGCAAAAGTAAATTTAATTATTGTTTGGAGAAAATTAGGGAAACATAGTTGTAGTTGAAGTAGTCAGATTGAAATAATTGAGATATGAAGATTTGATTGAACCCAAAAGCATGTATCTAGTTGGTTCCACCTGGTGTTTTTTGCCAACATTTTGAGAACCCAGCTAAAAATTAAAATGAAAATAAGGAAATGCTCATGGTTTGATTGGCTGGATCTCTGAGCATTAAGTCTTTTCTTCCCACAGCTGTTGGTCACCTTGTCAAATTGTGGTATTAAACTCTGTTGTTGTAGTTTTTTTGTGTTAGAAGCTTTAGTGATGATGGTGTTTTGTCATAAAGAGTTTATGGTCTTGCATTTAAGACACTAATGTAGGGCTAGAAAGCCATATCGTTGCACTCGCGTAGGGTCGGAGGCCCATGGCGTTGCACTCACGTAGAGTGGGAGTCCTGTGCCGTCGTGCGGGGAATGGGGGGCCCCCGTGCACTGTCACTGCTGACGAATCGAGAATGGGCACTCCTAACGAATGTTGCCGCCCCCGAACAATGTCGCCACCTCTGAATATTGTCGTAGACCCCGAACAATATCGCCGCCCACGAACAATGTTGCCGCCCACGAAGAATGTCGCTACCCATGAACAATGTAGCCGCCCATGAACAATGTCACCACCCACGAACAATATCGCCGCCGACGACCAATGTCGCCGTCCACCACCAATGTTGTCACCCACGACCAATGTCGCCCCCATGACCAATATAGCCGTCCATGACACATGTTGCCACCCACGACTAATGTTGTTTCCAAGCAAGCGAAGCCCGCAACGACGCATTGAAAATGGCGAAGCCTGTTCGAAGATGATAGTATATATAAAAAGCAATATACATATCTTGAGAAACAACATACTTTAAGTTTTGACTATTGGATCTCAAATAAATCTTATCCCTACATGAAAGAGAGGGGGAGAAGAGAGATGGGGAGAGAGAATAGGAGAGAGATGACCCAAGAGAGAGGAGAAAGGGATGGAGAGAGAGGGGGAGGAGAGAGAGAGTGAGAGAGAAAGGGAGAGAATATGAAGATAAAGAGGTGAGAAATTAATGTTTTTACGTCAAAACGTAAAGTTTTTTATGAAATAAAAATTATAATATCTATTTATATATTTTTACGGTCATTTTGAGTACTCATATGTATATATTGCGGGTGCTGACTGCCTTGAAGCGGGCGCAGCCCGCAACGACGCATCGAGCACAGGCGAAGCCCGTATGGAGGCGGGCGAAGCCCGCCACAATGCGGCCGAAGGCCGCCCGAGAGTATCGAGCACGGACGTAGCCCGTGCGAAGATACTTGTATATATATATATATATATATATATATATATATATATATATATATATATATATATATATATATATATATAAACAAAAACATCCTTTGCTGCAACATTCATAATACCTATAATACCCTCATTCTTTTTAGTTAAAGACAAAAAACATTCAAAAAAATTCAAATCTTTTTAAAAATAAAGGACCCCTTAGATTTTCAAATCTGATAAGACCAACTTTATGTCATGTCACCGGCGAGTCCAACGTTATTATCAGATTTTCAAATCTGATAATATCATAAATTATATTCAAATCTTTTTAAAAATAAAGGACCCAATAGATTTTCAAATCCGATATGTCCAACTTTATGTCATGTCGCCAGCAGGTCCAACTTTATTATCAGATTTTCAAATATGATAATATTATATATTATAATATATATAATATATTTATATATATTATATAAATATATATTATATTATATTATATTTTATAGGTGCGAAGCCCGCCGGTGGCGGGCGAAGCCCGCTGACGGGGGCGGGCGAAGCCCGCCACCGCGGTTGGGTACTGTCGCGCGCGGCACGATGGCCGGAGGCCCGTGCCTGTCACTCGTATATATATATAATTTGTAGCACTATATTAAATCATAGAAAAATGTTGGAAACATTGATCACAATGTCTTAGATTTGAAAAAGCTCCATAAATAAATAATATAACCAATATGTATTTGATATTTCTCTGAGTTAAAATATGCATGTAATTAGTAATTGATTGATAAAATGGCTTGAGATTATGAGAAATTCAATTAAAAATAAGTCAACACACTATAGAGTGAAGAATATTTGGTAAAGTAGAAAAACGTCGAGTCATCTCTCATCACTCAACCCTAAAGTTCTAAATACGCTGACTGAATGTTATTCACTCAAAGCCACAATTGAGAAAAAGAAAATCCGTCTAAGTATAAAAGTAGTGAGTGAAGGTCATTCACTCAACGACTCAGTATAAATACAAAAAATCTGTCTAAGTGCAAAAATGTCGAGACATAAGATATCACCCAACAACAAAATAGAATGTGCCGAGTTAATTACAGTCACTCGGCATCTCAAAAAAATCCAGGCATCTGGCTAAGTTAAATGGCTTCTTGTCAATCTCAATCTCTCAACGGCTCTATACAAGCACATATGTTTATTCTAAGTCAAAAGGCGTCAAGGCATTATGCTGATGTCATGAAAAATTCAAATTGACGGCAATTGCGCAGTAAAAGACGAAAATCACCGCATTCTTCTGATACACATTCGTGAGAAGATATAATTAATAAAGCTGGCCATGCCACTTTCCAAAAAGATATTATAGGTGTTTCTTTTGGTCAGATACAAAATGCAGGGCCAGTAAATTTTTCGAAGACCTTTTTTAGGAACATCTCTCTAAACCCTAATTCAAAAAGGTATTGCGGTTGACTAGAAGCTTTCTGAAATTAAGAAAGAAGTTCTCTGCAAGAAATCAAATCAGCACAACTCTCTTTAAATCTGAAGATCATTTTTGCTGCTAATATTATTGAATGGATTTGCTAGCTGAGAATGAAATCGATCTGTTGTCTTCAAGCTCCACAATATTCACATCATTCATTCAGAAACTTGAAGTAGAAGAAGATTTTTGCAAGCATTCAATACAGCATAGTCTATTCCAAATCTGAAGATCATTTACTGTTGTTGTTGGTAAAAGAAGTTGTTTTGTGAAATAGCTAAAGAAGAAGACTCCAGAGCATTTGTTCTTGAGTCTTTGTAAAATAAACACTCTATCAATTTCTGTTGTAATATCTCTTTGAGATCGAAGTGTATGATTTTTTTAAACTCTGAGATAGGATTCTTATATAGAATCTGAGGTAGGCCTGAGTTATAAAGGATGAGGTAGGGCTTGCTTGTGAGCCTTAGGTAGGACACTTGTAGCTGTCTCTATGGTAAGACTGAGAAGAGTCTAAGTTGTTGGAGTGGAAGCCACTCTGAGGTGTAAGATTCAGGGAGGGATCTGAGCTGAAAGAACTATTGATCCGAGTTTTGCAGAAGTTGGCCTATTGTAGCTCTCTGCTAGATATGTAAAACCCCCCTCTCGGAACACAAGACACACCCGAGGGAAGTTTTATGCCCAGAAAAATCTCCTTATGATAGCATCAGTACACATGCTAATCTGTACCACAAGTCGCCTATTTTGTCGGCTAATTTCCGATATCACAAATGTCAACTCAACCAAAAAAACACAGAGGTCATAATTCACAGAAAGTAATTGTCCAAAACAGTACAACATGACAGGAAGCTACACCAGCTCTTGTAATATCAGAGTACACAAAACTTCCCGAAGACTACATCATAATGCTCCAAAACACACATCTGTCGCGGAAGTAAGTGAGGGTATCGTCGTATCAGGCCCTGTCCCCACTGAACTGACTGTCCACCTGCATGAGGTGCTGTTGTTGCTCTGTCTACGGGGTGTCCTTCCAAAATGATAGGCATAACAACCGTTAATCATAAAGACTAAGTGACTTCACATCCGCTCACCGGGCGGAGGAAAAGAAAATAGAGCTCAATATTGTAGTTATATAAATATCAAACATGTGATAAAAGAGCATTGCTGAATCCAACAGTACATGTATATAACAACACATCAATAATAAGCTGGTAACAACAGTATATATATATATATATATATATATATATATATATATATATATATATATATATATATATATATATATATATATATATATATAAAGGCACTTCTATTATATCAGCATATTAAATCATAAGTATAAAATTTAACTTAACTTATAAAGATGTCTATATAAATTTATAAGTTAAGGATCAGGTACATCAAAGTAACTCATCATATAAAGTGCCCATACAAATTTACATGATGAGTATCTTATGCAATACAATGCAATAAAATGAAATGAATGCAATATGATGACTCATCCATGCTTACACATGTGCACATTTGCTATGTCGACATAAAACTTACATCCCACTTTTCGAGAGGAAGTGATCCTCTCTAGCATCACCCGTCGTGGGCCTACGAGGATAGTAGAGCGGGCATCTCCACTACTAGGTGGGTATCCACACTACCAGGCCTAGTCCTCCATACGCCTCAACGCTATCGTCCTCCAACCATCGGAGCTCCTGCGTACACGACACAGAAGGGGTCTTGGGTAGATGTGCACCAAGAGCCCAGCCCAACTGGCCTAACAGCACAAAAGGGGTCTTCAGGAAGTAAACACCAAAGAGCCCGGGCTAACCGGCTCAACAAGCATAGAAGTGGTCTTTGGGAAGTAAGCACCAAAGAACCCAGCCTAACCGTCTTAGGTCCAACTGCCGACTTTCGTCGGTGTGATGACTGACATGCCCGTTGACCTGCCACATTAATTCTCAACACAGGATCAAACACTGTGTGTCCAAACATGAACACACATACAAACCTCACACATTCCCATGCTCCCACTCATCCAAGGGCTCCAACCGAGTCCTTTCAGATTACATCATACCAGTGCCCCTCAAGCACGCAAGGGCTCCACCCCGAGTCCCTTTTTACCATAACATAGGATGTTCCAACATTTTTATTTGTCATTATCAACATTAGATTTAGCATAACAAAATAGCATTGATTATCAGTAAAATCCAAAACTATTTCTTCCTATAATTATAATCTCAATCGTCACATATTCCATCCTCTAAGAGCAATAATCACGAAACTATTAAATGAGAAATATCGGGACAAAATCCACTAATATTTCTGCCATAGCTCATGTCTAGCATTTCGATCATGTCCATATCAGTCCTACAACTTTCATGTTGAGCTCGAGGTCCATATCTAAATCTATCACACCTGAAATCGTGTTTCAGTTTTGCTATGTACACTTGGGCAGAACCCATCTTGTACAAACGTCATTTCAACACATCAACTTTAAACGCACATTCAGGGAGATACAGAACTCCTTAGAAAACATGTAACATCCGTTGGAAAGTTCTTTCCGAGTGCTATAACTTTCATGCTGAGTCCAAACCTGAATCAGACCAGATCATTACTAAAATCATCCATAAAGTCTGCTGTGCACAAAAAACATATTTATGTTCACCACTTTCTGCACGCATCGTAAAGACGGATGAACGACATCTATTCATCTCCTTCCTCCAGCCATCGCACAAGGTACGTCCTACTTATCTCATCCTTTTCTCCCTTATTAGACCACTTATCTTCACGAAATCAAATCTGCCATCTTATTAATGAAGAGAGGAGATAATTGAAGACGTCCACGCGACGATCGACGCCCTAGAATGAAAGTTCTACCGCGGTCCCTTCCTAGGAAAACTCCATTGAACTTCTAAATCAAGCTCTCTCGAGCCGATGTCTCTCCTACACTTTGGATCTAAAGATCTAACACCAAGAGAGGGTAGGAAGTTCACCTGGTTTCTGGCCATGGACCGAGTCCTTCTTCTTGGCGACATATCATGTTCGGCTTCCGACGATATCGTTCTGTTCATCGTTCTTCAGGAAGAGGGGAAAAGAGTTGGCTGATGAAGAAAGCCTTTAGGGTTTGGATTATCCCTTATAAAGAAGCGACTAGTGATTCAGGGTTGAAAGTCTCCATGCCATGTGTCACTCCCTTATTGGACCCAACTTGGTTATAATATAAAATAGAACTTAGAAAAGACAAGCCATTTATTCCGCCATTTTGTACAAGTCCAGAAATACCATACTTTTTCCTTCAGGCTGCAAAAAGAGTCAGAACAGAAAAAAATGCTAAGTTCATTCATCGTGTATACTAGACGAATCATCGGAATAACTCGACAAATCGTCGAGTGCATGGAGTCTGTTACACGAGTCATTTCGACAAATTCATGAGTCCACTCGATGAATCTCTCGATGAATTTCATCGAACCCTTTCGACAAATTCACGAGTCCATTCGACGAACATCTCGATGAATTTCACAAGTCTACTTAAGTTCACTCGATGAAATTCGTCAAGTCCTATCGACAAATTTGAAAGTAATTAGAATAGTTGTCTAAATCAACTAGAGGGGGGGGGGGGTGAATAAGTTGATTGTCACTTTCTTCGTTTTCTTAGTTGTTTTAGGTTTAACTACAGAATCACAGAAAACACACAAATATTTATAGTGGTTACCCAAGGTATGGGTACATCCACTCTTCCTCCCATCTTTCTAATAGTGAGTTAGACAAGGCAATCTTCTCCAAACTCGGCTCAAAGAACTTACAACATGGATCCCTCGAGATCTCTCAAGCTTCCTCCAAGCTCTTCCTCAGGCCATAACCCTTCAAACTCAGAGTAATCTTTATTCCTACAACTCAATGACCCTCCAGATCACCTACCTCAGGCCTATAAGGAAGCCATATAACCCAGGTTAGGAGAATAGCCCTACACTCAGAGAGAATAACTCTCCTACCTCAGATCTTGACAAGTTCCTACCTTAGAAAAATAAGCCCTACCTTAGATCCATAACAGGATCCTACAACTCAACCTTTATATTTTTGACTGACAACTCAGATCAATAAAGATCCTACAGAAGGAGGGAAAGTTTGATGATGATTGACTCCAAAGAGAATGTTCTTGATGGCGAGGATGCCCCGCAATTTGCTCGTGCCGACATGGAACTCGCTTTTGATCGCCGCCGCTACATGTTCGGGGACATTGATGGCCGTTGTCGCAACTGTCACCGCCGCCGCCGCCATCGCCGCCGCTACATGTTCGTGGACATTGATGGTCGTTGCCGCAACCGTCGTCGCCGCCTCCGCCGTAACTTCACATCATTTTGATTATAATGATATAACATTATAATCAAAATAATTTTGTTATAAACAATTCTTGTCTTAAGATTTATAAGTTTATAATTTATAAATTTATAAATCTTATTAGGTGTTTTTTTGTTGTTTGTTGTTTTTATTAAGCATGAGTGGTTAGGATTAGATTAGATTTTGATGAAGGGTGGATGGAGAGGGTGTAATATTATATATATGTGTGAGGTATTGGAGAGGGGATTATGTTTGAAGAAAAAAAAACCCCTAAACTAAGGTGTGCGTGAAGCAGCCCCCTTCGGCCAGGCCGAACCCGAACCCGCGCCTCCTGGAACCGCAGAAAGCTGCTGCCGCCTCCCCCCTCTTGGTGGCTATTCCCGCTGCTCCGGCGATCTCCTACCTCCTCCGGTGTGACTCCGAAGAAGGCGGCTCAGTTCTCCCCATCCGGTGCGACTCCGGTGGACCTGTGGAAGTGCGACTCTTCCATAGTTATCCTTCTTCCTCCTCTTCATTTTCAGATTTGGGTAACTATTTCCTCTTCTCAAACTTGGGTAATGATTCATCTTAGATTGTGAGAGTTGTGGAGACTTGATATCATATTCTATCCTAAAGTTTGATCCTCATTTGCATTACTAAAATCTGAAATTATATTGCTTTATTTCCGAATTTTTCGCGAAGGTTTTGCAAGGATAGGTCACCTTGGACGTTTGCAAACCGGGGTTGGTTTAGCCTTTGGTTTCGAACGGATCAAGAGGATTTGGTATATCCTCGTTTGATTTTGTTTTGAGGGCTGCATTTGGACTTTTTTCCGAATCGAATTTTTTAGTCCAGAGCGCTCTCCATGTGGATGGAAATGCGGTGATATGACACTAGATGTATGGCTAGGTTATGAAAAATGTGTATGTGAATGTTTCATGCAGGTTTGGATGGGAATTTCCCCCTTGTGAGATCGCAACATTATAGACGAAACTCTGCCGAAATTTTAAGTTTTACGCGCACACCGCGTGTTCGTTTAAATTCCCTTTAGGAACCCCCTTGCCATTTCGTGCCTTAATCCCATTCCCGGGAGTGTGCTACATCAATTTGGTATCAGAGGCGGCGCAAAGCTTTCTTAATATTTGTCGGTCCTCCCGCGTCACCCTTTTTGCACTTAGGCACGCTTGTTGGTCTTCTATTTATTTTCTTAGTTATCTAAAAAAAAATTTTTTTGTTTCCTAAAATATATCAAAAACAAAAAAAAATGTTTTTAGTGTTCCTTTAGTTTGAGTTTTCCGTTAGACTTTATGGCGCACATTGGGAGTTCCGCTCACTCACCTTCAGTCATTGATCGAGACGTTATGTTCGCCCGATATTTGACACCACTGCCGCGCACCTCTACGCCTGTTAGAGTTCCTGTTCCGACCTATGATGGGATAGGTGGGCCGCGAGTGTTTTTAGGTTGGGTGAAGGACATGGAACGCTATTTTGAGCGATATCATATTGTGGACCCCCACAAGATTCCCGTTGCGAGACTTCAATTAATTGGTCGAGCTCTGACCTTCTGGCTCAATAAGGAGCGACGTTTTGGGATGTCACTCAACGACTTACTTGTAGGTTGGCAGATTATGAAGAATCTATTAACGGATGAGTATTACCCTCCCTACTGTCGTTCCCAGATTTCTGATTATCTGCGTGATTCGCCGCCTAAGACTTTGCCTACATCGAACCAGTACGTCCCCTCGTACTCCCTTACTCGGACGTCTCGCGATCTTATTTCTCCCCTCCAGGGCACTAGACCCATTGTTGATCACAGGAGTGAGTCCAAGCCTCCCGCTAGATCCTTGCTCCGCCAAGATCTGACTTTTTCGAGCCCATGTCCGCCACCCATTCGGGAGAAGGAGAAGGTTAGGTCTTCTATCCCGCTGCCTGCCAGTGTCACTCCTAAGGATGTTCTAAATCCGCGGGCTAAGCATCGGCAGACCGTTAAGATTTGCAAGGAGAATGCTACATTTTACGCTTGTGGTGTGATTGGCCACTATGCCGTGGAGTGCCCTACAAAGCCTAGGGCGTTAGCACTTTTAGCCTCGACGTCTGAGCACGCCACTGAGGGCGATGACGATTTCACTGATGACTTTAGTGACGATCAGGATCATGGATATCCTAGTGACCTGGATGAGGATGTCCCCTCTGGGGTATCACCCCCTGAGATTATCCCACTTCCCCTCGACCATATTTCAGGTCCGTCTCCTATGATAGTTGAGGAATGTTGAAGTATTAGACCGGGCGGCTTAGCGGTCTGATCCAGCGGTTTGTTGACCGAGCGGCTTAGCGGTCTGATCCAGCGGTTTGTTGACCGTGCGGTCTATCGGTCTACCTCTGCGGCCTGTTCTATCCTGCTGGAGTTGCCGAGCGGTTAACCCATCTGTCTAACCGCGCGGCCTGTGCGGTCTCCATTATTCTAGCCGCTCAGTACTGTAAATGTTTAGTCCCACATTGTTTGTATACTCTCTTTCTTATCTCCTCCATTCTATATAAGGGAGGTTATACCTTTGTAAATGATATCTTTTTTGGATAATAAAATTTCAATTATTCAAAAGTTTATTCGCTTGTTCTCTACTTTTCGCTTCTTTTCGCTACTTTCTAACATGGTATCAGAGGACACGGTCATTTCCTCCTGATTCTGTGCGCTCTCTGTTGTTTGCGGCTTGTTTTCCGCGTTCTGCGACTTAATTCGCGGCTTGCCTTCTCTTCTGTCCGCGCGGCTTGTTTCTATCCGCGCGGCTTATTTCTGACCGCTGCCCTGTTCGCGCGGCTTGCTTCTTCTTGGTTCTCTTCTCCTACTGCTCTTTGTCGCAGCGACCTGTTTCCTTGTCGCCGCGCTCCTTGTTTTTTCCTGCCGCTCCGACTTCCTAGTCGTTGCGGTCTGTCTCTGTCCGCGTGTCTTGTCTCTCTACTCGCGGTTTGCTGCTGTGATCTGCCTGACCGTGCGGGTTGTTCCTTTCTCACCCGCATCTTGGTCGCGGTCACCTGCTCTTCTCCTCTCTTCTGTTCGCTCGGCCTTTTCAGTCCGCGCGACCTCTTCCCCGCTGTGCCTTTGACCGCTTTCTAGCAGCTGCTGTGATCTGCCTGACCGTGCGGGTTGTACCTTCTTACCCGCATCTTGGTCGCGGTCACCTACTCTTCTCCTCTCTTCTGTTCGCTCGGCCTTTTCAGTCCGCGCGACCTCTTCCCCGCTGTGCCTTTGTCTCTTTCTAGCCGCTACTGTTCGCGCGACTTTTTCTATTTTCTAACCGCTACTGTTCGCGCGGCTTCTTCTGCTTGCCAGGTTCTATGACTACCTCCGGTCTCACCACTACTCCTGCAGCTCCTTCTCCTCCTCCTCCTTCGGGCAACCTTGGCACCCTTTCCAAGCTTGTTGGCTCCAACTATCCCGATTGGAGCGTTTCTTTCACCTTTCTCCTTCGTTCTCAACGCAAGCGTCATCACCTCACCGATGACCCTCCTCCTCGCACCTCTCCTGAGTTTGATGACTGGGATGCGAGTGATGCTCTTGTTCGCACCTGGCTGGCCAACAGCCTTTCTGATGAGTGCCTTCCCGTCATTTGCCATGATGAGATGGTCAAGGCCGCCTGGCTTCACCTCGCTGCTCTCTATTCTAAGGGGGGCCAGACGTCCCGCATTTATACTCTCTATGCGGACCTCTTCGCCCGCCCTTCCATGTCACCGGCTGCGGCTTATCAGCAGGTTCAGGCTCTTGGTGCTGAAATCCTCCAGAATCGCCCCTTCTCCGCGGACTTGGCCGACCAACACAAACACTTCCAAGAACTCCTGGTTGTTTGTTATCTTCTTCGTCTTCCCGACTCTTATGATATGATCCGCCAGCAGATCTTGGGTGAGGCGGAATCTCCTACTTTGGATGCCACTGCGGCTCGCATTGCCGCTGTTACTTCGCTCCTCCAGCGGCCTCTGTTGGCCTCCCCCCTTCCCAGGACTCCTTTGCTCACCAAGCTCAGAGGGGGGGCCCTAGTGGCCGTGGCTCATCTGGCGGACGGGGTTCCTCCCGGTTCCTCTGCTCTCACTGTGGTCGTACTGGCCATACTGTTGACCGCTGCTGGCAGAAACATCCTCATCTTCGCCCTTCCGGTGATGCTCCTTCTTCGGCCTCCGCCTCTTCTAGGCCGTCTGCCTCTGTGGCCACGACGTCAGGTAGTGCCCACGTCGTTACCCAAGGTAAATGGCTGATTGACTCCGGTGCCACCAATCATATGACGGGCAACCCTCATTGCTTCTCCCGTCTTGAGACCCATGACCGCTTACCCCCAGTTCGTGTGGCGGATGGTTCCCCGTCCCCGGTTCATGGGACGGGCATGGTTCAACTCACTCCATCGCTTTGCTTGGAGGATACCCTCTATGTCCCGAAGTTCCCGTGCAATTTGTTATCAATTACTACTTTATGCCGGCAACTTCAGTGCTCCGTCTTATTCACTCCCACTACTTGTTCTTTTCAGGACCCGAGGGCCCAGCGGACGATTGCTACTGGGACTGAGAGTGGCGGCCTCTACTTCCTCGACGATGTTTCCGCTCTCTCTGCCTACTCCTCCTCCACCGATCTCCTTCAGTGGCATCTTCGTCTTGGACATCCTCCTCCTCGGTTTATTCGTCAGCTTCTGCCCCACTTACCTCCTACCAGTTCTCCGCTCAACTGTGATGCGTGTCAGCTTGGCAAACATCATCGCTCCTCCTTCCCACCGAAGCAAGGCCGTGGCTCCTCTCGCATTTTTGATCTTATTCATTCTGATGTATGGGGTCCTGCTCCTACCCTCACAGTTGGTCGGGGCAGTTCCTATTTTGTCACTTTTATCGATGATTTTACTCGATGTACCTGGGTGTATCTATTAAAAGATCGCTCTGAACTATTTTCTGTTTGGCAATCATTTTACTTTATGATTAAGACTCAATTTGCTATTTCTATTAAAGTCTTACGTTCTGATAATGCCAAGGAGTATCTGACTCATGAGTTCTCCGCGTTCTTTCACAAACATGGCCTCCTTCATCAAACGACTTGTGTTTACACCTCCCAGCAGAATGGGGTGGCGGAGCGTAAAAACCGTCACCTGCTTGATGTTGCGCGTACTCTCATGACGCAGATGCAGGTCCCTCGCTCCTACTGGGGCTACGCTGTGCTCCTCGCCTGCTATCTCATCAATCGCCTTCCCTCCGCGGTTCTCCACGGCCAGACTCCCTTCACCCTTCTCTACCCCCACCAGGAACCTTTTCCTCTTCCTCTCCGTGTCTTTGGCTGTACGGCCTTTGTTCACACTCCCTCCTCTACCCGCGACAAGCTTTCCCCCCGTTCCACCAAGTGTGTCTTTTTGGGGTACTCTACCACTCAAAAAGGCTATTGCTGCTTTGACCCCCTTCTCCGCAAGCAGTTTGTCTCCGCAGATGTGACTTTTTTCGAAAATGCTTCCTATTTCTCTCCTTCCTCTTCTCTTCCTTCTCTTACTTCTGATATCTCCGTTCCTTCCACACCTCTCCACGTTTTCCCACCTTCGTCTCCTCCTCCACCCACTCCTTCCCAGTCCGTCTCCCCACCCACCCCTCCACCCTCCTCTCCGCTGCCGTCTCTCTCTAGTCCCGGGCCAGCCTTCTCCGCCACGGACGCTCCGGTCGCTGACGCTCCCGTCGCCGACGCTCCCGTTGACCTGGATGTTCCCATTGCCCTTCGCAAAGGGGTGCGGGCGTGTACTCAACACCCGCTCACGGCTGTTGTTTCCTATGATCAGCTTTCTCCTTTTCGCAGGTGTTTTGCCTTGGCTATCTCTGCTACTTCTACTCCCCGTACCTACCAGGAGGCTCTCGCTCTCCCTCATTGGAAGTCTGCCATGGATGAGGAGATGGCTACTCTTACTGAACGGGGTACCTGGACCCTGGTTCCTCCTCCCGTGGGCACTGATGTGGTTGGCTGTCACTGGGTCTTCGTTGTGAAGTTTCGCCCCGACGGCACTGTGGATCGCTACAAAGCCCGGCTGGTGGCCAAGGGCTTTACTCAGACTTATGACATTGATTACTTTGATACCTTCTCTCCTGTTGCTTGCCTCAGCACCATCCGGGTTCTCTTTTCTGTGGCTGTTAACCGGGCTTGGGCTATTTCCCAGCTTGATGTGAAGAATGCCTTTCTCTATGGCGATCTTCAGGAGGACGTCTATATGGAGCAACCTCCTGGGTATGTTGCTCAGGGGGAGACACGTGTCTGTCATTTGAAGAAGGCCATTTATGGCCTAAAGCAGAGCCCTGGGGCATGGTTCGACAAATTCAGTGGTATTGTGGCTACCATCGGCTTTCAAAGGAGTTTGGCCGATCACTCCTTATTCATTTGCAAAACGGCCTCGGGACTGGTGGTTTTGGCCGTATATGTGGATGATATTCTCCTTACTGGCGATGACCGAGATGGGGTGGACTTGACGAAGAAGCACCTCCGTCAGCACTTGGTCACGAAGGATATGGGCTCCCCAAAATACTTTTTGGGGATAGAAATCTCTCGGAAACTTGACTCCTTGGTTCTCTCTCAACGGAAGTATGCCCTTGATCTTCTACGAGAAGCAGGATTGACAGGTGCCAAACCAGCTCGTTTTCCCGTGGCTGTTGGAGAAGACAAAACGTGGACAGATGATTCGCCTCTTCTATGTGATGTCACACGGTACAGACGTTTGGTAGGCAAACTCATCTATCTCACGGTGACTAGACCCGACATCGCCTATGCTGTAGGCAAGGTCAGTCAGTTTATGCAAGCTCCCAGGGAGTGCCATCTTCAGTCCGCCCTGAAGATTTTAGAGTATATCAAAGCAGCACCGGGCAGAGGGTTACTCTTTCAGAAGAATGGCCATCTGAGGGTTGAGGCCTACTCAGATTCAAGTTACGCGGATGACAAAGGCGATCGTAAATCCACGTCAGGTTTTTGTACCTTTGTTGGAGGTAATCTCGTGAGTTGGAAGAGCAAGAAACAGTCTGTTGTTTCCAGATCCAGTGCCGAAGCAGAATACCGGAGTATGACGTCAATCACGTGTGAGTTAAAGTGGTTGCGGGCTCTCATGTTTGACCTGGGCGAGGTATATGATTGTCCTCTCCCTATGTTCTGTGACAACAAGGCCGCTATACACATATCCAGAAATCCGGTCTTCCATGAGAGAACAAAGCATATAGAGGTTGACTGTCACTTCATTCGGGAAGAGATTTTGAAGAAACAGATTTGTACTCCTTTTGTCACCTCTGACAAGGAGTTGGCAGATATCTTCACCAAGCCGGTTTCTACTTCCTTCTTCCGCATTTGTGACAAGCTGGGCATGATTGATATCTATGCTCCAGCTTGAGGGGGAGTGTTGAAGTATTAGACCGGGCGGCTTAGCGGTCTGATCCAGCGGTTTGTTGACCGAGCGGCTTAGCGGTCTGATCCATCGGTTTGTTGACCGGGCGGTCTATCGGTCTACCTCTGCGGCCTGTTCTATCCTGCTGGAGTTGCCGAGCGGTTAACCCATCTGTCTAACCGCGCGGCCTGTGCGGTCTCCATTATTCTAGCCGCTCAGTACTGTAAATGTTTAGTCCCACATTGTTTGTATACTCTCTTTCTTATCTCCTCCATTCTATATAAGGGAGGTCATACCTTTGTAAATGATATCTTTTTTGGATAATAAAATTTCAATTATTCAAAAGTTTATTCGCTTGTTCTCTACTTTTCGCTTCTTTTCTCTACTTTCTAACAAGGAACCGTCCGATGGCCCTGAGTTAGCAGATGTACCCACTGTGTTAGAAGATTTATCTTGTGAGGGAAGGTTATTTTTGGATGAATTTAAAGTTGAGGACCCGAAAGATATTTCCTTGTTGTTATCACCATTGCCCGAAGCACAATATAGATTAGAAATTTTGTCGGGCTCGATTTTGCCTACTTCTGAGACCGTTACTGATTATGATTTGGATGAAATTCCTAGTGGGTTGGATGACATTTCGGCTGAGTTGGTAGAGTCCACCTGTGATGAATGTTTATCTGAGAGTGCGTTGGGTGATGCCAGGAAGCACATGGCTCAAGTATGGCCTACCATCCAGGCTCAACAAAAATGTACCGTGATTTGAAACAAATTGTCTGGTGGTATGGAATGAAAAGAGATATAGCGCGATTTGTATCTAAATGTCTTACCTGCAAGCGGGTGAAAGCTGATCATGGGAGGCCTGGTGGCAAGTTGACACCATTGGAGATTCCAACATGGAAGTGGGAAAGCATCTCAATGGATTTTATTACAGGCCTACCAAGATCTCCACGAGGACATGACTCCGTGTGGGTGATCATGGATAGATTGACCAAGTGTGGTCATTTCATACCGTTTAAGGTCAACTACCCGATGAAGACAATAACGGAGCTCTACTTGAACGAGATCATCCGACTGCATGGTGTGCCAATCAATATCATATCAGACAGGGATTCCCGATTTACTTCTCGCTTCTGGAAGAGTCTACGAGAGGGTTTGGGGACGGATTTGCGGTATTCCACTGCGTACCACCCTCAGACGAATGGCCAAACAGAACGAGTAAATCAAATTGTGGAAGATATGATTCGATGCTATATTCTTGAGTATGGCGGGGCATGGGATGAACGTTTGCGGCTTATGGAATTCACATATAATAATAGCTATCAAGAAAGCTTGCAAATGGCTCCGTTCGAAGCTTTATATGGGCATCGATGTCAGACTCCTCTCTTTTGGACAGAGGTTGGCGAGCGGCCTTTGTTGGGCCCAGAGGCGCTCGAGGACATGGAAGTTGCCGTACGACTTATTCGGGAGAAACTCCGAATCGCCCAAGAGCGATATGAAAAGTACGCCAACCGACGAAGGTCGGAATTAGAGTTTGCGGTGGGGGATTCCGTTTTCTTGAAAGTCTCCCCAATGGTTGTGATTAAAAGGTTTGGAAAAGAGCGCAAATTAGACCCAAGATTTGTGGGTCCCTTCAAGATTCTTGCGCGAGTTGGTGCATCCGCTTACAAAGTAGAATTACCCGTGAACTTTCCTGGTGTTCACGACGTGTTTCATGTTAGCCAACTTCGCAAGTGTGTGCGACATGACACGCAAGTGTTGGACGTGGTGCCGCAATTGACGCCAAACCTTTCTTATGTGGAGATGCCTATCCGGATATTGGACTCCCAAGATCGCGTGTTGCGGAAAAAGAAGATTCCTATGGTCAAGGTGCTATGGAAAAATCAGAATGTGGAAAGCGCGACGTGGGAGCTCGAGTCAACGATGAGGGCGGCTCACCCTCATTTGTTCCCGTAATAAGCTGGTATGTGAATTGGTGTTTTTGTTGCATTGCTGTTTTTGGTTTGTTACCTTCTTTGATTGAGATCAAAATGATTGAAAAGTTTCGAGACGAAACTTTTTGTTAGGGGAAGTGACTGTAACACCCCGGATTTTTGATTGCGTACGCTTGATGGGCGTTACGTTGGCTTTGACCGTTGTTCGAGCATGGTTTTTCCCACGGGCTTGCGAGTGGCTGTTTTGGTAGCCGAGTTGCACGATTCCCCAGCAAACCGGAGTCCACATTGGGGACTCGGTGAGGCCTCTTAGGGAATGTTTGCACTTTTTTGCGCCCGGGAAATGTCGCTCAAGATGGGTTGCTTGTACAACAAACAAAAAATAGGGTAAAAAGTGCTTAAGGCAAAAATGGTCTAGGACGACACAGAAACATTTTTCAAAACAGGGAAAAATAGTCATTTTTGTGCGTAACACGCCCCCCGACACGGCCGTGTCGGGGCGTGACCCAGGGCGTGACCTGGGCGTGACCTCCTTGACTCGATGATTTTCCTGTGTCGAGTTGAGCTCGACGAATGGGGTACACGCCCCGTGACACGGGCGTGTCACGGGCCGTGTCCCGCTGTGTCGAGTGTCGAGTGTCGAGTGTCGAGTGTCGGGTGTCGAGAGAGGGGACACAGCCTGTGACACGGGCGTGTCACAGGGCGTGTCCAGCTGTGTCGAGTGTCGACACTTTGGGTCGACGAGGTGTCGAGACACGGGCTACACGCCCTAGGTCACGGGCGTGACCGACCCGTCACGGCCATGTACCCGGCCGCGTACCGTAGGGATAAACTTGGATTTGCCGACTTTCTGCGCCGCTTAAGGTACACGCCCTTCGTCACGGGCGTGACACAGGGCGTGACCGGCCCGAAAATCGACTTTTTCCAGTTTTTTTGTGCCGTTCATTTCCTTGATTCTGCATCTAACGGTCCAGCTCTGTTCTGGAGAAAATAAGGCCGAAACAGAGTTTCTCCTCCTCATTTCACCTTCTCTTCATCTTCTTCCTCATTCCAAAAGGAACTCAAGGGAGCAATGGCTAAAGCAAGGCAAGGAAAGAGAGGAGCAGCCGTCGCGGCATCGTCTCGGTTCAGGCAAGCGGTGTTCTTCACCCTTGCCAAGCTTCTTTCTTGTTTTTGATTGTGCAAAATAGCTAGTTTTTCTCTTTCAATTTTCCTAGCTTGTTCTTCTTGTTTTGGGTTCTTCCTCACTAGCGTTATTATGCTCTTGAATTTCCCTATGCTGAATGACTTCGATCTTCCATGCTTAGTTTTGTTTCGTTATCAAATCTATGTTAGGTTAATTCATGTAGTTCTCTTGTTCATGTGATTCATGTACCTAAGTTGATTCATGTTCATGTAGCCTTTCTAATTTATGTGATTCTTCCTTGATCAAAAGCATGTTATTCTTGTTCCAAACATGTGATTTATGTAATTAGGTTAATCAAACTCTATCATGTGATGAAGTTCATCAAACTCTACGTTGGCAATTTGTAGTCATGTGTGAGGATGAAGGAAGGGAACGTGTGTACTTGGGTTATGGGTTCTGGTGAGAGTTGCTTATGGTGTTGCACTTGGGTTATGGGTTATGGTGAGTTTTGCGAGGCGCATTGTGAACCATGACAGAAGCGTTTGTGTGAGGAGACGGTAAGGGGTGGTGTGGTTTATGCCTTTGTGGCCACCGGGTTTGGATTTGTGGTGAAGAGCACCATTTTGGCCCCGGTTTGGGCTGCCTTGTATTGGTGCGTTCCACTTTAGGGCTGCCACCAAAAGACCCTTGATGAATCGCATGTAACCACTGCTTATGTTTCACTCATATAGTTGTTTCTTGTACTAAGGATGATGGAATGGGCATGTGTTTTGCCCTTTTGCTCCTGCGGGTTGAGCAAGACTTGATGAAACTTGTATGCACTTGGTGCGTTTGGCATGTGTTTTGGTGTGTTTACTTATATGAAACATTGCTACGGTCGGTAAGCCCCTTCGTCATATTTTCTGAACTTCCTACTATATTGTGTAGCTTTGATGATTGCTGAGGTGTTCTTTCTTGAATGCCTCAGGTGCAGGTTGTAGCCGGTTGAGCGGCTAGTGCTTGGATCGAGTTTCTTGGGAGCTAGCCGAGCTTACTGAGCGAGGTAGTTCTTTTCTTTGTTGTACAGACATACATGTGCCCCAATGGGTTCGTGTCAGCTTGTTGGCGCCCATTGGTGGCTTACTTTACTTGTGATATATGAATACTAGACTGCTCATGTGACTCATTTGGATGAGAAGATGTCTTCTTGCTCTTGGGAAGAATTTATGGTAGGCTGCATTAGATATTTTTAAGCTAAACAAAACTATTATTGTATCCATGCATAACATGTTTTGGTCACCAAACACGTATTTTCCAAATGACGTAAACAAAGATGATTTCTTATAGTAGTATCACTATAGACTGCATATAGGAGATCGTCATAAATAAACAAAGTATTTCCGCCGCGTACAAAAACAGTTTTTGATACCTAAGGCCGAGGGATACGACCAGTCAATCCAAAGGTTTTCTTGCATTTAACTGTTGAATTTCAACTCATAAAGTAAGCGTCAAGGGTTGCCTGAGCGTGTGCAGTTATCCCCTGCACGACGTGGCATCATAACCCGTAGTTCCTCTTGCTCTGATACGAGGTACTCATTGAGGAAATGCGGGTTGTGACAGCTTCTCTACAATAGGCTTTGTCTTTGGTGCCTTCTTGAAGTTATGCCCATGATTGAAAGGGCCATAGCTCTGAAGAACAACTTCTTCATAAGGTGCCTTAAAGACACTTTCGCCAAAGTTTTGGGGTCTAGCCCATCCTTGATAGCGGGACTTTGGCTCTACATAAGTAGGCCTAGCAAAGTGCCCGTATGATGAGTCAAAATCAAACTCATTTGATGGAAAGATGACCTTCTTGAATGTGGTTTGATTTTGAGGGGCTTTTCCCCTTTCTTCGGCTGAGGCCTTTTTGGCGGCCTTATTTTTCCGTTGATTCTTGTTTCTCCTAGAGGATTTACTAGGAGCTTCTTCATGGCCTAGTCCAGCTCCCTTGGCCTTTGCTGAGAATTCAGCAACGAATGGAAGAACTGTTTTGGGCTTCGAGAAACTCTCAACAAGTTTCCTTTCAGCTGCAAGTTCGGCTTCCAATCCTTTGATGATCTTCTCCTTCAGGTCAAGGTGCTCAAGAGCCTTGTTGTATTCTTCAATAGCATTATTGAAGTTTTCTTCGAGGGAGTCAGTCTTTGCGACTTTCTCTCTCAAGTTGCTCTCTTCGGCTTTTAGAGATTTGATCTCTTTAGCCTGAGTCGTCACGACTTGCCGACATTTGTCGTAAGCCATGATTAACTCCTTGTACTGGGCCATTAGTTCTGACTCATCGTCAGAGGAGCTACCCTCGCAATCATGTTCAGAGACTTCAGAATCTGAAAGAGGGGTATGAGAGTTTACCTTCCCAGTGAACTGGGGCTCTTGTTCATCATCTGTTTGAGCCATTAGCCCAAAGTAAGCTTCTTCTTCTTCGCTTAACTCAGATGAGTCAGAGTCGCTGAGAGTCTTGCTCTTTTTGGCTATGAGGCTCTTCTCCTTCCTCTTCTTGTTGTATGAGGATTTCTTTTCTTCTCTTCTACCACCCTCCTTCTTCTTGTGAGGGTAGTCAGAAATGACATGGCCTGGCTTATTACAGCAATAACAAATGATGTCAGTTGAAATGTATTTGTTCTGTTTAGTGTTATACCTATCGTGGCTGCTTGAGCCTTTTCTTTGTCGATCGTCATCGCGCCGCGATCTTCTGTATGAGGCATCCTTGCCTTTCCATTGTTTGTTTTTATTAAGAAACTTCTTGAATTGCCTTGAGAGCAAGGAGAATTCTCCTTCAGATAGTTCAGACCCTGAGGTGCTAGGCTCTGATGTTTCTTCTTCTTCATCAACTTCTGGAGCTGGAGCGGGGGATGCAGCCTTATTCTTTCTGGAGGTGTCTGCCTTCAGAGCGACAGATTTCTCCTTTAGAGCAGACCTGCCCTTCTCTTCTTCAGCTTTTCTTGTATTGATTTGGAGTTCATAGGACATAAGCTTTCCAAAGAGATTTTGCGTGTCCGTTTCAGCTAGCTTCCCGAAATCCCTGATGGCACATACCTTGTTATCCCATTCCTTGGTTAGGGATCTCAAGAATTTGTCGTTCAGTTCTCCGTTTGTGAAGACACGACCGTACACCCTTAGGCCATTTACAATCTTGAAGAAGTTCTCAAAGGTGTCGGCAATTGTTTCCTTGTTCCCTTGTCGGAACGCTTCATATTTTTGATTGAGAAGGGATCTCCGATCATCCCTTACTTCTTCAGTTCCTTCCATCAAAGTGACTAAGGAATGCCACATCTCCTTAGCTGATTGACAATGAATCAAATTCTGCAGCATCGAGTCATCGACTGCACTTGCTATTATGTTCTTAGCTTTCTTGTCGAGAGAGACAAGTGCAATCTCGTCTTTGTCGAGATCCATTAGTTTTTTGGGAACTCTCTTGGTAGGGTCGATAGTGGACATAGTCATGGGAACGTAAGGACCTTCTTCAACGATCATGAAGATCCTTGGATCCACAGCTTCCATGAAAAATTTTATCCTTTCTTTCCACATGGGAAAGTTATTCTTGTTGCACAGTGGGAGTTTGGTGAAATCTTTGCCCTTGTCCATTTTATGGTAGAATCTTACAAACAACAGATCTGGATCTGATCAAGGTGTTAACCTTTTGACGATCAACCTGGCTCTGATACCAATTGAAAGAAAACTGTTGTCGACCTAAATCACCTAGAGGGGGGTGAATATGTGGTTTGTGCGTCTTTTGCAGAATAAAAAATAATTAGATCACAATACAGAAATATCTACCAATATCACAGACGACACAAGATTTATAGTGGTTCCCCAACCTTGGGTACATCCACTTTCCCTCACCGATCTAGCAATCAACTAGACTCGGCTACTCCACTATCTCGGATCAAAAATCGATCCTACCCTCGGAACAAAGTTCCTACAAACTAGATCCAAACAAAAGGATCTACACCTCGGAAGATAGCACTCTCTACAAACTCGGAGTGAAAAACTCCTACACTCGGAGAAGATTTCTCCTACAAGATTAATAAAGTGTTTACAAGAATACAAACAGTAAATCACTCAGATCTGAATGAAACGGCCAGGATCTTCTTCTTTTCAACTTTGTAGCACTTTCAAAAATCGGTGAAGAAGTTCTCGGCTTCGATCTGGATCTACTCGCTTTTATAGAAATCGAGAGAGAATATGATTAGTGAAGTCGATCTCGATCTGTAACTTTTCTTCAGAATAGTCCTCTGAAAGTAGAAGCTTTGGCCGGAGAAGAAGGCGACGACGGCGGCTTCCGTTTTGCGAAAGTCAGAGAGGAGTCGGCTGAAGAATATTTCTCGAAATAGAATGACAAGAAAGCTTGGAGAATACTTAGGATTTGTCATTTTCTGATAAGACCTTATATAGGAGAGACTAACGGTCATAATCGGTCATAATAATGTACACGTGGACCAATCATGTCGCGTGATTTGAAAAATCTCGTCAGAAAAAGGACTTAGAGAAATTTCGGAAAGATTCAGCCAACTACACGAGTAAGTCAATAACTACTCGAGTAGTTGAATAACTACTCGAGTATATTATGGAGAACATACTCGGGTATATATATAAAGACTACTCGAGTATATAGAGATCAACTACTCGAGTAAGCAGACAGAACTACTCGAGTATGTGTAGAGACCTACTCGAGTACATAGAGGATCTACTCGAGTACTGGAAAAACTACTCGAGTATATTACATAAACTACTCGAGTACAAGAAGTACTACTCGAGTGGAATACTTAGAGAAATTCTGAAGAGGTCTGCTGGCAACTACTCGAGTAGTTGAACTAATCTACTCGAGAGGAAGTAATCTACTCGAGTAGGTGAAAGTTCTGCTCGAGTAAAAGACTTGGAAAAATTCTAGAGTAGAGAAATATCAAGGTACACGAGTAACACATGATCTACTCGAGTAGGTATGATGAACTACTCGAGTATGTTTCTATCTACTCGAGTAAGTGAGTATACTTACTCGAGTATATGAGTATACTTACTCGAGTATATGACTTAGAGAAAATTTAGATGAGGAAACCCTTTAGTACTCAGATATAAAGAGTAATCTACTCGAGTATATAAGCATGCTACTCGAGTATATGACTTTGTCTACTCGAGTAGGTGACTTAGCTACTCGAGTATGTGACTATGTCTACTCGAGTACAAGGTTCTTTTACTCGAGTAAATGATACTCAGACTACTCGAGTAGGTGAAAGCTCTACTCGAGTAAAACACTTAGAAAATTTCTGATGTTGGAAAAACTGATTCTTCTAGAGTAGCCAACTTCAAATTTCTTTCCCATAGTCCAATAGCTTGAATATGAATTGTATACCAATAGAGAGACCACACATGAGTCAACACCTTGGAATATGCAATGAGGGATTACATTGCACAGTTCCTGTGTTTGGTGACCCACTGTGAGCTGACACTGGTCTACACTTCCCAGTAAAATTCCTACAAACATATAGCTCAAACCAAGCATCAAATACAGCTTAAGTCATCTTAGTTCCAGGGTGACTTCATCAAATCTGGGTTAATGTTGATGTAGTACCCAACACGTGGCGTGTTCCTCAATCGACACAGGACCAAAAAACAACCCGAAGTGGACACGGGTTCTCGACACGCCCATGTCGATTTTGACACGCCCATGTCAACCAGAACACGCCTGGGCTCCAGACTGTGTTCCTCTCCCGATACAGCCCGGCTAACAGCCCGAGCAGGACACGACCCTAGACATGCCCGTGTCTCAGGCCGTGTTCGCTATCTCGATGATCGTCAACTGCATTTCGTCGACCACTCGAAAGTTCGTCGAACCCAAGCATGACACGGCCCTGGACACACCCGTATCCCAGGACGTGTGACCCTTACCAAGCACCAAACTCGGCTATAAATGTTGTCCATCCCTTTTTTCAATTTCGGGGCATCACAATTCTCTCCCTCTAAAAAGAATTTTGTCCCGAAATTATAGAAAGGAAAAGATACACATAACTTAAATGGTACCTGAGTGGAATAACTCTGGGCAGTCCTCAAGCAGGGTCTGATCTCGCTCCCACGTGAGCTCCTTCCGACCGCAGTTGTCCCAACAGACCTTGACCATCCTGATATCGTTGTTACGCAGTCGCTTGACTTCCGAGTCCTCAATGCGAACGGGCTTGACCTTCGTCGTCAACCCATTATCAACCGGTACTTGATCGATCGCAATCACATGCGAAGGCTCTTGCACCGCCTTCCACAACACCGATATGTGGAATACGTCGTGTAGACCACTCAGTTCCACTGATAGCTTTAATCGACAAGCTGCTTCGCCAATCCGCTCCAGAACCTCATACGGTCCAAGGTACCTCAGGCTTAGCTTATTCAAGCGCCGTACCCGTGAGACACCCTTGAACGGCTTAATCTTCAAATACACCCAGTCACCAACAGTGAATTCAATGTTCCTATGCTTGACATTATAGTATTTAGCTTGTCGGTCACGAGCGATTAGCAATCATTCTCGAATAGTTCGTACCGACGAGGTTGCATCTTCCACTTCTTACCGCTTGTACAGCTTCGACTCACCCGTTTCCAACCATGACAACGGCGTGCGACATATCCTACCATAAAGGGCCTCAAATGGCGCCATTTGAATCCTCGCTTGGTAGCTATTGTTATAAGCAAATTCCACCAAGTACAGGTGATCTTCCCACTGTTTCCCAAAATCCAAGACGCACATGCGAATCATGTCTTCCATCGTCCTGTTGACTCTCTCGGTCTGATCATCCATCTGCGGTTGAAAGGCCGTGCTGAGACTCAGCTGGGTTCCCAACATTTGTCGCACTAACCTCCAGTCATTGGATGTAAACCGCCCATATAGGGCACTCACAATGCTGCGGGGCACACCGTGAAGTCGAATAATGTTATCCACATAGAGTTTTGCCAATTTCTCAACCGAATCATCCTTCCTATTCAGAATGAAGTGTGATACCTTCGTCATTCGATCTACGATCACCCAGATGGCGTCGTTTCCCTTCTGCGACCTTGGCAACCCATGCATAGAGTCCATTGTAATATCGTCGAGCTTCCACTCTGGGATAGGAAAGGACTTCAAGAAATCTCCAGGATTCTGGCACTCCGCCTTCACTAAGGCGCACGTTTGACACTTCACCACATAAAGTGCCACGTCCTTCTTAAGTCCTGACCACCAGGATAACTTCTTCATATAACGATACATCTTCGTGCTCCCTTGGTGAATCGAGTACTTGGTATAATGAGCCTCGTATATCAATTCCACCCGCATTTTACCCACATTTGGGATGCACAGACGACTGTCATTCCATAACATCAAATTGGGAATTTGACCCATCCAAAGCCTCAACCATGATTTGCTTCATGTTGCTATCTGAAAGATATGGTACCTAAACACCTAGAGGGGGGGGGGGGGTGAATAGGTGACCTAAACCTTTTTAAAACTTTGTTGGCAGCACAACAGTTATAACACAGATTTCTGAATAAGTTCTCACAGCAAACACAGCAATTCACAACACAGCACAATCACAGCACAGAATACACAAGATTTTATAGTGGTTCCCCAATCTTTGGGTACATCCACTTTCCCCCTTCGCCTATCTAGCAGTGTACTAGATTCGGCCAAACTTCTCCACTAGCTTAGAACCCAACTAGGTTCCTACCTCAGGCCCAAAGCCTTACACTCAGCCAAAAGGCCTACACTCAGCCACCCAGGCCTACACTCAGCCAATTAAGGCCTACACTCAGAGTTCTTCAACTCCTACACTCAGGCAATCAAGCCCTACCCTCAGCCTTTATAATATAGGCTTACAATTCTCTCAGATCCAATGGATCCTACAAGTAAAAATAGAAAGTACAATAGCTAACTCTACAACTCAGAAAATAAGAGAGGAGTTGAGAGTTTCTTGAAGAGTTCTTGGAAGAACTCAGTTAGATCCAAACTGACTTAGCTTCCTTCAAAGCTTCTTGAGTTAGAACTGAATTAGTCTGAATCTTCTGCAGTTGTTCCTTGACCTCTGCTTCTTGAAATCCAGATGACTCTGAATTCTTCTTCTCAGTCTTAGTTCCAAAGACTGAATACTTGGTTGGAGCTCTCTCTCTCCAACTTCTTAGATCTGCCGATGCACAGCAAGATCTTCTTGTGTTGATACTCAATATACCACTTTTACAAAGATCTGAACTCTCTCTATCAAAAACTTTTTCAACCACTTCTATATCACTTTATCAATCTTGATCAATCTCTGTCTGTAAACTATGGGTGCCTATTTATAGGCTTCCTTCATGGTAACCGGCTGGTCCGGTTCATAACAGACTTCTGATATCTCTGACAGTTGATGTAGACCGGCTGGATCGGCAGCTGTCTTGTCAACCAGTCACTTCTTGAAATTCTCTAACTGTCAGATAGTGTCGAGACTTTCTGTTCTTAAGTGTCGACACTTATAGGCCAAGTGTCGACACATGTTGTGTAAGTGTCGACACAAGTCTACAAGGTGTCGACACAATTCCTTGTATGTCTCGACACAGATTCTTCTGCATGTGTCGACACTGAAATTGAGTGTCGACACAAGTACTTGTTCTTCATTCTTCAACTATATTCTTCTAAGTGTCGACACATGTTCTTTGTGTCGACACATCTTCATGTGTAGAAACTGTCAAGTGTCGACACTGCTTCTTGGTGTCGACACAAGTCTTCACTTTTGTTTCTTCAGCTGAGTGTCGACACATTCCTTTAGTGTCGACACTTGTACTTAGAATATTTTGTAACTTTTCTGTTCTTTGCTAAGTGTCGACACAGCTCCTTGTGTCGACACTTTCTTCAAGTGTAGAGTCTTCAATTAAGTGTCGACACATTGTGCTGGGTGTCGACACTTTCTTCAAGTGTTGACTCTTCTGGTTGTGTGTCGACACATTGTGCTGAGTGTCGACACTTTCTTCAAATACTGACTCTTCAGCATAGTGTCGACACATTGTGTTGAGTGTCGACACTTACTTCAAATACTGACTCTTCAGCATAGTGTCGACACATTGTGTTGAGTGTCGACACTTACTTCAAATACTGACTCTTCAGCATAGTGTCGACACATTGTGTTGAGTGTCGACACTTTTACTTGGACTCTGCAGACTTTTGCTGAGTGTCGACACAGCTCCAAGTGTCGACACTTTCTGGTGTAGACACAGCTCTTCTAGGTGTCGACACTTCTGCTAAGTGTCGACACAGCTTTTCTGCATACTTCTTCACTGAGTGTCGACACAACTCCAAGTGTCGACACTTTCTGTCTGGTGTCGACTCTTCATCCCAGGTGTCGACACAATGACTCCAAGTGTCGACACTGCTTGTCTGGGTGTCGACACAAGCTTTCTCAAGTGTCGACACTTTCCCTCTGGGTGTCGACACATGGACTTAGAAACTTTTAGCTTCAGTCTAGTGAATATCTAACCTGCATAAGTAACTCAAACAAACATCAAATACATTATGATGCATATCATTGAGTTAGGTGAGGCTTCTTCAAATCAGGTACATTTGACCAATGTACCCAACAATCTCCCCCTATTTGGAGAAGTCATAACCCTTAGTCAATGATATACATCACTCATAATTAAAAATTATAAAATGATGTAAAACAGGTATATGTCAACAGAGTTAAACTTAAACATGTAATAAAGCACACATGTATACTCATACAACATTACAGAACAAACAAGAATTAGACACATTCTACTGAATAATCATGAAATATATATTTATCAAAAATTGTTCATACATTGCTTTGCAATCTATTTTCAAAGATTTACAATAATGTTTAGATGTAACAGATTACAACATTCTTCAGTCTAAGCTTAGTCTAATTCTGCTCTGGTTCTTTTATGACTATGCCTTTTCCAGCTTGCACTCTGGCCTTTACAGCAGCAGCAGCAGCAGCAGGCTCAGCATCAGCAGGCTTCTTGCCTTTGGAGTCCTTCTTCTTCTGTTCTTCAGCCTTGATTTTTTGTCTCTCAAAATAATGATAGGGCTTAGGAAAGTACTTGCTAGGCTCCACAGCTGTAGGAGGTAGCTTTCCTAACTTAGCCTTCCTTCTATGCTGGACAATGGCTTCCTTCCTACTCTCATGCTTCCTCCATTCTGCCTCTGAGAACCACTTATTCCTCTCATGTGCATTGTCCTTGGCTGCTTTCCAGGCTGTGAGAATGATGTTCCTAGAAGTAGGGCTCCATTGTTCAAAATCTGGTTTTTGCTCAGCCAGTTCCCTGAACTTCTTCTTTGACAGCCTAGTCTCTTCTTCTTTGTCCAAAGCCTCTTGCATAGCTGCTGTAATAGGTTGAACAACCTTTTCCAGAACAATATTAGGCTTACCAGCAGTTGGACTATACATTGTGCTTACATCAGCATGAACCATTTCAAAATCTGGAGGTGGATAGATCACCTGAGCTACTTCCTGTTGCTCACCTCCAAGATATGCACTTTGAATACCAGATTCAGCTACATTGTCATCATCACACAGGGGAGGATAGCCCAGTGTAGCTCTGATGGAATTAGAAATCCATTTGGCATGGTCAGAGCTAGCTTTGACTAACACCCTCTCCCCCTTTATGACTTCTTGTGCTACATGATCTCTCACATCATCCTTTTGGAATCTGATTTGGCTGTCCAAATACCTTATGCCATCCTTAAAGAAAGGTCTAAGCTTGGTAAGCTGTTCAGAAATGACCTTCTGTGAATCTTTAATGGCAGTCTTTACAGCAGCAATTTCTTCCTGAAATACTTTATCAAATTCAGCCTTGGCAGCAGCAGAGGATGTTGAAGGGTCAGCAGACTTACTCTTCAGTTCAGTGACTATTGCATTGTGAGAAGCTGTCAGATTATCATTCATTCTCAATTGATTTTCCAGCACATAGCCTTGCTTCTGTGCTATATCATCTACTTGGGACTTGATTTTCTCCTGGTGAGTTGCCAAATAGACCACTGCATTACCACCCTTGTGGAAGCAGTCAGTCATTTCCTTCTTATTCAAATTCATTTCAAACCTTATTGATTTGATATCTTGAGCTAGATCAAATTGTAGAGACTTTTGGCTTTCATCAATATATGTCTCTATGGCCCTCCTTTGCTCATCTAGCTTAACCTGCATTGCTACCATTAGGCTACTATAATCAGTTGATGGAGCTTGTTGGACTAGTGAGTGTTGAGCAATAGTTTGTAGAGCTTTCTTATAGCTCTGACTCCTTCTTTTGAAGACAAAGAACTTCTTCTTCTTATCTTGCTCAGCTTCATCATCCTCAGACTCTGATGTACTGGCTATATCCACCCTATCCTTAGGGCTTGATGGTTTTTCAGTTTGCACATCATGTGCCTTCTCTGTATCTAGCCTTATAGGCTCTTCCTGAACATCCAAGTTCTCCCCCTCAGCAGTAGCATCCTTCTCTTCATCAGCAGCATTCTTTTCCATGTCAAAATCTTCTTGATCTAAATTCAGAAATAGATCTTCCATTGTATATTCTGGGGGTGACTGTGCATGAGATGTACTGTGTTCATCAGCTACAACAGATGTGTCTTGGAGAACAACATCTGGTTCTTGAGTTGCTTGCTGATTTTGCTGATGGTCATCAGACAAATCAGAATTTATTATAGAAAAATTGAAAGAATTAAGGTCAACAAGTACCTCTTGGATGAGGATGGTGGCTTGCTCACTCTCCAGTGTAGATGGTTCTGCTACACCTGGAAGCTCCCCCTGGCTTGGATCCCTAGGGATGGGGCTAGTGTGAGGCAGCTCCCCCTGAATCTCAGCCACATCTTGACCAGCTGGGGTCTTTTCTACTATCTCCTCCTCTTGCTCATCAGGTGTAAACACCACCTGTTCTTCACTCTCAGAACTGCTTGAGGACACTTGTGTCACAACAGCAGTTTTTCTTTTCTTCCTGGGAGGAGAATCTTTCTTAGTAACTTGTTTCTCAGGGGTGGTCAATTCCTTTGACAACACCCTTTCCCACCTGGAGAAGATTCTCATGTCCATCCTTCTCATGTGGTTGATTTTAGCTCCAGCAGCAGTGCTCATTACCTCTGGTATTGTACCAGCCAGGTAGAGACTTAATATCCTGCCCAGATTGGGCTTCTTCAGACTTTCCTTCACTTTCTCAAATACAATCATAGACCAATCTGTTCTTAGGTTGAAGATAATTCTGGTCATGACATTGAACATGGAGGCTGACACCCTGTCATGCCCTCCAGTTTTACTGAGAATGACCTTGCCTACTATCTCTGACAGAAATTTCCCTTGAATGTTCATGCCTTTTCTGTTAAAGACAGAACCTATTTTCATCTTAGTATCAAGACCACACCAGACCAAAGCTTCCCTGGTCTTGGATGTAGAAATTTCTTCTTCTTCTTGAGTCTTAGGTAGCTGAAGTACCTTTCTCAGACTTTTGGGTGATACCTTGACCTTGGTTCCATGCACTCTGGATTTGATTCTGTATCCAGAGTCATCCACAGTTGCTCCAGTAAGAAATTCAAGCACTTCTTTCTTCCATATCTTGGATGGTTCTGAAACCAAGTACTCTAATCCGGAATCGGTGACTAGGGTTACCACCGACTTGATTTCTTGATCGCCATCGTCAAAAGCACCTCGCACGAGCTCATACCCTTCGTTAACATTCTCCTCGAGCTTGGGAGCCATTAGGGTTTGAAGATTTAGTCTTGAGAAGAGAGAAATGTCGACACAAGAGTTTTGGTCTCGAAACTTTTGAAAGCGTGTCGACAAACAAAGACAGAATCCTATTTATACCTTTCTGGTTTGAAGACGAACAGGCGGGATGGATTACTAAAGATGTGTCGACACTGTCAATAAGTGTCGACACTGACTTATAATGTCTCGACACACATGTGTTGACACAAATTTAGTCAACAGATTTTATGTGTCGACACTTGGTTAAGTGTCGACACCACACTACTCGACATGTAGTCGAGACTTTACTTAGAAAATTCTGAGTAAAACTTAAGTGTCGACACCTTATTGGATGTGTCGACACCTACTCGACATGTGTCGACACTAACATTCTGTAGTGTCGACACCAACTCGACATGTGTCGACACTAACATTCTGAAGTGTCGACACCAACTTCCTAGATGTGTCGACACCATTTTCCTGAAGTGTCGACACTTACTATTCTGTGTCGACATAGACTTGTCTATGTGTCGACACCTTTTTACTTAGCCAATTTTTTAGTTCTGTAAACTTAGTCTAAGTTTATCATTCCTAGTTCAATTTTGAACCTATTGAACTTAGCTTCTTCTAAGGGCTTAGTAAACATATCAGCTATCTGATTATCAGTTTTAACATATTCAAGTGCAATATCATTTCTTTCTACATGCTCCCTAAGAAAGTGATATTTAATCTCAATATGTTTAGTTCTACTATGTGATACAGGATTGTTAGCTATTGAAATAGCACTAGTAGAATCACAGTAAAGTGGAGTTCTACTTACCTGAAATCCATAGTCTTCTAACTGATGTTGAATCCACAGAAGTTGAGCACAGCAACTTCCTGCAGCTACATATTCTGACTCAGCTGTGGAAATAGCCACACTGGTTTGCTTCTTACTACTCCATGAAATGAGTCTTCCACCTAGGAATTGACAGGATCCAGTAGTGCTCTTTCTATCTTCTTTGCATCCTGCAAAGTCTGCATCTGAATAGCCTGTTAGATCAAAATCTCCATTCCTAGGGTACCAGAGGCCTAGATAGGGAGTGCCCTTTAGATATCTCAAGATTCTCTTGACTGCAGTCAAGTGAGATTCTTTGGGGCAGGCTTGATACCTGGCACAAACACATGTAGCATACATAATGTCAGGCCTACTTGCAGTCAAGTATAGTAGGGAGCCAACTATCCCTCTATACAAGGTTTCATCTACAGGTTTCCCTGCATCATCCTTGCTTAGAGACATACTTGACCCCATAGGAGTCTTCATGGTACTGGATGAATCCATACCATACTTCCTTATGAGTTCTAGGGTGAACTTGGACTGACATATGGATAGACCACTTCCAGTCTGTTTAACTTGGAGACCCAAGAAAAACTTCAGCTCTCCCATACTACTCATCTCAAATTGACTTTGCATAAGCTTTGCAAACTTTTTGCAAAGGCTACTTTCAGTAGACCCAAATATAATGTCATCTACATATATTTGGACAAGTATTACTTTGCCTCTAGATTCCCTAAGGAATAGAGTCTTATCTATTTTCCCCCTTGAGAACTTGTTCTCAATGAGGAAACTAGATAGGGTTTCATACCAAGCTCTAGGTGCTTGTTTTAACCCATATAATGCTTTCCTAAGTCTATAGACATAATGTGGAAGAGTAGGATCAATAAAACCTGAAGGCTGCTCCACATATACTTCTTCTTTCAAATTACCATTAAGGAATGATGACTTCACATCCATTTGGTATACTTTGAATCCTTGGTAGGTTGCATAGGCCAAGAACATCCTTATGGCTTCCAGTCTGGCTACTGGAGCAAAGGTTTGATCAAAATCAATACCTTCTTCTTGCCTATATCCTTTTGCAACCAGTCTTGCCTTATTCTTAATGATGACTCCTTGTTCATCTAACTTATTTCTGTAGATCCACTTAGTTCCTATAATATTGTGGTCTTTAGGCTTTGGAACCAGCTCCCAAACCTTGCACCTTTTGAACTGATTGAGCTCTTCCTGCATTGCTTCAGTCCACTGTGGATCTTGTATAGCTTCTTCAAATTTCTTTGGTTCTACTTGAGACAGAAAACTTGAATATACTACAGCATTCTGATTTCTGCTCCTTGTCTGAACACCTTGTCTTGGATCTCCAATAATTAGCTCTACTGGATGATCTCTTAGATGCCTGTTGGCTGGAGGCATCCTTACTTCTGGTTGAACTTCTACAGCATCTTCATCATGCTGAGTTCCTTGTACTTCTTCAGCTCCTTGTACATGTAGTTCTCCCCCTGGACATAAGCCATCTTCTTCTACTTGCTGTCTTGCAGCAGGTACATCTTCTATGGCTAGCTTGTCCATCTTCTTAGTAAGACCTGTGGGGCTGCATACATTGCTAGACAACTCATTGTTAATTAGTTGTGTCTCATCAAAAACTACATGCACAGACTCCTCTACAACTTGTGTAGTCAAGTTGTAGACTCTATAAGCCTTACTATTATTGCTGTACCCAACAAACACTCCCTCTTGGGACTTGGCAGCAAACTTTGTTAGGTAAGACTTTCCATTGTTAAGTATGTAGCATTTACAACCAAAGATCCTAAAGTAGGATAAATTTGGTTTCCTGCCTTTCACAACTTCATAGGGGGTCTTATTTAACCTTTTAGTGATGGTAGCCCTATTTATCACATGGCATGCAGTGTTAACTGCTTCAGCCCAGAAATACTCTGGTAGTGATGAATCACTTAATAGGGTTCTACCAGCCTCTATCAAGGTCCTATTTTTCCTTTCAGCAATGCCATTTTGCTGAGGTGTTCTAGGTGAAGAGAATTCTTGAAATATCCCATAGTCTTCACACAGCTTTGTCATGCTTTCAGACTGAAACTCAGTACCATGGTCACTTCTAATTTTGACCACTGTACAGTTCAATTCATTCTGAATTTGCTTAACAAAACTATAGAAGACACTAGGTGTTTCAGATTTCTGCTTTAAGAAGAACACCCAGGAAAACCTTGAGTAGTCATCAACAACTACAAAGGTGTAGACCTTCCTACCTAAGCTGTGAACTGGCATTGGACCAAATAGATCCATATGCAAGAGGTATAAACACCTCACAGCATCTTTGTTGTCTAAGCTTCTAAAGGTGGATTTAGTCTGCTTGCCCTTTTGACAAGCTGAGCAAATGCCATCCTTGACACACTTAACTTGAGGACCATTCCTTACTAACTCTTTGCTAAAGAGTTTGCTAATAGTCTTATAGTTAAGATGAGCTAGCCTCTTGTGCCACTTGACACAATGAGAGACTGTCTCATCAGCTACAAGACAAACAGGAGAACCATTGTTCTCAATCATGATGTCTAGACAGTAGACATTCCTCTTTCTATATCCTGTCAAAATGATCTCTTGATCACTTGACCTCTTGATATGACAACCATTTTTAATAAATGAGATGTCATACCCTACATCACTTAACTGACTTATACTAATGAGGTTGTGTTTCAACCCTTTAACATAAGCCACTTGAGTAATGGTAACAAGGTTTGAAGAGATGTTACCAAACCCTTTGATGATTCCTTTTTCAGAACCACCAAAGGTCACTTTAGGACCATTTTTGATTGGAATGTAGTCCTTCAGTAGTCCCCTTGTTCCAGTCATATGTCTGGAACATCCACTATCCAAGTACCATGTTGGGGTATGGCCACTTGGATTCACCTGCAAAACAAATTAATGAACCTTAGAACCCAAAGTAAACTTGGGTCCTTGGTGATTGTTAGTTTGCAACTTGACATAGCTACCTGCTGGCTTTCCACCAGGTAACTTGCTACTCAACTTGGCACTGGCATTGTGCCAACAATCCAAGGCAAAGTGGCCAACCTTGCCACAGCACCAGCATTCAAACTTGTTGTACCTTTGCTTAGGTACAACCTTTGCTGTCTTGACTACAACAGGCTTATTGATTGCTGGGGCTTTGCCCTTGGACTTGGACTGATCCTGAACAGTCCTAGCTGGTTTAATAAAACCCAGTCCAGCCTTTCCTTTATGATGAACAAATTCATCAATCAAGGGTAGCACTGATTTAGGTTTTGAAAACCTAGCAACTAGCTCTCTTTCCTTCTGGAGATTGATCTCCAGTAACTTAATTTGATCATTTTTATAAGTGATAGTTCCCATCTGAATCACAGTAATGTGTTTCAGCCTGGCTACCTCATTGAGCTTTTGATCAAATTCCTTCTCAAAGTCTGTTGCAGCTGCCTTGAGATCAGCAATCTCCTTTGCCTGACTTTTGGCTAGGATCTTGCTTTTCTTATAGGCTTGCAACAGTACTTGGTATTCATCTAAGAGCTGATGAATATCTCCCTCAGATTCAGAAACACTTCCATCACTTGATGAAGATGATTCTGACTCTGAACTAGAACTGGAATATGAACTTTGAGTTGGACTTTGTACCTGACTAGGTCCTGGCTGCTCCAGGATTTTGGTACTTTCAGTCAATGCCATCAGTCCTTGGCACTGACACTCTTCTTGTTCATAGATTGATTCCATGATCTGCATAAACTCTTCTTCTTCTTCAGCAAATAGCCCTATATAGGCTTCAGCATCTGTCTCAGTGTCTGAAGAAGAAATGTCTGAAAGAGTCTTCTCATTCTTTGCAACAAAGGACTTCTCCTTCTTTCCTTTGAAGTGAGTCTTCTTTTTGTCACTTGATTCTTTCCTTCTTTCAGGACAATCTGCAATAACATGACCCTGTCTATTGCAGCAGTAACACACAATCTTAGACCCAGTTGCCTTACTAGTCTTTGTCTTTTTCTTATCCTTCTTTGAAGGCTTCTTCTCCTGATACTGGACTTCTTTCCCTTTGGAATATGAAGGTCTGGACCTCCACTGTTTCTTCTTAAGGAATTTCTGAAAATGTCTGGTGAATGCAGCAAAATCTTCATCACTTTCACTGCTTGTAGATCTAGTGCTAACAGACTCATCAGATTCTGATTCAACTACCTCTGGAGGAGGAGTTGATGACTTAGTCCTGTTCTTTCT
Source organism: Platanthera guangdongensis (assembly GCA_039583875.1). Taxonomy (NCBI): domain Eukaryota; kingdom Viridiplantae; phylum Streptophyta; class Magnoliopsida; order Asparagales; family Orchidaceae; genus Platanthera; species Platanthera guangdongensis. Next base: position 117,640,956 of record CM077153.1, on the reverse strand, counting down.
AGGTACTTCTGACTTAAAGGCAACAGTCCTTTCCCTGTGTTCAGTCCTTGTTGACTTTTCCTCCTCTTTTCTTACTGACAATTGCATCTCATAAGATAACAACTTGCCAAACAGTGTGGGAGGAGGAATTTCTCCCAACTTTGCCATTTCTCTGATGGCACAGATCTTAGTGTCCCAATCTTTGGTTAGGGACCTTAAGAACTTATCATTTAATTCATAGTTAGTGAACTCTCTTCCATAGGACATGAGTTCATTAACAATTCTATAAAACTTCTTGTAGCATTCAGTGATGCTATCTCCTCTTCCTTGCCTAAAGCTCTCATATTCTTGATTAAGCAAGGACTTCCTATCTTGTCTTACTTCTTCAGAACCTTCCATGTAGACAATGAGGGTATCCCACATTTCTTTTGCTGTTTTACAGTGAATAAGGTTCTGGAAGGTGGCATCATCAATTGCACTAACTATGATGTTCTGTGCCCTTTTGTCCATTGTAGCTAGGACAATCTCATCCTTGGTCATCTCAGAAAAATCCTTTGGAGTTCTCTGTGTAGCATCCAAGACTGAAATCTTCATGGGCACATAAGGCCCTTCTTTGACTGTGATGTAGATCCTAGGGTCAGAGGCCTCCATGAACAGCCTTACCCTTTCTTTCCAGATTCCAAAAATCTCCTTTCTGCATATGGGCAGTTTCATTGAACCCAATTCCTTGTGATTCTCTGAAGACCCCATGTTTCTTGATTTTCTTGAAACTGTTTCCTGACTTATACTGAATCTGCCAAACTGGATCTCCTCAGACAGTTAGTCCTTTTTGAGGAACCTCCCTCTGATACCACTTGAAAGATATGGTACCTAAACACCTAGAGGGGGGGGGGGGGGTGAATAGGTGACCTAAACCTTTTTAAAACTTTGTTGGCAGCACAACAGTTATAACACAGATTTCTGAATAAGTTCTCACAGCAAACACAGCAATTCACAACACAGCACAATCACAGCACAGAATACACAAGATTTTATAGTGGTTCCCCAATCTTTGGGTACATCCACTTTCCCCCTTCGCCTATCTAGCAGTGTACTAGATTCGGCCAAACTTCTCCACTAGCTTAGAACCCAACTAGGTTCCTACCTCAGGCCCAAAGCCTTACACTCAGCCAAAAGGCATACACTCAGCCACCCAGGCCTACACTCAGCCAATTAAGGCCTACACTCAGAGTTCTTCAACTCCTACACTCAGGCAATCAAGCCCTACCCTCAGCCTTTATAATATAGGCTTACAATTCTCTCAGATCCAATGGATCCTACAAGTAAAAATAGAAAGTACAATAGCTAACTCTACAACTCAGAAAATAAGAGAGGAGTTGAGAGTTTCTTGAAGAGTTCTTGGAAGAACTCAGTTAGATCCAAACTGACTTAGCTTCCTTCAAAGCTTCTTGAGTTAGAACTGAATTAGTCTGAATCTTCTGCAGTTGTTCCTTGACCTCTGCTTCTTGAAATCCAGATGACTCTGAATTCTTCTTCTCAGCCTTAGTTCCAAAGACTGAATACTTGGTTGGAGCTCTCTCTCTCCAACTTCTTAGATCTGCCGATGCACAGCAAGATCTTCTTGTGTTGATACTCAATATACCACTTTTACAAAGATCTGAACTCTCTCTATCAAAAACTTTTTCAACCACTTCTATATCACTTCATCAATCTTGATCAATCTCTGTCTGTAAACTATGGGTGCCTATTTATAGGCTTCCTTCATGGTAACCGGCTGGTCCGGTTCATAACAGACTTCTGATATCTCTGACAGTTGATGTAGACCGGCTGGATCGGCAGCTGTCTTGTCAACCAGTCACTTCTTGAAATTCTCTAACTGTCAGATAGTGTCGAGACTTTCTGTTCTTAAGTGTCGACACTTATAGGCCAAGTGTCGACACATGTTGTGTAAGTGTCGACACAAGTCTACAAGGTGTCGACACAATTCCTTGTATGTCTCGACACAGATTCTTCTGCATGTGTCGACACTGAAATTGAGTGTCGACACAAGTACTTGTTCTTCATTCTTCAACTATATTCTTCTAAGTGTCGACACATGTTCTTTGTGTCGACACATCTTCATGTGTAGAAACTGTCAAGTGTCGACACTGCTTCTTGGTGTCGACACAAGTCTTCACTTTTGTTCCTTCAGCTGAGTGTCGACACATTCCTTTAGTGTCGACACTTGTACTTAGAATATTTTGTAACTTTTCTGTTCTTTGCTAAGTGTCGACACAGCTCCTTGTGTCGACACTTTCTTCAAGTGTAGAGTCTTCAATTAAGTGTCGACACATTGTGCTGGGTGTCGACACTTTCTTCAAGTGTTGACTCTTCTGGTTGTGTGTCGACACATTGTGCTGAGTGTCGACACTTTCTTCAAATACTGACTCTTCAGCATAGTGTCGACACATTGTGTTGAGTGTCGACACTTACTTCAAATACTGACTCTTCAGCATAGTGTCGACACATTGTGTTGAGTGTCAACACTTACTTCAAATACTGACTCTTCAGCATAGTGTCGACACATTGTGTTGAGTGTCGACACTTTTACTTGGACTCTGCAGACTTTTGCTGAGTGTCGACACAGCTCCAAGTGTCGACACTTTCTGGTGTAGACACAGCTCTTCTAGGTGTCGACACTTCTGCTAAGTGTCGACACAGCTTTTCTGCATACTTCTTCACTGAGTGTCGACACAGCTCCAAGTGTCGACACTTTCTGTCTGGTGTCGACTCTTCATCCCAGGTGTCGACACAATGACTCCAAGTGTCGACACTGCTTGTCTGGGTGTCGACACAAGCTTTCTCAAGTGTCGACACTTTCCCTCTGGGTGTCGACACATGGACTTAGAAACTTTTAGCTTCAGTCTAGTGAATATCTAACCTGCACAAGTAACTCAAACAAACATCAAATACATTATGATGCATATCATTGAGTTAGGTGAGGCTTCTTCAAATCAGGTACATTTGACCAATGTACCCAACACTATCCAAATCCAGAGCCCGCCGAATCCGATTAGCCAGGTAATACTAAACTTTTGTACAGTTCAATTGCACTTCGACACTAGTCTGCTTGTCAACACAAGAGATCTCTAATGCTTCAAACTCCCGAATCAAATGCTCGTCATGAACCGACAACCAGTTGGCTTGCTCAGGATCCCTACGACTCAACGCATCCGCAACTGCATTGCCTTTACTAGGCATATAATGAATCTTGAATGTGTAGTCCCCCAGGAACTCCATCCATCTCCGCTGCCGCATGTTTAGATCCTTTTGATCCGACCAGTACTTCAAGCTCTTGTGATCGATATAAATATCGACCTTCACACCGTATATGTAATGCCTCCACAACTTCAGAGCAAATATCACTGCCGCTAACTTCAAGTCATGGACCGGATAATTCCTCTCATGCACCTTCAGCTAACGTGAGCCATAAGCTATTACACTTCCATGCTGCAGTAGAACACAACCCAATCCACTGCACGAAGAATCACTGTAAATGTCGAATCCTTCAGTCCCAACCAAAGAACATAGAATAGGTGCAATGGTCAATTGACTCTTCAGCTCTTCTAAAGCTTGCGCGCACTCCGGCGACCACACAAACTTTTGATCTTTCCGCGTCAAAGTCGTGAGGGGTAACGCTATCCGCGATAAGTTCTGTACGAAGCGCCTGTAATAGCCGGCCAGCCCCAGAAAACTCCGGACTTCCACTACCGTAGACAACATAGGTCACTTCCGCATAGCAACTATCTTCGCCGGATCCACCGCGATACTCTCTCTACTAACTATATGGCCAAGGAATGCTACTGAGGATAACCAAAACTCGCATTTGGAGAACTTGGCATAAAGCTGATTCCTCCTTAATATTTCCAACACCATATGCAGATGCTTGAAGTGATCATCCTCGCTCTGTGAGTACACCAATATGTCGTCGATAAAGACTATCACGCACTTGTCCAAGTACTCCTTGAACATCCTGTTCATAAAATCCATAAACACGGATGATGCATTCGTCAGCCCAAACGACATGATGCTAAACTCATAATGCCCGTATCTCATGCTGAAAGCTGTCTTGGGGATATCACTTTTTCTTATCCTCAGCTGATAATATCCAGACTTAAGATCTAATTTCGAGTACACCGATGACCCGACTAACTGATCGAACAGATCATCAATCCTTGGGATCGGGTACTTGTTCTTCCCCGTTAACTTATTCAGCTCTCGATAATCGATACAGAGTCATACACTTCCATCCTTCTACTTACCAAGAAGGACATATGTGCTCCAAGGCGAAGAACTTGGACGCACATAACCCTGCTCCAACAGCTCTTCAAGTTGAACCTTCAGTTCTGCCATTTACTCAGGCACTAACCGATATGGAGAGCGTGACACAGGTTTAGCACCTGACACCAGCACAATAGCGAAGTCAATCTCCCGCTGAGGTGGGGCTCTAGGGAGATCGTCAGGGAACATGTCAGGGTACTTGGATACCACTGAGATGCTGTCCAAAACAGGCTTGGGCTTCAAACCTTTCACCAAAGTGAGAAACAGCTCTGCACCAGTACGAACTGCCTTAATCAACTAGAGAGCAGACATCAAAGTCTTGCTTGATCCCTTCAAGCCCGCAAAAGTCATCCCACGATCAGATCTCCATTTGACCTTCTTGTGGTTGCAATCAATATATGCCCGCTGCTCTGAGATCCAGTCCATACCAAAGATCACATCGAACTCTACTATCGACAGTAGCGACTCTTGCAAGTCAAACTCTTGACTCCCAATCCATATCAAAACGCAACAAACTCTATCCGCGCACATTGAGCACCCATTAGGCAATAACACATCCAATTTGTCCTTTGCCATCGAGGGAGGTACTCCGATGTACGATACAAATCCTTTGGAAAACAAGTAGTGCGAGGCTCCCGAATTGAACGGTGCTCTCGCCGGATAATCGAAAAGCGAAACAACACCTGGCACAAACAGTCCTAAGCTAACACGCATAAGGGCAACAAGTATTTAAAGCTAAACTGCTTTAAATTTAAATCATACATGTCGCCACGTCAGCTTGCTTTATGGCATCCTGTAGGCCAAAATTGTACACCCTAGGCTGGGCTGGAGCATAAAGGGATGCAGTTGACTCCACCGCCTTGCCCTTCTCCCCGTATGTTGCCCCAAGCTTCCTTTCGGACTTTGGATGTCCGCTCCAATAGTCTCGGGCAAAGTGTCCCGACTTTCCACAGTTTTAGCATGCGCCCGGGGTTCGGCCCGTAGTCGCCCCAGATGGACCAGAAGAATGGGCTGAACCTGAAGTCCTAGTCTTCTTATTCCACCTACGGTACACAGACTTTGAGGTGGTCGGCACCTTGAACACCGTTTTCTTTGCACTAGAGTCCTCAACTGCTCCTGACATAGCTTTCTTTGTCTTCTGAGCACCAACCCGACAATCTAAGGCAAAGTGCCCTTTCTTGCCACAAGTATGACAAGTGTAAGTAGCTTTGCTAGTCGATGTTCTAGCCCCCTTTTTTAGAGTTCTGCGGAATGCAGCTCTTATAAGACTTGCAGAGTTCGATACCCTGCTCACTGGCATCTGGTGATACTTCCCCAAATCTACTTCCAAAGATTTAGCCGACTCCACCAAGGCTCGGAATCCCAATAATTTTGGTCCTAGCAGTAGAATTCGCAACTCGCCACGCAGACCATTATAAAATCTATCGACTATAGACTGCTCGTTCTCCAACTCAAAGCATGGGTAGCGGCTTATCATAAGAAACACCGGCAAATATTCGTCAACTGAGTGCGCCCCCTGCACTAAACGCATGTTCAACTGCTGACCCGATGGTATACTAAATGTCATTTGCTCCATCACTCCACCCGGTGTTGAAGCCACATCAGGGGAAAAGGGTTGCACATTCCTTCCATGTTGTGCATTAGTCACAACAAACACCGCTTCAACTACCCTTCTTATGGTTTCAAACAAAGGAGGGGTCTCGAGCACGTCGCTGGGTGCAATGTATTCCGCAGAAAGCGAGCATTCTGACGGCCTTACACCACTCCATGTCACCTATAGTCATACAAAACACCATTAAGTGACCGAACAATATTGCAAAAAGCAATTATAGGAACCACAGGTTCCTCAAATATGTGTATTTGCATTCCTAAGTGAACATTCATGGGTTCTTTTTATGTTATAACGATGACGCACATACATGTGCTCACCACCCCTTAAAAGAATTCGTCCACGAATTCATTTAAGCGTGACCGAAACCGGTAGTCTGATACCAAATTGCAACAACCCATATCCATTACATAGCATATAGCAGTAGGTCCGGTCGGGGCCCGACGCCATATACCACAGACAGACCGAAGTGGTACGAAATTGAAACCATCATTCGAAAAACAAACGTCCTACACAGAGCACATTCTAGCGGAAGTATTTTAAATATTGCAAATAAAGAACCCAGCCACAACATGAATGTCCACTAAAATAACCCAAAAGGAATGAACATACAAATACACAAAGTACTTGGACGTATTGCCTTACAAGAGTTTACTTATAAAAATAGCGTTTTCCAAACATCGGCACGCAGGCCGGTCACACATGAGAATAAAAGTAAACATTCACATAGGCCTTTGAGGGCCGGCTCAGCAACAAGGGCGTTTACCCACTATTTGCCACTAGGGTCCGCAACACCTGCAATCAACAATCAACCGCAGCGATGGCAAACAAAAGCAATGGTCAACTAAAGCTGACCAAATTATAACGACCCGACCCCTTAACTCGGGGCGGCGATGCTCCTTCCCCGCACTTTATTAGCATAGCCAAATAGTAGTGAAATTACACTTCATCACAGGCGTAGGCACGCACAGCCACACGCCCCGTTCTCTCAGGGCATTTTCTCAGTGAACCCGATCAGAATTCGTGGTCTCACCACCGCCCCTTAGATGACAAATCTCTTGAGCATTATAGTCTTACCGGCCTATGCCTAAGACCCTCCATCTATGCCAATGGCAAGTACCACGAACCTTAGGTTACTTTAGCTGAACGACATAGAGAGGGTACAGTTCCACCTAACCCGTTGCTTACACCGCAACGTCAATTTAAGCCATATGCGTGGGTTAAGCATCCCATAGTCCCAAATTGACCACACACTTCATATAACCAAGTTATGAAAGAATTGGTTTCAAGATATCCTAAACACCTAGAGGGGGGGGGGGGTGAATAGGTTCAATTCTTTTTCCTTAAGGCAGACAATATTTTTACTGCTAACACAGATTATTCAGCAATTAACACAGCACAGATCACAGTCCAACTTTAAATAAAATAGCAACATAGAAGACACACAAATTTATAGTGGTTCCCCAAGTGATGGGTACATCCATTTTCCCCATTCTCCTATCTAACAGTTTACTAGATTCGGCCTAACTTCCTTCTTTCTTCCTCAGATCCGCAGATCTTACAACTCAGAACCTTGAAAGGTCCCTACAGCTCAGACTTCAGCAAGTCCTACAACTCAGATCCTCCCAGAGAATCCTACCTCAGAGTGAGTCCACACTCCTATAGCTCAGGCAATTAAGCCCCACCTCAGCCTCTTCAACAGGCTTACAACTCAGGCAATCAAGCCCTACCTCAGCCTCTTCCACAAGGTCTACAACTCAGAGAGAAAACTCTCCTACCTCAGGCACTCAGCCCTACCTCAGCCTTTTCAACAAGCTCTACAACTTAGAGAGAAAACTCTCCTACCTCAGGCACTCAGCCCTACCTCAGCCTTTATAGATTTAGGCTTACAAATCAGAGGGATAACCCTCCTACACTCAGATCTGTAAAAGATCCTACAAAAAAATTGATGGTAAAAAGAGTAATTCCTTCACCCAAGTAGAGAGAGAATGTGTAGAAGGTTTCTTGGTCAGTTCTTGATAGATCTGACAACTTTAGAATCAACTTGTCTTAGCTTCTTCAAAGCTTCTTGAATCTGAACAAAGTAAGGTTGATCTTCTTGAAGTTGGAGATGATCCTCAATCCAGCTTCCTTCTTCTATTCAGAATTTAATCTGAATTTTTCTTGCAGACTTATTTAGGATCTGCCCTTGTTGATTTCTGGATGAAGACTTCTCTTCTTCTTCTTGGTTGTTCCTCTCTCTTGGATACTTCTAGCACTTTCTCCTTTTCAGATGTGACTCTGAATTCTTCTGGCAGACTTGTTCAGGATCTGCCCTTAGAGACTTGTTTCTTTATGGAAGAAGACTTCTCTTCTTCCTCTTAGTCATTGTTTGTCTCTTCTTGTTCAATCCTTGGATTGCTTCCAGCACTAGATTCTTTTATCTGATGATAGAACATGTATTTATATAGGCTTCATCCAAGGTTACAGGCTGATCCGGTTCCTAATGACCTTCTGACAGCTCTGACAGATACAACAACATTGTTAGTTATGACAGCTGTCAAGTCTCTAGAAACTTCATTGTACTTTGACTCAGTAGTAAAGTGTTGAGACAATACTTCAAATGTGTCGACAGAAATAGATCATGTGTCGACACAACTCTTGATGATGTCGACAAAACTTTCACAATGTCGACACAGCTTCTCTTTAACTTCCTGACACAACTTCAGTGGAATGTGTCGACACAAGTCCGGTGTGTCGACACAATAACTCCTTGTCTCGACAAAGTTGGTGTCGACAGAATTCTGGAGTGTGTCGACACAAGTCTTGTGTGTCGACACAGTTGTTGTCAACAGAATTCTGGAATGTGTTGACATAAGTCCTGTGTGTCGACACAGTTGTTGTCGACAGATTTTCTGTGTGTCGACTTAAGTCTTGTGTGTCGAAACAATCTGGCTCCTGGTGTCGACACAGCTCTTCCCAAGTGTTGACATAGTTGTTGTCGACAGAGTTTCTGTGTGTCGACACAATCTGACTCCTGGCGTCGACACAGCCTTTCCCAAGTGTCGATATATTTCTTCTCAGGTGTCTACACTTATACTTAAAAATGTTTTCTGCATTTCCTTAACCTGCACATTCAAACTCAACACAACATCAAATACACCTTGATGAATATCATTGAGTTAGGTGAGGCTTCTCCAAATCTGGTACACATTTTCCAATGTACCCAACAATCTTCCCCCTATTTGGAGAAGTCATAACCCTTAGTCAATGATATACATCACTTTATAATAAAACACAGAATATGATGTATAAGAGTATTATTTGACAGGGTAATACATAAACAAAACCAGCATATTATATCATCACAGAATATGATAAAATATAATGAACATGAATCAATGTTTTGTTGAACTACAAGAAGTTTCGGAACAACAGATGATATAGATTTTAAAAAGATTACATATTTCTAAAATCTAGTCAATCTAATCTTAGGACTGATAAGGCTCCTTGATAACAATGCCTTTGCCAGACTGAATCCTGCTTGTACATTAGCTTCAGTGTCTTCAGCTGGCATCTTTCCTTTAAGATCCTTTTTCTTGATCTCTTCAGCCTTGACCTTTTGCCTTTCAAAATAATGATAAGGCTTTGGAAAGTACTTGGTTGGCTTCACAGAAGTAGCAGGTATCTTCCCAGCTTTGATGTCTCTTTTAAACTAATAAATGACATCTTGCCATTTCTGACACTTTCTCCATTCTTGTTCAGAGTACCACTTGCCCCTATCATGTATGTTATCTTTAACTGCTTGCCAAGCAGTGAGAATAATATTTCTGGAGGTGGGGCTCCATCTTTCAAAATCAGGCTTTAATTCAGCCTGCTCTCTAAACCTTTTCTTAGAAAGTTGAGCTTCTTGCTCTCTTTTCAAAGCAGCTTCAGACATCTCAACCTTCTTAAAAATCACATTCTGAACCTCCTGTGGAGGACTGTACATTTGTTGTACTGCAGATTGAATGCCCTCAAAATCAGCAGGTGGATAAATAATTTGAGCCACTTCCTGCTGAGCCCCTTCATTGGCAGCAGGTTGAATGCCTGACTCAGTAGTATTGTCATCATCATAAAGGGGTGGATAACCAAGAGTTGCTCTGATAGAATTAGTTATCCATTTAGCATGTTTAGATCCGGCATTGACTAACACTCTCTCCCCCTTTATGACTTCTCGTTCAATATGAGCTCTTAAATCATCCTTCTGAAACCTTATCGGATCAGCTAGATAATTTGTGCCTTCTTTGTAGAATGATCTGAACTTCTGCAGCTGATCAGAAATTACCTTCTGAGAGGCATGGATAGCAGTGTTAACATCAGTCAAATTTGCTTTGAGTTGTTTATCAAACTCATACTTTTCTTTAACAAGGAGCTCAGTTAAAGCAGTGGCTTTATTCTTCAGTTTAGTAACAATCACATTATGAGATTCAGTAAGATTCTTATTCATTCTTATTTGATTTTCCAAAACACAGCCTTGTTTGACTGCTATATCATCTATGTGTGTCTTTGCCTCTTGTTGTTGTTTGGCTAGGTAGACAACAACATGTCCTCCCTTTTGAAAGCATTCATTCATTTCCATTTGATGCAGTTTTACCTCAAATCTGATAGATTTGATATCTTGAGCCAAAGTAAATTGGAGTTCCTTATGACCTTCATCCACATACTTCTCAAGAGCTATTATTTGCTCATCCATCTTAACTTGCAGTGCCACCAACATTGAGCTGAAGTCAACTGCTGGAGCTGGTGGTTGGGAGACAGTCTGCAAGGCTTTCTTATAGCCTAAGCTCTTCTTTCTGATGACCATCAGTTTCCTCTTCTTAGCCCTGGAAACTTCTTCATTTTCAGAAGAATCAGATGAAATTGCTATGTCCACTGTGTCTTTTGGACTAGAGGGCAACTCCTTTTCAGTCCTTGGCTACTCCTCCTCAGTCCTTGCATCTTGTATGTCAGGAAATAACTCTTCTAGAGTGAACTCTTGCTGCATTTGAACAGGAGGAATATCTTTCTCTTGTGCAGTAGATGGAGTGTCATCAAATGCAAAAGTGTCCTCCATTGTAGTGTCATGTGCTGGGACACTTTCTTGGTTAGTCTGTTCAACATCATTCATATGTACAGTCAGTGTAGTATTTTTTGAATTGAGAGCAGCTTGATTTATATCCAGTAGTACCTCAAGTATAGATTGTGTAGCTTATTCATTGTCCAATACAGCTATGTTGATAGGCGGCTCTTGCTCATGAGCTCCCCCTGAAGGTAATGCCTCTTGTTGAGCTGAAGCTGGATAAAGCTTATTGGCTCCCCCTTGATGAGGCTCTTCCTGTACCTGAACTTTTGAGATGTTGGTGGCAGGAATCTGCTCGCCCTGCACCTGACCATCATCTATAGTCCCTAGAGCAGGTGATTTCCTAGCATTCTCTGGTCTTTCATCATCTGAGCTGAAGACCACTTCTTCTTCTGAATCATTGGAAGATTCAGTTGTCTTGTGGATTGGTTTCTTCTTTTGCTGTATCTATTTTGTTTGTTTCTGTGAAGTAGAAATATCCTTAGTCAGGACCCTTTCCCATCTGTATAGTATCCTTAAATCCATTCTTCTCATATGGTTTATCTTAGATCCTGCTGTGTGATTCATCACTTCAGGAATATTAACAGTCAGATATAGGCTGAGTATTCTGCCCAGGTTTGGTTTCTTTAAACTTTCTTTGATCTTTTCAAAGATCACAGCAGATTAGTTGGTTTTGACCTTGAAGATGACTTTGGTCATTAGATTGAACATATAGACAGATATTCTATCATATCCTCCTGTTTTGCACAGAATTACTTTTCCTATAATTTCAGAAAGAAATTTTCCCTGGGAGTTCATTCCCTTTCTGTGCATAGAAGATCCAATCTTGGTGGTGGGATCCAGTTCACACCATTGGAGAGCTTCTCTGGTCATGGAAGATACGACTTAATCTTCTTCTTGAACCCTTGGCAGTTGTAGTGTCTTCCTCAAACTCTTCAGGGTGAGTTTGACCTTGGTTCCTTGAACGAATGACTTAATTTTCAGGCCCGTTGAATCCAGTGTTGCTGCTGTATAGAATTCAAGAACCTCCTTCTTCCAAATCTTGGCAGGTTCTGAGACCAAGTATTCTAAGCCATTCTCCGTGATTAGGGTAATCACAACTTTGATTTCTCTAGATCCACTCGCAAACGCATCGCGAACTAGTTCATAGCCCTCGTTAATGTTTTCTTCCAGCTTTGGCGCCATTCGGGATGAGAGAGAGAGAGAGAGAGAAGAAGAGAGATGAAGGTCTGTCGACACAAAGGATTAGGTCTCGAGAATGTTGAGAGCGAAGTCGACAGGGTTTTACAGCCACCTATTTATATGTTTTTAAAAAAAGAAGGTCAAAAGACGGGTTGAAATAAACCTATTGTGTCGACACTGTTGGGATTGTGTCGACACAGACTACTAAAGTCTCAACAGAGAATTACTATTCTATGTGTCGACACTAATTGCGATGTGTCGACACAAATAATCTTAAGAGCTTACACTAATCTCTGCGTGTCGACACAGATGACTGTAGGTGTCGAAACCAACATTTAAGTGTCAGGATAGCTATGTGTCGATGCCAAATTCTGAGTGTCGACACAATCTTCTGGATGTGTTGGCAGAATTTTTCTTATGTGTCGACACCATCTACTAAGTGTCGACACCTTTGTCTTTAAGTGTCGACACACATTTACTTAGTCAAATTTGTCATTCTTATTCTATGTTCAGCATGCCTAATTCAATTTTAAAATAATTGAATTTAGTTTCATCCAGTGGTTTGGTGAACATGTCAGCAATTTGAAAATTAGTATTGACAAATTCTAAACTTATATCTTCCTTTTCAACATGATCTCTAAGGAAATGAAATCTTATTTCTATGTGTTTAGTTCTGCTATGTGAAACATGATTTCTAGCAATAGAAATGACACTAGTAGAATCACAAAATAATGGAGTTCTACTTACCTGGATTCCATAATCTTCAAGTTGATGTTGAATCCATAATAGCTGAGCACAGCAGCTGCCTGCAGCAACATATTCAGACTCAACAGTGGAAATAGCCACACTTGTCTGCTTTTTACTGCTCTATGACACCAATCTTCCTCCTAAAAACTGACATGTGCCAGTAGTACTTTTCCTGTCTTCTTTGCATCCTGCAAAGTCTGCATCTGAATACCCAGTTAGTAGAAAATCTCTATTCTTAGGGTACCAAAGGCTAAGATTTGGTGTTCCCTTAAGATATCTCAAAATTCTTTTAACTGCAGTATAATGAGACTCTTTAGGGCAGGCTTGATACCTAGCACAGACATATGTAGCATACATGATGTCTGGTTTACTAGCAGTTAAGTATAAAAGGGAGCCAATTATCCCTCTATACAAAGACTCATCTACAGGTTTCCCCGCATCATCTTTGCCTATATGTATACTTGATCCCATTGGAGTTCTCATGGTGGAGGCTGAATCCATACCATATTTCTTAATCAACTCCTTGGTGAACTTAGACTGGGATATGGACAAGCCATCATCAGTCTGTCTAACTTGGAGTCCCAAGAAGTATTTCAACTCACCCATACTGCTCATCTCAAACTTCCCTTGCATAAGTTTGGCAAAGTTTCTACAAAGGTTGTTTTTTGTTGATCCAAAGATAATGTCATCAACATATATATATGAACTAGGATCATCTTGCCTTTTGATTCCCTAAGGAATAGAGTTTAGTCTATTTTCCCCCTTGAGAATTTGTTCTTAATGAGGAATATAGACAGGGTTTCATACCAAGCCCTAGGGGCTTGTTTCAAACCATATAGTGCTTTCTTAAGCCTATAAACATAATTAGGATAGAGAGAATCTACAAAACCTGAGGGTTGTTCAACATAGACTTCCTCTTTTAAGTCACCATTTAAAAAAGCTGACTTGACATCCATCTGGAATACCTTGAACCCTTGGTATGCTGCATAGGTAAGGAATAGACTTATTGCTTCCAACCTTGCCACTGGAGCAAATATCCGATCAAAGTCTATTCCCTCTTCCTGCCTGTAGCCTTTTGCTACCAGTCTTGCTTTATTTTTGACTATGATGTCATTTTCATCTAGCTTGTTCCTGTAGATCCACTTAGTCCATATGTCATTGGGATTCTTTGGTTTAGGAACCAACTTCCAGACTTTACATCTTCTGAATTGATTCAGCTCCTCCTCCATGACATCAATCCAGTTTGGGTCTTGTATGGCTTCTTAAAATTTCTTGGGTTCCATCTGGGATAGGAAACCTGAGCAAAGAACTGTGTTCAAGTTCTTGCTCATTGTCTGAACACCATGACTTGGATCACCAATAATTTGGTGTGCTGGATGATCCTTTAGGTGTCTTATTGCTGGAGGCAATCTATCTACACCTTGATTTCCTTCAGTTTTCTCAACATGTTGTACTTCATTTTCTTCATCATCAGCTTGTGGGTCTTGTACTCCCCCTGGACAGCATCCATCATTTTCTTCATCCTGCCTTGCAGGTTGGTCTTAATTAATGGTTAGCTTGTCTATCATTTTCTCCAAACCCGTAGAGCTACAAGATACACTAGACTGCTCACAATTAATTAGTTCAGTTTCATCAAAGACTATATGAACAGATTCTTCTACAACTTGAGTAGTCAAGTTATAGACCCTGTAAGCTCTACTATTGTTGCTGTACCCAACAAATATCCCTTTTTGGGATTTGGCAGCAAACTTAGTTAAATAAGATTTGCCATTATTAAGTACATAACACTTGCTACCAAAGATCCTAAAATAGGATATATTTGGTTTTCTGCCTTTCATAATCTCATATGGTGTCTTTTTGTGACTTTTAGTGATGGATGCTCTATTGAGAACATGACATGCAGTGTTTACTGGCTCAGCCCAGAAATATTCTAGGAGAGAAGTGTCACTTAGTAGTGTTCTACCAGCCTCAATAAGAGTCCTATTATTTCTTTCAGCAATACCATTTTGCTGAGGAGTTCTAGGTGAGGAGAACTCTTGATGAATCCCTAGTTCTTCACAAAATATTGTCATGCATTCAGACTGAAATTCAGTCCTATGATCACTTCTGATTTTGACCACTGAACTGTTAAGTTCATTCTGAATTTGCCTAACAAAATTGTGGAAGACAGTAGAGGTTTCAGATTCTGCTTCAGGAAGAAAACCCAAGTAAATCTAGAATAGTCATCCACAACTACAAGTGTATAGACTTTCCTACCTAGACTATGAACTGGCATAGGACCAAATAGATCCATATGTAGGAGGTACAAACACCTCACAGAATCTTTGGTATCATGTCCATGAAAAGAGGTCTTGGTCTGTTTGCCCTTTTGACAAGCTGAACATACACCCTCTTTTATGCACTTGAACTGAGGACCATTCCTCACTAAATCCATGCTATAGAGTTGGCCTATAGTCTTATAGTTAAGGTGATCTAGTCTCTTGTGCCATTTGACACAATGAGATACTTTCTCATCTGCAACTAAACATATATGAGAGTTCTTATGCTCACAATCAAAACTGAGACAATAAACATTTCCTTTTCAATAACCTGACAAGATGACCACTTGTTTACTTGTCCTTCTAATCCGACACCCATTCTTAATAAAAGAAGTGTCATAACCAAGATCACTTAGTTGGCTTATGCTTATTAGGTTGTGTTTCAAACCTTTCACATAAGCCACTTGGGTGATAGTAATTGAGCCATTGGAAATGTTACCAAACCCTTTGATGATCCCTTTTTAGATCCACCAAAGATCACTTTGGGTCCATTCTCTATGGGAGAGTAGTCCTTCAGCATCCTTCCTGTTCCAGTTATGTGCCTGAAACAACCACTGTCCAAGTACCATATTCGGGTATGGCCACTTTGACTCACCTGCATCAAATATAATTACTTAACCTTAGAACCCCAATAAGTATTGGGTTCTAGGTTCAGGTTAGTCTGAAACTTGACTGATTTCCCTTCAGTCTTTCTAATAGGTAAGCTGACATTTTTCCTGACACTGGTGTTATGCCAACAATCTATGACATAATGCCCAACCTTGTCACATCACCAGCACTCATATCTATTGTATCTTCTTTTAGATACAGTCTTAACAGCCTTGCTGTCAGCTGTCCTTTTGTTTAGTGCTGGGGCTGGTGCATCAAATACCAATGATTCCTGAAGAACATGGTGTGTTTGTACATGAGCTGCCCTATTGACATTTGCACCCTTGTCATTCAGAATACCAGCCTTACAGTGACTATGTGTAATGTCATGGTCATACCTGTTAGTAGGCTGCACCACTTTTCTAAAAGAAATAAGGGGGTTTGGAGATTAGTCGCTAAATTGAGGCTTTGTCTTTTCTTTTAGAATTTGCTGCCCTAGTTCTTCTCTTAAAACCTAGACCTGTCTTACCCTTTTATGCAATGAAGTTATCAATCAAAGGTAATACAGACTTTGGCTTTGAGAATTTTGCCACAAGTTCCCTTTCTCTTTGAAGTCTGACTTCCAGACTCTTGATTTGATCATTTTTGAATGTAATTGTTCCCAACTGAATAACTGTTATGTTTTTCAGCTTGGCAACCTCATTCATCTTTTGATCCAGCAATTTTTCTGAATCAGATGCAGCCAACTTAAGAGCAGCAATTTCCTTAGCCTGGTTTTTGACAAAGTTTCTGCTTCTCTTAAGTGTATGCAACAGATCACCATACTCATCAATAAGTTGATGAACATCCCCTTAAGATTCAGAACCATACACATCTCTTGATGCAGACGCTTCTGATTCAGATCCAGTATAATAATTAGAAACTGAAGAAAGATTGTTTACCTTACTGGGTCCAGGATGATCCTGACACTGATCTTCCTCAATCAAAGCCATCAGCCCTTTGCAATGATGATCTTCAACCCCATTTATTGAGTCCATAAGTTGTAAGAACTCAGATTCTTCTGAATCCTCTTCAGTATTGAACAATCCTGTATAAGCTTCAGCTTCAGCTTCAGTCTCTTCTCCTGATTCTGTCCCCTCCATGCAGACAATCAAGGTGTCCCACATCTCCTTGGAGGTTTTGTAATAGACCAGATTCTGGAATGTTGAGTCATCTATGACATTCACAATTATGCTCTATGCCCTCTTGTCTAAGGTTTCTAGGATGATCTCTTCCTTAGTCCTTTCTAAATAACTTTTAGGAGTCTTGAGATTAGCATCAAGAACTGATATGTTCATAGGAACAAATGGTCCTTATAGAACTGTGATATAAATTCTTGGATCAGATGCTTCCATAAACAATCTGACCCTCTTTTTCCAAATGCCAAAGTTTTCTTTCCTACAAATAGGAAGCTTCATCGATCCAAGTTCCTTCTGATTCTCACTTGAACCCATTCTGTCTAACTTATAACTGCCTTTTAGATACACTCAGACTGTTAAGTCTATTCTTGAGTAACCTCGCTTTGATACCACTTGAAATAATTGGTTTCAAGATATCTTAAACACCTAGAGGGGGGGGGGGGGTGAATAGGTTCAATTCTTTTTCCTTAAGGCAGACAATATTTTTACTGCTAACACAGATTATTCAGCAATTAACACAGCACAGATCACAACCCAGCTTTAAATAAAATAGCAACACAGAAGACACACAAATTTATAGAGGTTCCCTAAGTGATGGGTACATCCACTTTCCCCCTTCGCCTATCTAGCAGTGTACTAGATTCAGCCTAACTTACTTCTTTCTTCCTCAGATCCGTAGATCTTACAACTCAGAACCTTGAAAGGTCCCTACATCTCAGACTTTAGCAGGTCCTACAACTCAGTTCAGCCCAGAGAATCCTACCTCATAGTGAGTCCACACTCTTACAGCTCATGCAATTAAGCCCTACCTCAGCCTCTTCAACAGGCTTACAACTCAGGCAATCAAGCCCTACCTCAGCCTCTTCCATAAGGCCTACAACTCAGAGAGAAAACTCTCCTACCTCAGGCACTCAGCCCTACCTCAGCCTTTTCAACAAGGCCTACAACTCAGAGGGAAAACTATCCTACCTCAGGCACTCAGCCCTACCTCAGACTTTATAGATTTAGGCTTACAACTCAGAGGGATAACCCTCCTACACTCAGATCTATAAAATATCCTACAGAAAAATTGATGGTAAAAAAGAGTAATTCCTTCACCCAGGTAGAGTGAGAATGAGTAGAAGGTTTTTGGTCAGTTCTTGATAGATCTGACAACTTTAGAATCAACCTGTATTAGCTTCTTCAAAGCTTCTTGAATCTGAACAAAGTAAGGTTGATCTTCTTGAAGTTGGAGATGATCCTCAATCCAGTTTCCTTCTTCTATTCAGAATTTAATCTGAATTCTTCTTGCAGACTTGTTCAGGATCTGCCCTTGTTGATTTCTGGATGAAGACTTCTCTTCTTCTTCTTGGTTGTTCCTCTCTCTTGGATACTTCCAGCACTTTCTCCTTTTCAGATGTGACTCTGAATTCTTCTGGCAGACTTGTTCAGGATCTGCCCTTAGAGACTTATTTCTTTCTGGAAAAAGACTTCTCTTCTTCCTCTTAGTCATTGTTTGTCTCTTCTTGTTCAATCCTTGGATTGCTTCCAACACTAGATTCGTTTATCTGATGATAGAACATGTCTTTATATAAGCTTCATCCGAGGTTACCGGCTGATCTGGTTCCTAACGGCCTTCTGACAGCTCTGACAGATACAATAGCATTTTCAGTTATGACAACTGTCAAGTCTCAAGAAACTTTATTGTACTTTGACTCAGCAGCAAAGTGTCGAGACAATACTTCAAATGTGTTGACACAAATAGATCATGTGTCGACACAACTCTTGATGATGTCGACACAGCTTTCACAATGTTGACACAACTTCTCTTTAACTTCTTGACACAGCTTTAGTGGAATGTGTCGACACAAGTCCTGTGTGTCGACATAATAACTCCTTGTCAAGACAAAGTTGGTGTCGACAGAATTCTGGAGTGTGTCGACACAAGTCCTGTGTGTCGACACAGTTGTTGTCGATATAATTGTGGAATGTGTCGACACAAGTCCTGTGTATCGACATAGTTGTTGTCGACAGATTTTCTATATGTCGACACAAGTCCTGTGTATCGACATAATCTGTCTCCTGGTGTCAACACATCTCTTCCCAAGTGTCGACACAGTTGTTGTCGACAAATGTTCTGTGTCGATACAAGTTCTGTGTGTCGACACAATCTGGCTCCTTGTGTCGACACAGCCTTTCCCAAGTGTCGACACATTTCTTCTCTGGTGTCGACACTTGTACTTAGAAACTTTTCTGCATTTCCTTAACCTGCACATTCAAACTCAACACAACATCAAATTCACCTTGATGAATATCATTGAGTTAGGTGAGACTTCTCCAAATCTGGTACACATTTTCCAATGTACCCAACAAGTTATGTGCAAGTTGGATCCCAGGCCATCAAGATGGCAAAATCATGCTTCAGCCCAGTTTTCTGGGTGCACGTTGGAGTTAGTCCCCAAGGTTCCCTGTTGTAATCTACCGCATAGAAAATCTGAAAACAACCATCGACGCGGAGTCTTCTCCGGCCTTTCATGCATAATGAAACATCACCAATCCAGACCAACATGTCTAGGTAGGCTTCCCACACCATGCCTATGTCCGTTCTTCGATTCCGGACTCTACATGCAAAATAACAGGGACTATTCATGTCTACCCGAAGGAATACCTCACACTCACTGTATACTCGCGAGAGCGGGCTTTCTATGCAAAAGGAAAAGAGGACTTCACATGTCCAAGAAGAGAATCGTTACCCTTGCATTTATCTTTGGAGCCATGAAGATCTAGACGGATGAAAAGCACCGCAACGGCCTTGCCTCTATAAATCTGAACTCGACTTGTGATTTGGGGCTCCGAAGCTCCATCGGCGGCCGAAACTCTCCTTCCCCTTCTTCCTTGCTCTCCCCTCTCTCTAAAGCTTTAGAAAGATAAAGCCCCAAGTGGAATGAGGGTTTCAAACCTTATTCCCGGCCTTATACCAGCAGGGGAAAGGTTGAGCTGTTGGATCCTATTTGAAGGGAAGGAACGACCACGATTCACCCTGAAAATAACATTTGTGGGCCGAACACGGCTTGTGACGCGCCCATGTCCAAGGCTGTGTGCCTCAATCGACACCGAAACTGTCACATCCCGACCAGGACACGGGCTCTCGACACACTCGTGTCAACCTTGACATGCCAGTATCAATCAGTACACGCCCGTATTGCGGGGCGTGTTCTTCAATCGACACAGGACCAAAAACAACCCGAAGAGGACATGGGTTCTCGACACGCCCGTGTCGATTTTAACATGCCCGTGTCAACCAGAACATGCCTGGGCTCTAGTCCGTGTTCCTCCCCGACACAGCCCGACTAACAGCCCAAGCAGTACACGACCCTGGACACGCCCGTGTCTCAGGCTGTGTTCGCTGTCTCGACGATCGTCAACTGCATTTCGTCGACCACTCAGAAAGTTCGTCAAACCCGAGCATGATATGGCCCTGGACACGCCCGTGTCCCAAGCCGTGTGACCCTTACCAGGCACCAAACTCGGCTCTAAACGATGTCCGTCCCTTTTTTTGAGTTTTGGGGCGTTACAACATGGTACTCTATTTATGCAATTGCATTGTCAAATAGCTTTCTTAAACTCCGCTTAGTGATGATTTGCTCGAGACGAGCAAATGTATAAGTCTGTTGCTGTGATGAGTCCGATTTATATATGGTTTTTCAGACTCATATGGGCTTATTTTCTTGCATGTGCACTGATTTTTCTGTTGGAAAAGTCATATTTTTGTTTAGGTTTTCACTTAGCCAATAGTGCATTGTTTTGGCCCAATGTGGTGTGCGATTGCGCACTCTTGTGTTGAGGGTAAGTTCTTTGAGCTCCTCGCATTTGTTTGTTCTGATCTGTATGATTGTTTGTGTGGAGGTTTTTGCTATGCATGTAGTGCGTTTTCCCCAAGGCAGGAATTTTGATTTGTGGAAAGTGAACGGTCGTGCGTTTCCTTAGCACACGCTTTTTGCCCGATCGAGCATTTTGTTGAGCTGGAGAAGAGTCGAGTGGAGCTCGACGAATATCGTCGAGCTGAGCTCGACGATCTTCACGTACGGTTAACACACAGTTTCTTCGGAACCGTGCGCGAAGGACATGCACGATTTTCCTTTGGCTACCTTGATTTATTGTGCTCTGTGGTTAATTGTGCGATTTGCTTACGCACGGGCAGAAGTGCCCGTGCGCGAGTAAAACGCACAGTTCCACATGCTTGCCGAAAATTTCTGCTTTCTGTTGTTACCCGTGCATTTTCCTTTACGCACGGGCGGAAGCGTCCGTGCATGAGGAAATGCACGGGTCAACGCTTTTTCTTCCGCAAGCTTGTTCTGGAAGTTAATATTGCACGGTCGTGCGCCAAACTATGCGGGACCATTATTTCTGACTTCTCTATTTAAGCCGCATGTCTCATTCGCCCAGGGGATCTAGTCCGCCATTTCCGCTCCTCTGAGCGGGAAATCCTTCCTCCAGCCGCTTTTTCCTCTCTCCTCCTTGAAGAGCTCGTCCGGCCACCGTTCTCCCTTCAAAATCTCTCAATAGCTTCATCTTCGGTCGCCATCGTCTTCTCCAACATCAAAGCTCCATTTCAAGCTCTTAGGTGCTGCATACGTGGAGTTCTCCGGTCAGGTTTAACCTGATGACTATTCACGAAGAAGACGGGCTATTAGAAGGAAGTGACAACCCTTATCATCCCCGGACGTCATCTGTAGACCGAGCACGGACAAGGACAGACAACCCTTTACTCTTGCCACAAATCTCAGAAAGTCTTCGTGCGTTTGGTTGTATCTCTCCCCCTTCACTTGTAGTAACTTTGCTCTTGATTGCTTGGTTGTTGGATTGATGAGAAAGAACTTGATTTACTTAATGATTTCAGCATGTCTATGTGTTGACATATGTTAGTTCTTGATTGTGTTGGTGCGCTTCCATCCTTTATGTTCTTGATGCGATAACATCGTCCTAACAATTGTTAGGAGCGTGCGTGGCGAAGAGGTGACTGTGACCCTCAATGGTTTGTCCATCCTCCTTATTACTCACTCGAGTAATCCACCCAAGCTACACGGTGAAGGCCTCCCGCATTAGTTTTATTATTGTTAAAATTAGGAAACCAAAAATCAAAATGCTTTGTTACGTTGGCCCTTGCAATTCCGCTTTTAATATCGAAGTCACACTCCCTACCTGCACTCCTCGAGAGATCGATATCTAGGGATTCAACTCTCAAATTTATTACTTGACTACGACCAGTACACTTCCCGAAAGTGCCATCAGCCGACGAGCTTTCTCCCGCTTGCGATCCTTGCCCTGTAAAATTTATTTTAACGTGGGTCAGGAAAGGCTGACCTCAACTGTGTAACCAACATATCTCCTCCCGGTCGTCCCTAGCGGAACCCGGGGCACTCCATCACCCTACAGGTCAGCACATCGTATGCAAATGTACATAAACATGGAGAGTAAAACAACATGTTTGGATTTCTCCTACAACAAACATGTTTCTAGGTTGATCATTTAATAAAAAGGGGCATAACATGTTGTAACACATCCCCTGTAATGACCGTATAATATGGGTTCGGCCGGGGCCCCACAACATACAGACGTCACAATTTAAGTATTATAAGATGATATAAACTACCCAACTCAAAGCTCAGACTAAACACAACGGAAACAAAAGAGCAAGGCCAAAAGTTATCCACTAACATATGAGTATCAACACGGCCTTATGGCCTTACAATATTTTAGAGTCCAAAACTCAACCATAACATTAAGTGGCAATGTCCATAAGCACACCTAGGCTACCTCGGCGTGCAAGCCGGAAAATATAGAACGTAAAACATTATATTCCATAAAACAGAGCTATAACACATCTTGTAACACTTCATGAGGCTTATGCCTTTTTAGCCGGCGAGCTTGCTCTCGCTTGCGATCCTTGCCCTGTAAAACTTTGGTTGTAATGTTGGTCAGCAAAGACTGACCTCAACTGTGTAACTAACACATCTCCTCCCAGCCGTCCCTAGCGGACCCCAGGGCACTCCATCACCATGCAGGACAGCACTTCGTATGCAAAAATACAAGTACATTTAAAGTAGTAAACCAAAATTGGATGTCTCATACATCAAACACGTTTCTATGTTGAGCATATAATAAAAAGGGGGTCTACAATGCAACATGTAGGCAAACCTGGGCTTCACTCAAGGCACCTTAAAGCGTATGCTTCTAACACATCATCAATCGGGTACATCCAATTTCCCCATCAGCGTTCAAGCCACAAATATAAGGGTACTTCCAATTTCCCCATCGTCATTCAAGCTGCAATCACAAGGGTACTTCCAATTCCCTCCAAACGGCATACAAGCCGCCACACGGAACACTCGCGTAGGCCCCACCCGCTCATGGGTATCAAACCCCGGGCTTTCCTGCAAGCTCTGACTTCTCACGTCAGTATTCCGCCATACAAACAAACCAATGCTAAGAACCGTTGCTAAAACCCACCCGTTCACGATGACCCAGACCCGGCTCCAATATCGGGACCAAGTCCACCGAAGGAGACCCAGCTGTACCTAACTGGGATCGTTCGGGATTGTCCAAAGCTTGGAATTCTCGTTAGTTCCCCAGAAGGGGACTTGTCTCGCCAGGACACTCTCCACATGTGACTTTGTAACGTCATGGGCTAGTCAGCCGACCACAGAGACAAACCACGCCTTAACACATCACAATCCCATGCCTTTCCCACCCTAATCCAACATTTGTATCATACCATCCCCGTGCCCCCGTGTGTACTCTAATTTCCCCTCGGTCCGGTTCTGGCCACACGTACTCCCACGTAAAAGGGGGAAAACATCATAACAAATGTCATCTTGCTGCTAACGGATTTCTACAAAATACTTAAGGCTCACTATGCAACATCACCGAGTCAGACTAACGGTCACGACTATGGCTTCACCCATAATGCCTAATACACTAACAGAGCGGATCTCTAATGCAATATAATGCCGGGGGCGGACACAATCGACCCGATGGCTCCTCTTGAACTGTGGCAACCCACATCCCTCTCATTTGAGAGATGCTGTTCCTAGAATGCTTGAAAGAAAACAAGAAAAGAGTAGATGCCATGCACGCATCCTAAAACTGAGAGGAGAAGTGTCGTTACCTTACGACTCCTCTTTCTAGCCATGAAACCCTTGTCTTGTACGGATGAAAATGAGCGCCTCCACGTCCTCTCCACGGATCTGGCCTCGGAACGACGAACGAAGGTCTGAAGCTCCGTCAATGGCGGAAGAAAGCTCTATTCTTCCTCCTCCCACCTTTCTCTTCTAAACCCTAGGTCCACTCTTACAAGAGGAGAAAATGAAGGAAAACGGCTCTCAACCCTACTTATGGCACTTGGACAAATTGTCCTGAGCCCTAGGATCAAATTCTAAGAGAAATCAGACGGCTACAAAGCCAAATGACGGATCAGTTTCCGTCCACTATCGCCGGGCGGTAACTACCTACCACCGGGCGGTAGCTTGCCGAGCCGCAAGAGAGAAAATAATGTCGCGCTAATGACGGAGCTAAGTCTAACGCTACACGGTTGCACCTTTCTCGAGAACTCAACATTTTCTCAAAAACCCAGCTCTTTCTTTAGAACTCAATGATCTTGACACAACCCTGGAGTTATCGTCATGCAATAAGGCTAACGCTGCGCGGTAACCACTTTCTCGAAAACTCAGCACTCGACGAACGGGGCTTTCGTTCGTTGTTCTTTATCCGACGAAACAACGCTATCGCTGGGCGATAGCTTCTATCACTTGGAGGTAATCCTCCAACACTCGACGAACGGGCCTTTTGTTCGTCATTCTGTGCCCGACAAAGCAAGGCTATCACCGAGCGGTAGCTATTATTGCCGGGCGGTAGCTACCAGAAATCATTTTTGAAAAACCGGGGTGTTACACATACAACATGTATGCAATCCTAGGTTTCACCCAAGGCTCCCTATATTGCATATGATTCTAGCACATCATCGTCACACATCATCACTTCACATTACACGAGTACTTCCATTTCCCCCATCAGCGTTCAAGCTTCACATGGAACTCTTGCATAGGCCATATGCGCTCGTGGGTCTCAAAACCCGGGCTTGCCTGCAAGCTCTGACTCTCACGTTAGTTTTGTCACAGAAACAAATCGATACTAAGAACCCTTACTTGGCCCCACCAGCTCGTGGACTTCATCGCCCGAGCTTGTCCAAAGCATGGCATTCTCTCTGTTTCACAAAAGGGGGATCGTCTTGCTGGGACACTCTCCACACATGACTTTGCAACGCCACACGTTAGTCGGCCGGCCACAAAGACAAGGCCATGCCTTCGCATATCAATCAATCACATCATTTACCCCTCCCTAAAACACCATTCGTTCTTACATGAAAAAGAGGGCAGACATCATAAACGGCGTCTTGCCGAAATCGTATTTCTAAGAAAATCCCTATAGTGCTTGTTTTGCAACATCACCGAATCAGACTACCGGTCACAATTATGGCTTCACCTACAATGCCTAATCAACTAGCAGAGTGGATTTCTAATGTAACATCATGTCGGGGATGCACATAATCAACCCAGTGGCTCCTCCTGAACCATGACAACCGTACCCCTCTTATTTGAGAGATCCGGTGCCTAAATGCTTGAAAGAAAGCAAAAAATGAAATGGATGCCATATATGCATCCTAAAAATCGAGAGGAGAAATGTCGTCACCTTATGAATTTGCTTCCTAGCCATGAAGATCTTGGTTTGCACAAATGAGATTGTGCGCCTTCAAGTCCCCTCCACAGATTTGGCCTCAGATCGAAGAACGAAGATTCAAAGCTTCGTCAATGGCGGAAGATGCTCTTCTTCTTACTCCTCCAAACACTCACAAAATCCTAACTCCCACCCAAGGATGAGAAGAATGAGGTGAATGTTATGCATGCCCATGGTTTTGACGGATGAAACACTACACGTTCTTAGGTTCGGTAATTAAAATAAATACGCCGAGAGCAATATTTCTCTAAATTTACACTACCGATGACTTTAACAAATTAGTGGCACAATTTTAATCATGCACAAACAAAGGGCCGCTACCCCTTTTAGAGATTGAACAAGGGCTATATGCCAATGTTCGCACAAGGGACCTACCCGATCCGGACAATTCGCACATCAAATTAGATTTATTCGCAAACATTCACAAACCAACATGAGAGGATCCGGACTAAAATATCAACTTAAAACCAAGTCCAAAATCAATCACAAATTAATTAAAAATAAAATGAGGTCGACCAAATCACTTGAACTCGAGGAGAAATCAACGGTAGTGAACCCGATTCTTCTAGCATTCACGAGATCTACCCGATCCGATCGATACCAAAATGTTTGGATAATTTATGCTTGAAATTTAGATTTTAATTAAGCACGATTTCAATATAAATCAGGACAATATACTATCCTTCTATTTCCACCAAATCTCACAAATAATTTAGAAGAAACATACACGAGATGGTTTTAGAAAATCGTTACCCAAATCCCAAGAAAAAGTCCGTCCACAAAGATGAGTGGAGGAAAGCACACACAATGGTGGTTGAATCCATTTCCACGCGAGTCCACGATTCCGCGCCGGACGATGAAATCGCAAGACGTTCTCCTTTGTAAAACCCTAGATGAGGGAGAATCTTAAAGTCCAATATATATGGAAAGAGGAGAGAGGAAAGGTGTTGGAATAATTTCCAAGGGTTGCAAGGGGCTGTCAGTTTTGATGTAAAGGAGGGGGGGGGGGGGGTGTGGTCGGTTGCGTGGTGGAGGAGGTTGGTGGCCAAGAGTTTGAAAGGGAGGGTGAGGAGGTGGCAGTTTGGGGGAAAGGCCGAACTTTAGAAAGAAGGTGGTGGTCGGTGGTTTGTTTGAAGAGACAAGGTAAGTGGTCTGCTTTCTTAGGGATGAAGAGGAGAGGGAGATATTGAGGAGGGAAGGAGGAGGAGGTGGCCGAAATAGAGAGGGAGAGAGGGAGGAGGCCGATGGCTAGGTAGAGGGAGGGAAAGAGAGTTGGCTGAAATTGCCAAGAGAGGGAGAGAGAGAAATATGGGGGGGGGGGGAACCAAATTTAGGTTTTCAATTTTCTTTTCAATTTTCATCTATTATTATCTTCATAACATGGCTATATATAGCCTACACCACTCCATCTCTACCATTCAAAATTTAAAATGAAACTATGATCGTTATATGCACCCATCATAAAATAAAAACAATACAAAAATTAAATGCATGAAATAAGAACACTCTTGATGGTTATAGGCACCCATCATACATGAAATGAAATAAATAAAATTGCTTAAAATAAAAATTACGAAAATATATAATTATAATTATTTAATTTATAATTATATATATTGTTTGAGTGGCGGCGGCGGACGTCGACCAAAACATGTAGCAGCGACAGCGTTGGCGAAGAAGGTTGTGGTAGAATTTCATCTTCGAGCTTGCGACATCGATCGTCCCAATCCACATACTCTCTACGACGGGGATCAACGGCCGCATCAGCATTGTCGCCATCAATCCTCCCCCACTCAAAATTACTCATCACCGATTAGTGGCCCTTGAGGGGGGGCGAGGACAGTCAAAAGTAGCAGCAATATGGGGCAAATCTGGCCCCGCTATCCATGTCGTAGTAGCATGAACATCCATCAGCACTGAGAACCTATCAGGCATAGTGAAAGTGAGGGATATATCTACTTTATACTAGAGGCGGGGGGGGGGGGGGGGGGGGGGGGGTGGGGGGGGGGGGGGGGGGTGGGGGTGGGGTGAATAGTATATATTAAAAAAATTAACTTAGTTTTATAGAGGATTTTAAAACTAGTGATATATATAAATATATAAAGAAAAAAAACAAAATAAATCACAACACACAAATAGAGAGAATAACAATCACAAACAACCCCAGGAGTTTATAGTGGTTCTGCAATAAACCTGGGTACATCCACTCTTCTACCACTCTGGTAGGAATCCACTACAGGTTTTTGATCAGGTGCCCTGCCACCAGAAGATCTATTTTCTAAGGGAGATCTAGCAACCCTTTGAGCTTTTGACCAGGAGCCCCAAAACCAAACTATGTCTTTTGATCAGGTACATCCATCTTCTAGCAGGTGCCCATGTATAACGTAAAAGGCGATATCCACCGCCTATCTGAAGTGTGCAAAATGTAATAAGTTTGGACACACTTCTAACTCTTGCATGAAGAGAGGAGTAAATAAAATTACTCAAGTTTGGATGTCGAAGTCAACTACCTACACTTTGGGTGGATCAACTTGGGTAACCAAATCTTTATCCTCATCCTCTTTCTAGGTGTGTTGGTAGGCTAAGGATAGGGATAATGTGTTGTACTTGGACTCTGGGTGTTCCAAGCACATGAAAGGATATAAAGACAAGTTCCTTAGCCTGGAGATAAAGAAAGGGGGCATGGTGACTTTGGTGTCAACAACAAAGGACACATTCTTGGTGTTGGCACCATAGGTAAAAAAGCATTTTCTAATTAAAATGTATTATTTATTGATGGCTTAAAGCACAGTCTAATATCTATTAGTCAACTTTGTGATAAGGGCTTGAATGTGTTGCTTGAAACATCCACGAATACTTACAATATTTTAGATGCTAAAATGAACACTGATGTTGAAATCGAAAACCGGCTTCTGTGGAGTTCAGACCATAATAAGGGGTGATCACACACTTATCCAAATAATCTCCCTCGACCAGAAACTTAGGATTGGAGAATGACCCACTGTTGATGCTCATAAATGGAAGGGGGGCAGGTTGTCACGGGCACCAGCAGCTAACAGGGTGTGTTTGATCTCATGGGAAAGGTGATTGAAGAAGGTTGCGGGGATAGAGGAGAGAAGGAAGCTTCTGAGTGCTCGAGAGTGGAGCAAATGCTTGTTCAAGGGTTGCGGGGATAGAGGAGATAAGGGCATTGATCCGAGTGTGATGGTTGTGAAGGTTGATCAGGAGCTGTCGAGCAGACGGTTGGTCAGCGGAGAAGGTTGATGAACAGAGGATAAGCTTGATGAATAGAGGAGAAGCTTGATGAGCAGAGTAGAAGCTTGCTCAGTAGAGAAGAACCTTGCTCAGTAGAGGAGAAGCTTGCTGAGTAGAGGAGAAGCTTGCTCAGCAGAGAAGAAGCTTGCTCAGCAGAGGAGAAGCTTGCTGAGTAGAGGAGAAGCTTGCTCAGTAGAGAAGAAGCTTGCTCAGCAGAGGAGAAGCTTGCTCAGCAGAGAAGAAGCTTGCAGAGTAGAGGAGAAGCTTGCTCAGCAGAGGAGAAGATTACTGAGCTGAGGAGAAGCTTGCTGAGCAGAGGAGAAGCTTGCTGAGCAGAGGAGAAGCTTGCTTAGTAGAGGAGAAGATTGCTGAGCTAAGGAGAAGCTTGCTGAGTAGAGGAGAAGCTTGCTGAGCAGAGGAGAAGCTTGCTGAGCAGAGAAGAAGCTTGCTCAGCAGAGGAGAAGCTTGCTGAGCAGAGGAGAAGAAAGGGGCCGCTAGCAGCGGCAACAATAGACTTTGCCCGCCGCGGCTTAAATGCCACTCTTACAACAGGATTTCCTTTAATCAAGAAACAAGATTACAACTTGCTTAAAGTACCTTTACATGAGAAAGTAATAAAGGGTACAATGAGGGAAGCTGCCGGTTAAGCAAGAAGTTGCCAGAGGCTAAGGAAAAGGGGCTGCTAGCAGGCCGCACAGCTTGATGGCAAGCTGTGGAGGACTAGAAAACTGAGTCTGCAGGGCTTACTGGAAAGCTGTGGAGGACTGAAAAACTGAGTCTGCAGGGCTTGTTGGCAAGCTATGGAGGACTGGAAAACTGAGTCCGCAGGGCTTGCTAGCAAGCTGTGGAGGACTAGAAAACTGAGTCCGCAGGACTTGCTGGCAGCGGCAGTTTTCCTCCTGCGCGTCGTCTTCGCCTCCAAATGAGAGGTATCAGGGGCTAATTATAGGCCCAGGGAAGATCTTCTAGAAGCAGGGCCCAGTGCATCATCATGGAGACTTGCGCGGACTCGGCGAGCAAGCTGTCCGGCTGGGCGGACTGGGAGAAGGCAGGCCGCCTCCTTTGGGATGCTGAGGTATAGGGGGCGGACTGAGGAGCAGGAGACCGCCCCTAGTGGGCGGCCTGGACCAGGAGGCCTCCCCTGGTGGGCGGCCTGCGCAAGGAGGTCACCCCTAGTGGGCGGCCTGGACCAGGAGTCTGCCCATGGTGGGTGGCCTGGAGCAGGGAGACCGCCCCTGGTGGGCAGCCTGGACCAGGAGGCTGCCCCTAGTGGGCGGCCTAGAGCAGGGAGGCTGCCACTGGTGGGCGGCCTGGACCAGGAGGCCACCCCTGGTGGGCGGCCTGGGCAAGTAGGCCGCCCATGGTGGGCGACCTGAGGCTGGAGGCTGCCCCTGGTGGGAAGCCTGAGGTAACAGGCCCTCCCTATAGGGGAGATGGAATCTCTCTTCTGGAGAGCCGGAGAATGAGTCCGCCGAGCCCACGACGACTGCTAGGCTGATTCTGCTCATGTTGGAACGAAGATGCCTGCCGCTGAGCTGGAGCTGGGGTTCATCAACATAGGCGGACTGGAAGGCTTGACTGCACTTCGAGTCCGCCCAGCTCGCGATGAACGTAACATGACTGCTGATCTTTGTGGGTAGCCGGGGAGTTGGAGTGTCCATGCTCTTAAGTGGACTGATGAAGCTAGCTGCCCACGCTGCTGGGTGACAAGGGCTGAGCGACCTGCCGGACTGACGAGGCAGGCCGCACGTGTTGGCGAGGTGGAAGCTAAGGTAGCTAGCTGGCGGCCTGGGGGCAGGTCGCCACCTTTGTTTGGCAGTTTGAGCGGCCTGGGCGGATAGGCATCCGAGTCCGGCAAAGGGGGCTCCTATTGAGACAAGCTACGATTAAGCTGATAAGGCAGGTGACCTACAGGGGTGGACTGAAGAAGCAGTCCGTGGCCCCTGCCGACCTTAAGGAACAAGCCGCGGCCTGGGCGGTCATACCGCTGACACCACCCACACTGCGCGGCCTGAGCGGATAGAAAGGCCTGTCTACCCAAACGAGGGAGTTGCGACCTCCAGGAGGAAATTAGAGCAGGCCGCGACTGGCGAGCTGGCTGCTTTGGGAAGGATCGCCAATTTAGGGGTTAACATAATTCCCACACTTTTTAAGTTCAAACTAGAAGTTCGAAAAATTAGGTGACTCATAAAAATCGTGATCCACCCCAAAGGAAAGGAAGGGGACAAGGAGAGATAGAACCTGATGCCTCTCCTTAGAAGTTTGCTAATGCCTGTCTTTTTCCTGCAAAAGAAAAGTTAGTGTAGGCATGAGTGGAAGGTACATCCTGCGCATACCTGGGTTTGCCTTTGCAAAACGAAGAAGATTTTTCTTCTACTGAGTTCTGCAAAATGAAAGTGAAGAAAACATAGGAGCATAATAACTTGCAAGTACCTGATGGAGGCTTGCAAGCATTTGCTGCTTTCTGCAAAAGAGATGTTAGAAGAAAATATAAGATATATAAAAGTAGCTTGCAAGTACCTATGAAGAAACTTGCAAGTGTCTGCTGATCTCTGCAAGAAAAGAGTTAGGAGCAGACAAAATATGTGAAAGTAGCTTGCAAGTACCTGTGAAGAAGCTTGCAAGTGTCTGTTGATCTCTGCAAGAAAAGAGTTAGGAGCAGACAAAATATGTGAAAGTAACTTGCAAGTACCTGTGAAGAAGCTTGCAAGTGTCTGTTGATCTCTGCAAGAAAAGAGTTAGGAGCAGACAAAATATATGGAAGTAGCTTGAAAGTACTTGTGAAGAAGCTTGCAAGTGTCTGCTAATCTCTGCAAGAAAAGAGTTAGGAGTAGACAAAATATGTGAAAGTAGCTTACAAGTACTTGTGAAGAAGCTTGCAAGTGTCTGCTGATCTCTACAAGAAAAGAGTTAGGAGCAGACAAAATATGTGAAAGTAGCTTGCAAGTACATGTGAAGAAGCTTACAAGTGTCTACTGATCTCTGCAGGAAAAGAGTTAGGAGCAGGCAATGTGAAAGTAGCTTGCAAGTACCTGTGAAGAAACTTGCAAGTGTCTGCTGATCTCTGCAAGAAAAGAGTTAGGAGCAGACAAAGTATGTGAAAATAGTTTGCAAGTACCTGAATGGAACTTGCGAATGCTAACTGTTGATAAGAAAAGGTTGATATGATCATATAGCAGAGGAAATGTATGATGCACTCTGCCGATAATTGAATGACGATCTAACCAGAGTAGTGTTCTTCTTGCTATATTAGAGATATCTTTAACATGAAGTCCAGATCAATAGGACGAGTGTAGACTGTTGATATGATAGGACGTATATGATCAGATTAGTAGAGAAGAAGTTTGACGAATTCTGTCAATCTTAACTAGATTCCAATAGAAAGGCTTGATGATCAAGGAGTGGCAGATTCATTGATCAATGCTTGATACCATTAACATTTGATAAGAGTAGTGAAGCTTATATAAGTAGAGAGTTTGTAAGTCATCATCTGATAGAGATTATGCAGACAACACATATAAGATGAGCATAAACAAAAATGATTGTTGCAAATTCTTTTGGTAGGTCGGATTTAACCTATTCACCTGTGAAAGAGGCAGTTGATAAAAAGAGGTCTATACTCGGAAGTGACCAAAGAAGGCTGGATGCTGCCACAGGTGTTCCCCGTGGGCCTTATGCATCGCTTGCCTGAGAATGGTCATCACAAGTATAGTCCTACTAAGAGCGGGCTAGCCGCACATCCTTTAAAAGGGCATAAAAGAAAAAAGCACAAGAAATCCTTAGAAGG
This sequence comes from Platanthera guangdongensis, assembly GCA_039583875.1. NCBI lineage: Eukaryota > Viridiplantae > Streptophyta > Magnoliopsida > Asparagales > Orchidaceae > Platanthera > Platanthera guangdongensis. Next base: position 117,608,141 of record CM077153.1, on the reverse strand, counting down.
ATCGCTAGATACACTGCTCTCATGCCTCGTGTTACAATATCACTGATCAATGAGAATAGTTGTGCCAAGTGGCCTAAAGCATTGCTTGTCTGTGGAAAGATCATCGGAGTTGTGGGCCCCGCGAAAGCACGGATTGAGAGTAACATAGAGTGTTCGACCATCACAGTTGTGAGATGATCGAAGAGACAAGGCTACGCTTTGTCGCCATTGCTTGTCAAACAAAGATCATCGTAACTGTAATGTATCTGTAACGGAGCACAGTAGAGCTAACACATGGGGCCTCCCTGGCTCACACTCTGTGTTAGATACCGGCTAGGATCCGAAGTCCCGTATTCCACCGCATGAGAGTTGGATAGCTCCCACTACACATATGCAAACACTCCCCGCGATATATGGTTGTTGTGGCTTTACGCCGGAATCCAATCTCGAGGGGGACTATAGCAAGACTCGGCGATATCTCAGTAGTTCAGTGATCTCTTTGGCAAAGAGAAAAATGGAGGAAGAAGCATTACAAAAAGGGAACTGTGTTAGTACGGGATCCCCGATGAAAACTTTATTGAAAAGCAAGAAGGAACACTTAGAAGTGTTTTGTAGAGAAAAATGTTTGAAAGAGTAAGAGTAGAGATAACCCATCATGGTTGTGAAAAAATTTGGAGAACTATGAAGTCCTTTGTTGGCTTAGAATAGTCTTCCAAACACGCCCTCATCATCGGCATCGAAGCATTCGACAATTTTATTAACAACGAGGAGAGGGGGTTCTTCGACTATGCTCACCCCTCTTGAGCTGCAAGGAATGTCTGCAACTTCTTTGCCCTTTGAGGTTGCTGGATCAGGACGATCATCTTTGGGAAACAGGTCACGCATCTTACCCTGCCACATCATCTTTTGCACTAGTTGGCGGAGTACTCGGCAGTTCTCAGTCAGGTGGCCTAGCTCTTTGTAGAATTCGCAATATGGATCTAAGTCTTTTGATCTTTGATTAGCTGGTCGATAAGGCCTCTTGTACTTAGACCTATCCTTCATGATTTGGCTTACTTCTTGCGTGGCTTCATCTAGCTCAGACTCATGCAAGTCATAGTCTTGCTGCTGATGAACTGCAGCTGTTTGTGAAGATGGAGCTAGTGGTAGGAGCAGTTGTTCTTGAGCACGATAACGGCTAGGGAAGGGGTATCGATGGCGTTGAAATCTTCTTTCCCTCCTTGAGTTAGTTAGGAAATCTTTCCGAGGAGATCTCGGAGGCTGCCTGTGGGAAGGAGGATCTTTCTCTGATACAAGCCTGGAGATGAAGCCTGGGTTGCTCTTTTCACCTCGTATGTATGAGTTGGCTAAGGCAATCAACTCTTGGTACGTTTTTGGTGCTCGGACATTGGCTTCAAACTTGAGAGGCCCCTCACGGAGACCGTGGATAACAGGCACTCGGCACATTTCTTGACCCATAATTTCGATGTCCAAGATTTTTCTATGGAATCGATCAACGAACTGAGACCAAGTTTCATTCTCTCGTTGCTTGATCTCAAAGAGGGCTTCTGGACCACCCTTTCTCTTAGTTGAAGTAGAGAATCTGAGCAAGAACTCCCTTTACAGATCAGCAAAGGAAGTGTTGGAGTGAGGGCGAAGACCGTAGAACCAATCCCTCACTTGCCCATCAAAGGTTATTACATGGAGCTTGCACTTGGTGGCATCTGAGAGAGTTTTGAGAGCAATGACTGACTCAAAAGCTTGCAGATGCTTCTTTGGATCAGCCTCTCCAGTGTATACTTGTAATCGTGGCTCTCTGAAGTTTGCTGGAGTAGGTTCATGACGAACATTTTCTGAAAATGGCGAAGGCTCTTCCTGCTCTCCTACAACATAAGGATAGAAGGGAGCAAAGGTTGTGGCTGCAAAAGAAGCAGGAGGAGGATAGAAGGGAGCAGCTACTGCAGGAGGAGCAAAGGCATGAGCTGATGGGTAAGGATGACTTCCTTGAAAGTTGAGAAATCTTGTAGGACTTCCCCGGGCTGCTTCCCGGAAGAAGTTTTGACGAGCTGCAAACTCTTCATCTTGAGGTCGTAAAGGGGCTGCAGGCCCTTGCGGAAAGGTTGGAGTGTAAGGAGGATAGAACGGTGGGCAAGCCGGAGGATAAGCTTGAGGAGTCTCGGATGCTGGATTGATTGGAGAAACTGGAGCTACTGCCGGATGAGCGTCTAATCGCTGTGTGATTGCAGAAAGAATTTGGTTGATTGCTTGGAACTGCTGAGCATTTTCACGGCGCGATTGCTCGAAGGCCTCCCAAAGAGGATCTTCACTAGGACTTGGAGCAAGGTTCTCGGCTGGTTGATGGTCTGACATGGCTAATTGTCGTTTTCACCGTCTGTTCCAATCTGAAGGTCACGTGTTAACTGTTAATGCTCAGAAACGGAAGGGGGGGGGGGCAGGTTCTCGCGGGGACCAGCAGCTAACGGGGTGTGTTCGATCTCACGGGCAAGGTGATTGAAGAAGGTTGCGGGGATAGAGGAGAGAAGGAAGCTTCTAAGTGCTCGAGAGTGGAGCAAACACTTGTTCAAGGGTTGCGGGGATAGAGGAGAGAAGGGCGTTGATCCGAGTGTGATGGTTGGGAAGGTTGATCAGGAGCTGTTGAGCGGGCGGTTGGTCAGGGGAGAAGGCTGATGAGCAGAGGAGAAGCTTGATGAGTAGAGGAGAAGCTTGCTGAGCAGAGGAGAAGCTTGCTCAGCAGAGAAGAAGCTTGCTCAGCAGAGAAGAAGCTTGCTAAGCAGAGGAGAAGCTTGCTTAGTAGAGAAGAAGCTTGCTCAGTAGAGGAGAAGCTTGCTGAGCAGAGGAGAAGCTTGCTCAGTTGAGAAGAATCTTGCTCAGTAGAGGAGAAGGTTGCTCAGCAGAGAAGAAACTTGCTCAACAGAGGAGAAGCTTGCTGAGCAGAGGAGAAGCTTGCTCAGTAGAGAAGAAACTTGCTCAGCAGAGGAGAAGCTTGCTGAGCAGAGGAGAAGATTGCTCAGTAGAGGAGAAGATTGCTAAGCAGAGGAGAAGCTTGTTGAGCAGAGGAGAAGCTTGCTGAGCAAAGGAGAAGCTTGATCAGCAGAGAAGAAGCTTGCTCAGCAGAGGAGAAGCTTGTTGAGCAGGGAAGAAGATTGCTCAGCAGAGGAGAAGCTTGCTGACCAGAGGAGAAGAAAGGGGCCGCTAGCAGTGACAACAACAAACTTTGCCCGCCACGGCTTAAATGCCACTCTTGCGACGGGCTTTCCTTTAATCAAGAAACAAGATTACAACTTGCTTAAAGTACCTTTACATGAGAAAGTAATAAAGGGTATAATGGGGGAAGCTGGCGGCTAAGGAAGAAGTTGCCAGAGGCCAAGGAAAAGAGGCTGCTAGCAGGCCGCACAGCTTGATGGCAAGCTGTGGAGGACTAGAAAACTGAGTCTGCAGGGCTTGCTGGAAAGCTGTGGAGGACTGGAAAACTGAGTCTGCAGGGCTTGCTGGCAAGCTATGGAGGACTGGAAAACTGATTCCGCAGGGCTTGCTGGCAAGCTGCGGAGGACTGGAAAACTGAGTCCGTAGGTCTTGCTGGCAGCGACAGTTTTCCTCCTGCGTGTCATTTTCGCCTCCAAATGAGAGGTATCAAGGGCTATTTATAAGCTCGGGGAAGAATCTTCTAGAAGCAGGGCCCAGTGACGTCATCATGGAGACTTGCGCGGACTCGGCGAGCAAGCTATCCGGCTGGGCGGTCTGGGAGAAGGCAGGCCACCTCCTTTGGGCTGCTCAGGCATAGGGGGCGGCCTGAGGAGTAGGAGGCCGCCCCTTGTGGGTGTCCTATACCAGGAGGCCGCCCCTGGTGGGCGGCCTGGGCAAGGAGGCCGCCCCTGGTGGGAGGCTTGGACCAGGTGGCCGCCCCTGGTGGGTGGCTTGGAGTATGGAGGCCGCCCCTGGTGGGTGGCCTGGACCAGGAGGCTGCCCCTAGTGGGAGGCCTGAAGCAGGGAGGTCGCCCCTGGTGGGCATCCTGTACTAGGAGGCCATCCGTGGTGGGTGACCTGGGCAAGGAGGCCGCCCCTGGTGGGCGGCCTGAGGCTGGAGGCCGCCCCTGGTGGGCGGCCTGAGGAAACAGGAGCTCCTTACAGGGGAGATGGAATCTCTCTTCTGGCGAGCTGGAGATTGAGTCTGCCGAGCCCAGAACGGCTGCTAGGCTGAGTCTGCTCATGTTGGAACAAAGATGCCTGCCGCTGAGCTGGAGCTGGGGTTCATCAACATAGGCAGACTGGAAGGCTTGACTGCACTTTGAGTCCGCCCAACTCTCCAAGAACGTAACATGGCTGCTGATCTTTGCGGATAGCAGGGGAGTTGGAGTGTCCGCGCTCTTAAGCAGACTGATGAAGATGGCTGCCCACGCTGAAGGGTGACAAGGGCTGAGCGACCTACCGGACTGACGAGGCAGGACACGCGTGTTGGCGAGGTGGAAGCTGAGGTAGCTGGCTAGCATCCTAGGGGCAGGTCGCCACCTTTGTTTGGTGGTTTGAGCGGCCTGGGCGGATAGGCATCCGAGTCTGGCAAAGGGGGCTCCTGTTGAGACAAGCTGCGATTAAGCTGACAAGGCAGACGACCTGTAGGGGTGGACTGAAGAAGCAGTCCGCAGCCCCTGTAGATCCTAAGGAACAAGCCGCGACTTGCGCGGTCAGACCGCTGAGACCGCGCACGCCGCGCGGCCTGAGCAGACAGAAAGGCCTATTCGCCCAAACGAGTGCGTCGTGACCTCAATGAGGAAACTAGAGCATGCCGCGACTGGCGAGCTGGCTGCCTTGGGAAGGATCGCCAATTTCGGGGTTAACACCCATGACTATAGAACGGAGGTCCCACCATACACCTTGAAGATCTTAGAGCACTTCCCCTCCTTAGCCTATGCTGAGCTAAGGGTACCTTAGAAAGCGCTATAACACCCGGAAATAAGAAAGCCCTCTTCTAAGGAACCCATGTGGGTCTATTTATAGAATTCAAAGTATGACCTGAAGATAGCATACCTCCGCCTTTCTATTTTACTATACGCAGCCCAAGGTAGGTAAGCCAACAACGAAACTCCGCTGCTTTGAGAGGATACTAGCAGACCCAATTACACTAAATACATGATACTAGTTCCCCAAATATGGGGTCGAGCACGAGCCAGCTCGCCATTCCCCTCGACAAGTGCGGCCTGGTTCCCATGACTCACTTGCCTATCGGGAGAGTGCAAGCCAGGTTCCAGCGGTTCGACCGCCTCTTAGAAGGAGGCATGTCATCTTTGTCAGCTCGCTAGCCTGATAGGCAGATAAGGGATGCCCCCAGCTCGCCCGCCTCCTGGGTGGATGTGGATCGGTTGTCCCGGCTCGTCTACCCCTACGAAGATGCAAGCTTGCTGCCCTCGACTTGCCAGCCTCCTAGTCCAATGTCGATCGGCTGCCCTGGCTTGCCTAGGCTTTTGAATCCCTAGTCCATTTCAAGGGCTTCGTTCTGCCTCGTTGGGCCCACTCGGCGAATATGGGATTGTACATAATCCCCAATCTTTATGAGATTTGCAAAGCTCAAAAATAAACATCCAACCCCAAGTGTTTGCTGAGTGCTTGCTTAGCTGGATGGAATATTTTTGGTGGGCCACACCTTATTGCTATATATATATTACTAGCCTCAAAGGAATTCGCCCACGAACTTCTTCCCCCTTTTTCTGCACATTGCTGTAGTAGTGCACATGATGACTATCTTGGAGAGGGTGCACACTCTCTTGGAGTCCGCGAGGGAGGGAACACAGTTAGAAGTCGCCGATGTCACCCCCTGGCGGGATCGGTGGTCGTTCGACTCCTCCATCAAACCTAAGAAGTCCAGGATGGTCAAACAACCTTCTTAGGGTGAGGCCGCCTCCTCCAGTCCAGTGGCTGGTTCTGAGTACATCCCTCAGGTAAGCGGGCCGGTCTCTCTTTCTCCATGTTGCACTAATTCTGTCAACTCTCCTTTCGCAGGAGACACTTTGCGAGGGTGGAGGCAGGGGCTCGGTCTCAGGACATCCTTCCCCGCACTTGTCTAAGCGAGCTGTCAGACCCTTGATCACGAGATCTACCCTTCTCGCTATCCCGATCATTCCTCCCCTCCAGACTGGTGTGTCTCATATTGTCTCCCTTTCCTTCTGCCTGGTCCCCCCCATTTTCTGAATACACTTATCTTGCAGCATCCACCCAGGGACCGCCGAGCGGGCTCCACAATTGCCGGCTCGCCCTAGGTTGGGAAAAACCTTCGCAACTCTCGACGACCAGCCATTTAAAGGTCAACCAAGTACCTCCCACCCGTACTTTGATGCAGGAGACGTGCCAACCATAGGTGAGTTCATATTCTCACTTGTTCCTCATTGTCCGCCTACCCCGCTAACCTTTCTTCCTCCTCTTTAGGCTTTTATGGGGTCTCGTCCTCCGACATGGACATGAGCAAGGAGTACTCACATCCACCTTCTCCGGAAAAGATTGCGTACTTCCTGGGAGACCCTCAGGATACCGAGGGGGATGAATACAAGAGTGGCCGAGCTATTATGAAAACATTCCCTAATGCTATGGGAGATTCTCAACATGGTGGACAAGGACAAGGCCGAAATAGAGGCACACTTTGGTTCCTTGGATGGGAGGTGCCAAGACGAGGGCGATGGAATGACCTCGCCCGGAGTGCACCTAATGTGGGCTGAGTAACAACTACAGCAAGCCACGGAGCAGGTCGGCCTGACCCAGCATGAGCTTGTAGGGGTTCACGAGTACTACTACCCTAGCCTACCACCTCGCTCCGGGGCGCGAGGCTAGGGTGTAAGACTCCCTTGTTTGAACCAGGTATTATGCCCAGAACCACCGCTTTGTGGTGACACCAACCCCAAGAAGTTCGTCACTACAGATCGCCGATTCTGCCGGCAGATTATCAACCATGTACCACAAAATAAATAGGAGAAATCATATAAATGAAACGAGTCCACAATCACAATGCTAAATAAATAAGTCCACAAAAGGTAAATCTGTAAACAAAAAATGTGTGTCTGGCCAGTACATAATGAGGACCCCCCACTTTAATGCACATACACACATGCTATAAAAGAGTTCCAAAGTCATCGGCTCACCAGAATAGCCCATCGATTCCCTCAAACAATGAGTCCACCTCTCGCGGGACTAAACCAATTATCCACCTGAAGTAACGGGGTGAGTGAATGTGTGACGATAGTTTATTAATGGTTAATCTTTTAGTCTACTTATTCCTACAATTTAGGGTTAACCTTGGACTGCCCAGGGCATGCCCGGTGAAGGGATCTCGAGGGAACTGGGAAATACGAGGGGCTGAATCCCAAAGTTCCTTTTCTCAAAGCACTTATTTTATGGGTATCAAATTATTACCAAACCCCTTCTCACATTACACTTGAGCTAACCCTAAGTGAATTACAACTTTTAGAGGAATGACGATACTTCTTTGGCTCCTAGAACCACTCCACCCCCTGGTTTTAGTCTACCAAGCATTTGACACTAAGGGTGACCTCATATAGACTCAACCAAAATTTAGATGCGCCCACTATATTACTTCACATGTGAGACCTACAGCTCGACCTTGAATACCTATAATTACAATATACATACCAAATGAACTAGTTTGAGCATGTGAAAGAGAATACTCCAATTACTTCATCAAACACCTTAGGATTATTTCTAGGGGTGTATCCTGACATGTGCATGATGTGCTTACGGCAAGTGTACCGCTCGCATAAGTAATAAAAAATTGGGAGGCTTTCCCAAGTATCGAATCTCTCAAGGAATGTCGCAAGGTGGAGTTGTTTAACAAGGAAGACATGAGATTGAACTCCATAGATCGAGGTCACTAAGTGGTTTGGATTTATAGCAAGAAAATAAAAGCTAACTAAATCTACTCCTATGCAGGCCGCTATGCGCTGCTTCGCTCGGCGGAATGGAGGAAAATACAGGCATAGGAAGTGAATAGAACGGCGGATTGAGGGTCACAAACACCTCATTACAATGCGCGCCTCTAGCGATCGCTATAGTGGCAATACCAACTATGGTGGCGGGTGGAAATATGGGCGCTGCACAAGCAACTAAAGTAGTAAAACGATAAAAATTCACCTAGACATGAATCTAACAACGATTACAACTAAAGTGCCATATCAACTACATATAAAGATTTAACCACACATATACAACAATAAAGGAAGAACAAGTCAAGAAATTGATCGAATCTGAAGGCTCATCGAGAAGTCGCGGAAGGAATCGCCGGGTTGTTAGTCCGCGCCCAAGCTCGGTCCTAAACTACGTCTGGGGTAGAGATGGCTGTCACTACCCTCCAATGGACCCGTCTTCTTCGTGTCATGATCCGGAAGAAGGTTGCAAGCTTCCCTTTGTATGATGGATACGACGTCAAACTTGCAATATAGCTAGGAAGTGAAGGAGCAGGCCGAGAGGAAGCATCGACGAGAGGTAAGCTTCGCGAGCCTGGCCGGAGCTTCTCTCCTTAGTGGAAGATGAAGGGCGGAGGAGAAAGGGCGGAGTTTTGCCCTAAAACGGTGGCAGGAATGGCAGAAAAGCGGAACCTTCTTGATTGGAAGAAATCCTGTGCTTAAATAGAAGCAGGTCAGAAAAATGGTCACGCACGGTTTTGCGTATGACCATGCATTAACCATGCGTTATTCACACGCAAAAAATATCCTATGAGGAAAAAGCATTGACTCGTGCGTTTTACTCACGCACAGGCACGTATGCCCGTACGTGAAGGAAATCGCATGGGTAACCATAGAGCGCTGGAAAATAGGATAACAAGAGGAACCGTGTGTTTTACTCACGCATGGGCGCGTTTGCCCGTGCTTGAAGGAAAACACACGATTAACCCCAGAGAGTAGGAAATCCTGGTAAGAAAGTGGAACCATGCGTTTTACTCGCGCACGAGCATTTCTGCCAGTGCGCGAACAAATTGCACGATTAACCACAGAGCACAGGAATTCCGAGAACAATATGCAGACCGAGTGATTCCTTCGCGCACGGTTTAGCCGAAACCGTGTGGGAACAAAACGCACTAGTAACCACAAACTTCCCCAGGATTTCCGTGTATAACGTACGATTACACTGAAACAGTGCGAGAAGAAATTTGCACGACCGTGTGTTTTACACAGGAGCTAGAATTTGAATTCCAGACTTCTCGACCACCGGCACAACAATAAATCCACCCAAACAATCATGTAAATCAGGAAAAAAAACAAGTGCGAGGAGCTCAAAGAACTTACCCTCAACACAAGAGTGCGCAATCGCACACCTCAATGGGCCAAAATAATGCAATTTGCGTGATAAACTGTATACATTAAATATCAATGATAACATACTAAAACTGAAGTGCAAGGGCGTGAAAACTAGCCCAGATGAGTCCAAAAAACCCTATATAAATCGGACTCATCAAACCTCTAGACATAAACATTTGCTCGTCTCAAGCAAATTATCTCTAAGCGGAGTGAAAGAAAACTAGTTGGCTAAGCAATTGCATAAATAGAGTACCATGCGAAGTCATACCCTCATGTACAAAAACTATGGCAGAAAACTCATCTATACATGCATAATAATTTCTAATTCCTGCAAATGTAAAGTAGATATTACAAATAATCCTAAAGTGAATCACGGTGAATCATTCGGCTGCGCGTAGAACGAAAGCAGGCAGATAATGAGGTGAGCATTGGCAAAGATCAGGTCTCAGGAGAATCTCCAAAGGAATCCACCAATGTCGATGACCATATGCTTTCCCGTTCACACTTTCTCCATGACACTAGTTTGACTCAAGCGCGAATTCGTAGGACTTGGAGTATAATATAGGCTTAGGCGGAGGCGGGGTATACAAAGATACACAAAACAGACATGCACACCCAAAATGAGACCTCCTGGAAACTCTCACAGCTATACTCAATGACAAACACGCGCGGAGCACCACCAGAACTGGACTTTTGATGGTGCGTGCACGCCCATAAGGAACACAATACAACAAAATTTCACAACTCAACAACAATATTTTTTTCTTTTATTTTCTCTTTTATTCTACATTGGGAATTTTCATTTCATTTACTATTATATTTTTTTCTTTTCTTTTTATCCAAATAGCCAAAACAAAATACGAAAACACGACAACACCACAAGCTGCACAAACACCCACATAACAACCACACATAATGGATACAAACTACAACAAAACAAACTAACTGAGCGACCACATTCGGATGTGCGAGTAGGAAAGGCTATATGGCTTTGGTAGCGAGGTGTAAGGATGTCAAAGGAAGAGACAAGCTCAACGGGGATAGCAACAGATAGACATCAGTAATGATACAAGTCTCAAACTGTAAGACCAACTTTCTTTTTTTTCTACAGTACCGCGTCTTATGCCCAGAATTGTCGTTTCGCGATGTCACCTTCGCTCGGAAGGTCGACACTACGAAACGCCAACCCTGCCGGCACACAGAATCACCAAAGATGCGGAAGCTTATAAAAGAAGATAGTAAATTCCAAGTCCACAAAACATATCACATATAAATATATAACATAAAAGAGTATCAAAAGAGACGAACAGAAAGGTAAACAAGCTTATGCCCAGTACACCAGAATCCTCAATACAAGGTCATTGGAGGAAGCTAACAAAACTAAACACTCATGGAGCCAGAAGCGGGTGCTCCTGAGCTAGACTGGCCCACCTCCATTTGCACCGTGCCCTGCTGGTGCTGCCTCTCCGACTGCTGCCTGTCTCCCATCCGGAGCCCCTGAAAAATAAAGGTCCACCGACCGTTAGTCAAAAGACTAAGCCAACTATCATACCCACCTCCCCGCGCGACTCATAGGCACCATGTGAGAAGGAGGATAGGGAAGATATTGAGGTGGAGAAGTGTCAAAGCAGATGGCGGCGGACCTCGACTAGTAGTGATATAACAGAACTATAAAGGTGTACATCAGTAATATGATAATACTAAATTAAGGCAGTAAAGAAAGTAAGGAAGCAAAGTATAATGAAAAATAACCTTAACTTATATGAATGACTATATGAATTTATAAGTTATGAGTTCTTATGCAAGGCTCCCATCGTATAAGATATCTCATACTAGGTTATACGATGCGATGTCAGGATTTATGCAAATATGAGTGTAGTGAAATGTTATGTGGATGAAATGTTATGTTCACACAAGTGCAACTCACGCACATGACTCTATGCTCACAGACCTTTAGTTCCCCCATTTTGGAGTTAGCTAAACTCTCAGGTACCTCACGCTGTGGCAAATGGAGGCAGTGGATCTGGCCACCCCATTACTAGGTCGACATTCCCGCCACCCAACCTAGACAATTGTACGCCTCAACGTGAAGAACACACCATGGAGCCTTTGTGTACCATGCTGGCAAATCCACCAGTCTGTCCTTGGATAAGTATGAACCACACTCACCGAGTCATCGTACCGATGTCGGCGTGAAAGACCGTCAAGTAACAAAGACCGACCACCTTAAGTTATGCACATGCAAACCAGAACTTCCCGAGCCAAAGGCTCCCCGGACTAACCCATCCGTCAAACCACCTACCGAGCCATCAGCTTGACGGGCTAACTTGCCCACAACTAAAACCACCGAGCATACCGCTCGATTGACGAACCTGAATTATCAACCCTAAAACTAGAGGTATGTGTAAGTGGAGTTTCAGTGAAGACTAATTAACCTTGTAATCAATTTTACTCTTACAGTTTACTTAACTAACCCTAGTGCCTTTGACTCTTGAACTATTCCTAAGTGTAGATGGACTCTCTCACTAGGGAAAGACGATCACTCATCGCTCCCAGGTACGACCTTAACCTAGCCCACGAGGCTCTCACAACCTGACCCACATTGATGACCTCAGTCATACTCTATAGGTTAAACATACCGCATACCACCTTACCCCATACCCAAAGCTCTCAAGATTCCCTGACATTGCTGTTTTGCTATGTGCTGACCTAGTGAGCTAAAAGACATGCAGGAATGGTGACCCCCATAAATATTCATCCGAATGTCCTAAGAAAATTACTTGGGATCTATAGTGAAAAGATTAGACTAAGTATAGAAAATTATAATTTTTCTAATTTAATTGGCATTCATTTAATTTTTCTCAAATCAAGGCCATAGGTGATTTTGAACATGATGTACTAGATTTACATGAGTTTGACCACCCAAAAATTATGAACTCCATATGATGCCAATAAATCAAAGAGTACCAAGTTTCATAATTTTTCATAAAGGTTTTAGCCTTTAATTAATTAATCCACAATAATTCTGATAATTATGGGTAAAGAAGGAAGTACTAAAATACTTCTTCAGAAAATTATGAAAAAATTACTGAATCTTCAGGGTGACCAAAAAGGACCTCTGACCACAGATCATAATTTTCCAAGATCGTTAGGCACTAAAATAAAATCAATTAATTTTTACGTAAAAATATGCACCTTGTGAAGCAACCCCTGTAAACAAACTTTCAAAAATTCCACAAAAATTTACAGATCTTTACAATGTCATAAAAGGTCCTCTGACTAAATTTCATGAGTTGCCAGAAAGAGGTTAAATCATAAGAAATTTCTAAATAGAAAGAGCAACTTGATGGGTTGTGAAACAAGTACTCCAAATATTGATCTAAAATTTCATACTAAAACTTCTAGAGCTTTGTTATGGTCTTACACCATAACTAACCAAATCTCATGAAATTTCAAGGTTAGAAAATCATATATAAAAATTCTTCATGAAAACCCATGATAGTGCATTTTACGAAGGAACCTACTTGTAGACTCATCCCAACAACATGTAAAATATTTCAGAGATAAATATGGCTATAAAAATGACTCCTACCATCATCCTATGAAAATCTAGGGTCATACGACCCCTAAATTATTCCATAGTGTGTTACGACCTAATTAAGCATAAAGTTATTTAAGTGGGGTGCAAGAGTCTAACTACCACCTTCAACAACCCTAGGGCATTACTCCACCATACAAACCCATGGGGTAAACCCCAAGTCCAAACAAGGACTAAACACCCTAAATCCTTCACAAACTGTTGGATCCCTAGTTTGATTTGGGCTAGGTTCACTGATTAGGATGTTTGACCCACCTTGTATAGCCAGGATCATATCATTATGTCTTAGAGTTTAGGCTAAGTTCTTAGAAACAACCACACATGGACCTACCAACAGAAGACAACAAAGACTCAAGAATTAGAAGAAAATCAAGTTCAGACAAGTGAGTTCAACGTTCGTCAAACTCAGCTCAACGAAAGTCGTGCTCCGCTCGACGAACTCAGAGTAAATTCTCTGAGTTGAGCTCGACGATATTCGAGCTCAGGTCGACAATTTCTGGAAGCTCAACTTCAACACATTAAGTACATAATCCTTTCTCTAAACTCAGGTTGACAAATCTGCATTATCAGCTCGACGAACGTAGAGCACATAATTGGCAAGTTTTATCAGAAAGCAGTTAGCCGTTCTCAGGTCGACGAACTTGAATCTCAGCTCGACGAACAACATTTATCAGGTCGATGAACAAGATTTCTCAGCTTGACAAACTTTGGACTCAGGTCGACGAAATCTGTTCTTTGCTCTACGAATTCTGTGCAGATCCAAACATGAATTTTTCCTTCCTTTGTCCTTATTCTATTGCAGTAATTCCTGAATAATCAATGCTCAATATTCTCTGAATATAACCGTTAGACGTAGCATTGATTATGGTATTCATCAGGATTATTGCTTGCCGCTTTTCAATATGACAGTTGGGGAAATCCATTAATGCAGATATTCTATCCACCCGTATTACATTCTCCAGGCCGTCAGCAATCAATGCAGACAATTCAAAAATTCAAAGGAGAAATTCGACTGATCATATAAAAGAGATTTTCTCTTTTTTTTTCAACATACAGTCAATCCAGACCAGAAAGAAAAGACTAAGCACACATAGAAGATTAACAACAACAACATTCCAATCCTTCTCTGTGCAGAAAATAATCTCGTCTTCACCTTGACATTGCTGAAGAGGAAGAAGAACATTCATTCCAGATCAATAGTCTTCTTCAAGCTTCACTCCAGGATTCTTCAAGGACAACAAACCACTATCACTCAAGAAGTTCCCGGATCTGTTCAAATCAAGGCTGAAGATAGAAGACCTACACCCTTAAGCAAAGCTCCAATCTTCCTGAACAACTCAATATCTCAGGGGGAGCTTTGACAACATCTAGATCCACTTGTCTTCTCAGTTATTTCGAGAAAGAGAAGACTCCATAAATCTCTTACCCCCTCACTGTACAAAGGGTTCTTTAACTCTCTTCAAAAGTTATTCCTTGGTTGTAAGTCTCCTGATCAAAAGACTTGGGTTGGTTTTTGAGCACTTGATCAAAAGCTCATTGGTGGCAGTCACCTGATCAAAACCTGTAGTGGATTCCTACCAGGGTGGTAGAAGAGTGGATGTACCCAGGTTGGGGAACCACTATAAAATTCTTGTGTCGTCTGGTTGCCCTTTTTCTTTTTGTTCTTGCTGTGCCCGTGTTAGTTCAGTTCTGCTGTGGCTGTGTTAGGTTAAGATATATTAGGTTGCTCCTTTGATTACTGTGTATATTAGTTGCTTTACTCTGAAATGTTTATAAACAGCAGGAAGTTTAAAGATACTCTATTCACCCCCCCTCTAGAGTATATCAGGTCTAACCCTCACTTTCAATTGGTATCAAAGCAGTTTCCTTTGGTCGTACAAGCTAACCCTTGAACAAAAAGATCCTGTGTTAGATCTAATCTTTTATTTCTCTTAGGATTATTGTCACAGCATGGCACAAAATAAGGATTATGCAAGCACCAGACCTCCAGTGTGCAACTTGAATAAGTTTGCCGTCTGGAAGGCAAGAATTAAGCATTATATGAATTCCATTAATGAGGACATCTGCAATTCCATTTTGACAGGTCCTCCTCAACCAACTGTATCTACCTCAACATCAAGCACACATGCTATTCCACCACCTAAGTGGACAGATGCTCAGAATAAGGCCAAGATTGCTGATGCAAAGGCCATGAATATTCTGGCTCAGACTATGTCTGGTGACATCTTCCAGAAGGTGGCTGAATGCACATCTGCCAAGGCCATTTTTGACTCCCGTGACCAAATGGTGGCTGGCTCTACTGATGAGAGGAAAGATAGAAGATAAACTCTCATATCCCACCATGAGAACATCAAGAAGGATGAGTCAGAGTCTGTTGCTGACATGTACAACAAATTGAGCTCAATAATCAATGAGCTGAAGACCTTAGACAAGGACATCACCCTTACTGAAGTGAATGATAAAATCCTCATATGCTTCCCAAGCTCATGAGATACCAGGATCTGGCCAATCAAGGAGGCCAGGAGTTTAAATGAGATTTCCAAAGAATCTCTATTGGGAAAACTCAAATCCTATGAGCTCCTGATAAAGTCTAGAGAAGCTGCAAAACAAAGGACTCCTCCTCCAGCAAGAAAGGAGCAAAATATAGCATTCAAGGCTGCTGAAGAGACAGAAACTTTAACAGTTAATGAAGAACTAATGAGTCTCCTTGCTAAAAGATTCTACAAAATGGCAAGAAAAGACTTCAGGAGAAAATCATCCAGACAGGATGATAAGCCCAGGTATGATAAAACTCCTACTAAAGAAGTAGTATGTTTTGGGTGCAGGAAACCTGGACACTTCATCTCAGAGTGTCCAGAGAATCAGAAGAAAGAAAGAAGAAGAGAGAAGGACTCCAGAAGACAACTATACTGCAGACCTTCCTCCAACAAACAGAAAAGAAAGGAGAAGGGCTTTGTTGCTGATACCTTGAGTGACACAGAAGACGAATCCACATCTTCCAGTTCCAGTGAAGAGGAAGAAGAGGCAAAGGCCAGAGAAGTTTGCCTTATGGCCATCAATGCCTCTAGCAACCCATCAGATGATGAAGAAGAACCTGACAATGACGAGGCTTCAGAATCAGAAGCTGATCAGGTATTATACTCATTTGATTATAGTTCTGATAGTTTCAAAACTGAATTTAAAACCACGTGTATTAATTTAATTAACACTGAAAAGGAAATCAAAATACTTAGGGAAATACTCAATAATCAAGAAAATGTGATTTCGGAAAACACTAAATTAAAAGATGAACTAATTCTAGCTAATGAACAAAATATTTCTTTAAAAATAAAGTTATGTGAGGCTAAGCAACTTGAGGAATCTCTCAATGGGAGAAGCCTTAAGCTAATGGACATCACAAGTACAGTCAATGTTAGACTGAATGACAAGCTGGGCTTGGGTGCATCATTAAACTTACCCCCCATACTTAAGAAGAACATATTAACAACCCCTATAAAATTTGTTTCAGCTAAGGGTAAAGAGGTAATAAACAATAAACAATCCACAGAAGAATTACCTAACTCTAAAAATCAAAAGAACAGAAATTTGAAAACTCTAAGTAAAAACAAAGTTCAACAGATTTCGTCGAACTTAGGTCGACGAAATGTGCCTAGTTCGTCGAACTCCAATCGATGATCTATGAATGCAAATATTAGCTATAATAATTCGTCTTACTACGATCGACGAACTGTGTATGGTTCGTCAAGCAGAGATCGACGAACCTGGGGAACAGAAAATGAATATCTTCATTTTCTGAGCAGAGATCAACGATCTCATCCCATTTCGTCGAACTTTAATCGACGAACTCACAACTTTTCGCCGAACCCAGTTAGAATTAATAAAAATCATAATTTCAACAAAAACTTAAATTAACCTAGAAAACTTTTTAATCCACTTGCTGATTGGATTATTCCACCTAGAAGAATTCACCCCTTAGGATATAAAAGCCAACCTGAATGTTCATACATTTACAACTTTTCTTATGAAAAGAGACAAGGACCCAAGGTGACCTGGGTCAAGAACTTCTAATTTATTTCCTTGCAGGTGAAGAACTATCCTATCACTCAAAATAAGTGGTATCTGGATAGTGGGTGCTCAAAGCATATGACTGGATGCAAGGACAGCCTAATCAACTTCAAGGCAAAGCTGGGTCCAAAAGTAATCTTTGGAGATTCTAGCTTTGGACAAACTGAAGGCTATGAAGACTTCAACAGTGGAGCTGTCACATTAAGAAAAGTGGTATATGTGAATGGTCTCAAACATAACCTGATATCCATAAGTCAGTTATATGATGCAGGTTATCAGGTTTGCTTTACTAACTCCAAATGTGTTATTTCTTCAAATAATCAAACTATTTTAACAGGGTGTAGACAAGGGAATATATACTTAGTAAACTTTAATTTTGCTAGCTCAGAAATATGTTTATTCAATCAAATTAGTAATAACAATATTCTCTAGCATAAAAGACTAGGTCATGTTAACCTTAAGAATATATCTAAGCTATCTAGGGACAACCTTGTCAGAGGATTGCCTCCTGGTCCCTATAAGAAGGAAAGCCTATGCAAGGCTTGTTAGGAAGGCAAGCAAACTAAAAATAGTTTTAAGTCAATTAATAAGAGTGACTCACCTAAGATTCTGTACTTACTACATATGGATCTCTTTGGACCCATTGCTATACAAAGCTTAGGAGGGAAGTCTTACACTCTAGTCATTGTAGATGACTTCTCTAGATTCTCTTGGGTGTTCTTCTTGAGACACTAGTCAGATAACTTCAAAGTCCTTACAGATTTTCTTAAGGGCATAAGGATTGAGTATTCTACTATAGTTGCATTGATCAGAAGTGATCATGGTATTGAGTTTGAATCTCTTCCCATGCAAAGATTCTGTGAGGAGGAAGGTATCAGACATTGTTTCTCTGCTCCTAGAACTCCTCAACAAAATGGGGTAGAAGAAAGGAAAAACAGAACCCTCATTGAATCTGCAGGAACATTGCTTGCAGATGCACACATGCCCCTATCCTTTTGGGCAGAGGCTGTGAGCATAACAAACCATATACTGAATAGAAGTTTGATACACAAACTTAAGGGTAAGACCCCCTATGAATTATTCAAAGGGAAGAAACCTAAAATTGATTACTTTAGAATCTTTGGGTGTAGATGTTTCATTCACAACAATAATAAGAAACACATTAGAAAATTTGAAGCCAAAGCTACAGAGGGAATTTTTCTAGGATATTCCCAAGTTAGCAAGGCTTATAGGGTTTTCAATAAATCATCCCTAAAAATAGAAGAATCTGTACATATTTCTTTTGATGAAGCTAACATGTATTACAAGGAGAAGGACTCTTCTACCTCAGATCTTTTGCAGGTATCTCACTTGTGTGAGAAATGGGAAGAATTAAACCTTACTCAAAAGGTCATATCTCATTCTCCTCCACAAGCTAATGAAGACAATGAAGATGAACTTTTGGAAGTGGCTGAACCTACTCCAACAGCAGACACTATTCCACAAGAGGAATTAACTCCAAGTGCTGTTGCTGAACCAACTCCACCCACTGACTTTGTCACACTAAGGGATCACCCTAGATCTCAAGTGATTGGAGACATGTTAGTAGGTGTATAGACAAGGCATTAACTCAACCAAGATGTGATGTATGCCTGTTTCCTCTCTCAAGTTGAGCCTCAATCCATAAATGATGATGAGTAAGATCCCCACTGGATCATTGCAATGCAAGAGGAACTCCATCAATTTGAGAGATGCAGAGTTTGGTGTTTAGTTCCAAGACCCAAAGACTACCAGTCATTGAAACTAAATGGGTATATAGAAACAAGCTAGATGCCCAAGGTGTTATAGTCAGAAATAAAGCAAGGCTGGTTGCTCAAGGTTATAAGCAAGAGGAAGGAATTGACTTTGACCAAACTTTTGCACTAGTTGCAAGACTAGAAGCTATCAGTATTTTCCTCGCTTATGCTGCATACAAGAAGTTTAAAGTCTATCAAATGGATGTCAAGAGTGCCTTTCTGAATGGAGTACTTAAAGAAGAGGTTTATGTTGAACAACCTCAAGGTTTTATCTCTCCAACTTATCCTTTATATGTTTTTAGATTGCATAAAGCTCTTTAGGGTTTAAAGCAAGCTCCAAGAGATTGGTATGAGACCTTAGCTAGCTTCCTGATAGAGCATAAATTTACTAGAGGCATTGTAGATAGGACATTATTCACTAGGCACCATAAGGATCAAATTTTATTGGTACAAATTTATGTAGATGACATCATATTTGGGTCTACAGATTCCAAACTATGCCAGAGGTTTTCTGACCTCATGCATTCAAAGTTTGAAATGAGTAGCATGGGTGAGCTCACCTACTTCCTTGGTCTCCAAGTGAAGCAGCGACCTGATGATATCTTCATATCCCAGGATAAGTATGCTAAAGAGCTTCTTAAAAAGTTTGGGATGGCTGATGCCTCAGCAAAGAAAACACCCATGACCACTAATGCTGTAATAGTCTCTGATGAACATGGTAAACCTGTTGATCAAAAATTATATAGGGGCATTGTTGGGTCCCTACTATACCTTACAACAAGCAGACTTGACATAATGTTTGCTACATGTCTTTGTGCTAGGTTTCAAGTGAACCCTAAAGAATCTCATCTAGTTTTCTTAAAAAGAATTTTGAGATATATAAAGAGTTGTCCTAGTCTAGGACTATGGTATCCTACAGAGTCAGAGTTTGAGTTAACTAGATACTCAGATGCTGACTTTGCTGGATGCAGAGTAGACAGAAAAAGTACCTCTGGAACATGCCAGTTCCTTGGTATGAGATTAGTCTCATGGTTTAGCAAGAAACAGTCATCTGTGTCTACATCAACTACTGAAGCAGAATATATAGCTGCTGGCAGTTGGTGTTCCCAGATGCTGTGGATTCAAAACCAACTCCTGGACTATGGGTTCAACTTAAATAATTCAACTATATTATGTGACAACACAAGTGCTATATCCATAGCACAAATCCAGTCCATCACAGTAGGACCAAACATGTAGACATTAGGTATCATTTCATAAGAGAGTGTGTAGGCAAAAATAAAATTAATCTTGTCTATATCTACACTGATTTATGATGAGTGCGAATATGATAGGCTTTTTACTATCATAATTGTAATCATGTCTGCTATTCCTACCTCATTTTGTCCTCATTTTGTAGTAATTTTGCGAGAAAAGTCAAAGAATTGGTTTATCATGATTAGGAGAGCACAGTTACGATCTTTGTTACTCCTTATATTGAGTTACCTAATTTATTACTTCATTTTTATATGCAGGTAGCGCTAACCAGTGGAACTAAAAGTCTTGGAGCAAACAGACGAGTTCACGGAGTCAACATGGCTGATGATAGGACGAAAATTTGGCGCACACGGGTGGACACACGGCCGTGTGCCTACCCGTGTCATATACACCCTGGAGCTAAAGAAATTGGACGCAGGAGATAGAGACTCACACGGGTAGGACACACGCCCGTGTGCCTACCCGTGTCATATTTGAACATGGCTGCTGACCAACCCGTGTCTGAAGAACACGGCAAGACACACACTACTAAAAAACAGACTTTTAGCCACGACAGATTGCCGTGGCTAAAAGTCAAAAACCGTGGCTAATACTTTTTAGCCACGACTTACCCACAGCAAATGGGCATGGGCAATGCGAGCGTGGCTAATAGTATTAGCCAAGCTGAATCCGTGGCAAAAAGAGTTTTAGACACGAATTTTAGCCACGGTTTAGAATCGTGGCTAAAGGGTCTCTTTTCAGCAATTATTAGCCACGGTCCCATTGCCGTGGCTAAAGCTCCTTATTTGCCACGGTTGAATTTTCGTGGCTAAAGGGGCTGTAACAAACGAAAAAGATTCCGTCGCCGCCGGCCGCCCACCGCCCGCCGCCCGCCGCCTGCCGCCGCCGCCGCCCGCCGCCGCCCGCCGCCGCCCGCGAGCCCAGATAATTCAAACATTCATTGCGGAATGTGCTATATAAACCCAAAATTTTTATTGAAATTGGCGGTGTGGGACTAAAAATGCCATGACTTTTTGCCACGGTTCAGGCTTTCGTGGCTAATACTAGCTTATTAGCCAGGAAATAGGCAAACTGTGGCAAAAAGTGTTTTTTTGCCACGTTTCAGTCATCCGTGACTAATACTAACGTATTTGCCACGGTTCAAGTACCGTGGCTAATACTTCATTATTAGCCACGGTTTTTTATCGTGGCAAAAAAAACCGTGGCTAAAAGTCATTTTTCTAGTAGTGACATGGCCGTGTCCATACCCGTGTCATCTGACACGGCCTACTACCAGACACGCCTGTTCGTGGGGAACCGCCTAGGAACCGTCCACACGGCCTGACACACGGCCGTGTTGGAACCTGTGTCCGACCTGTTTGCAAAGGGACTATATATTTCCTGTAGAAAAATTTGTGGAAAACTTTTGGATCATTCTAGGATTGGAGAACTGCTGAAGCCCGAAGTGGAGCATCCAAGAGAAGGAGGATTGAAGGGTATTTTGTATGTATTTTATCTATTCATTAATCCCTTTTAATCCTTCCTTTCTCCTGGTGATTCAACTTTGTTTATTGTTTTAATTTGCATGCACTTCTATTTGAACAATTTGTTAATCATGTCTCGCATGGTGTATATCAAATTTGTAGTGTTTTATTCGTATGTAGGCTTACAAACAAAGATCTTAAT
This sequence comes from Platanthera guangdongensis, assembly GCA_039583875.1. Taxonomy (NCBI): domain Eukaryota; kingdom Viridiplantae; phylum Streptophyta; class Magnoliopsida; order Asparagales; family Orchidaceae; genus Platanthera; species Platanthera guangdongensis. The sequence continues at coordinate 117,586,512 of CM077153.1, read as the reverse complement.
CCTAATTATGAATCTCTTATTTGTCACATGAATTGCAAATCTCTAGATTGAGAAATTAGATGTTTGTGATGAAATTTACATGTTCATAGTTTGGTGAGAGATCTCTTTATAATTCGAATTTCATGATCGAGAGATATGTTATTTGGATAATTAGAATACGAATAAATGAATTCATGAAATTTTAGAGATAGGATTTCGTGGGTTTATGTAATAGATAGGGTGTTTTATTCAATGCAAATTTGAGTATTGTAAATTATTCGAGAGAAAATTTACTAACTTAGATTTAGGATTTGAATTGCTCGAGAGAGAATTTGATAAATATTCACCCTTTACAATTCAACAAATTTGATAGTCTTATGCTTTCATGATTAAATAGAATTGAGTGAATGAATGAATATTTTCATGTAATTGCTCATAAGCTTTCAGATTGTTATCATATTCAATCTTCCAATGCTAATTTATCCAATAGTCATAGTTTGGTTAAATTAGGTTAGAAATCAATTTTACTTATAGGTACGATAATAGAGTGAGGATGAGTAAGAATACTTGAAATGGCCCTGTGGAATACGACACGAGATGTAGATTTCTCCTATACTATGATTGATAGGTGCACTTGCCTGAATGTTAATTCAATCTAGCTTATGCCCATCTACATAGTTATACTCGAATGTAGAATGGAATCACATTGAGTTATTACTTGTTAGCAAAGCAATCATCATGTTTTTGGCGCCGTTTCCGGGGAGGCGTCATATATTCTATTGCACGACGTGGGCCGCAAGTGAAGGATGACAGTGGTGACGAGGTGGATCCTGACCTCGATGTGCCGTTGGTACCTCCGCCCCATTCCACTTACGCTCATGGCGAGTCTTCTACTGCACCCCCTCCACCTCGTGCACGATATTCGCGGGAGTTTTGACAGTTCTTCGACACCGAGCTCTCGCCGCGCCTACAACATATTGAGGATTCACAGCAGCGGACCGAGGCCCTCCTCATCCAGATCAGAGACCACCTAGGGATCGCTCCTGGCCAACCGCCAGCTCCTGGCCAGCCACACTTCCCAAACGACCAGACGCCTTACTTTTGACATATATCTGTGTATTGTAGTATTTATTTATTTATATTAATGTATTTCAGTTATTATATATGATTTCATGTCCACTCTTGGTTCCTTCATGTACTCTTCTATTTTGATAATATCAATTTCTTTTTATTATTTTTAATGAAATTACTATTTCAACACTTTATATTACAATGAGGACATTGCAAATTCTAAGTCTGGGAGTGGATGTTCTTTCTTCCATTTTATAATTGTTGTGATGGGCATGTTTACAATTGATAATAATTTGGCTATCATAACATTCAAGTTAGTTATACCCCCTAAGAAAAAAAAAATTTCTTTACTTTTGCCACTCTTTTAAGCTCTCATTATTCATTCAGTCGGGATTATAACTATCTAATTGAACTTCACACGCTGATTAAAATGAATTGATGTAGACTCATAGATTGTTCAACTTTGTTAATTCGTAAGTAAGCATAGTGAAAGTGCAGCTAGATTTGATATACTCTAGAGGGGGGTGAATAGAGTATATGGTGCTTTGAAACTTTTTACAACAATTGTTGTAATAAGAGTGAGGAGGGAAGCAGTTAAAAAAACTAATCACAGAACTAAGTTAAACAAAAGCTAATCACAGAATAATCAAGGCCAGAAACAAACATAAACACAAGCAAAACCAGAAGACACAAGGAAATATAGTGGTTCCCCTAAACTTGGGTACATCCACTCTTCTACCACCCTAGGTAGGAATCCACTGCAGGATGAGTTGATCAGGTGTCCTGGGCACCAATGAGCTTTTGATAAGGTGCTCAAAAGCCAAAGCAGATTTTTTGATCAGGTGTCTTGCCACCAATGAGCTTTTGACAAGGTGCTCAAAAACCAAGCTCAAACTTTTGAAGGGAGTTTGAGAAACCCTTTACAGAGAGGGGGTGAGAGAGTGATGGAAGTCTTCTCTTTCTCAAACAACTGAGAAGACTATGTGGATTGTTGATGTCAAAGCTCCCCCTAAATCCTTGAGATCTTCAGGAAGAAAAGCTTTGCTGAGGGTGATAGGCCTTCAAATATTGAACTCCAGCAATAGATGATTTCAGCAATGACTGAAATGTTGGATGTCTGGAGTCTTGAAATATGTTGGCCTTGAACACTTTGAAACTAAAGAGATCTGAAGATTTCTGAAAAGATTGATCTCTTTGGATGAGTGTTCTTGAGAATTTTTTGAGACAGAATATTTTTAAATGTATATGTGTAATCTGTGTGTCTCTCTCTGTATTCTATGTGAGATTCAAAAATCTTTTCTTTTATTCTCTGGTACTGAATAGAATAACATTCTCTGTCAAGTATAGCCGTTAGCCTGCATTAATTGCATCCTTAATTGCAAAATCTCTTATGTAGAAAAGTCCACAGAAATATTCCTTGAAAAATCCCTTGAAACTTGGTCCAGAAATGAATGAAAACGGCTGGGAAATCTCTGAATTAATTGCAGAATAACTCCTTAATTGATTTGAATTTGAATCTAGAAACATCCTTGAAGTTATCTGAAATCGTCGAACTGAGCTCTGCTATCGTCGAGCTGAGCTCAGCGATCTGGAAATATACAGCAACAAAATATCGTCGATCTAAGCTCAAAGATCGTCGAACTGAGCTCAGAGATAAAGATCCAAAGCAAAGTCAAAATCGTCGACCTGAGCTCACCGATCGTCGAACGGAGTTCGACGATATAATGAAGTTGAGCTCAGCGATCGTCAAATGGAGTTCGACGATCTGTCGAAGTTGAGCTAGACGATCGTGGATCGGAGTTCGACGAATCGTCGTACTGAGCTCGACGATATGACTTAGTCTCCAAACAGAAAATCTTGGTCTTCAGGGCAGCTTCCAAACCTAGACTTCTAACCCTTAGACTCAATTCTAATCGACCTATTGAGCTATACAGGAGGTCAAGCATTGATTCCTAGAGACATAGTGATCCTGACCCAAATTAGTAATAGGGTGTTCCAACAATCTCCCCCTATTTGGGTTAGGATTACTATTTACAAGCTTTGGAAAAATTTAAATAACAACATATAAGCAGCAAAACAGAAAAATAACAAGCCAGACATTGCAGAACCACAGAGATATATAACATCCAGATAATCAGAAATCACAGAGAATGTCACCTTACAATATCATTTCTTCTCTTTGCCTTTGACAAGTTTAATCTCTCTGTTGGGATTGAGGGCTTCTTTGTTTGATCTAGTATCATCTGCTGCACCCAAATATGTTTGCTTTTTAGGCCTGGGAACTACAGCTTCAGGATGTAATTCCATATACCTGTCAGAATCAAAGAATTTACTTGATGCATATCTATCTAGCTCTTTCTGTCTCTGTTCAGACATTGTTGAAATGTTAGATGAGTCTTTTCATTGCTCTCTAGCCTTTTTAATCTGATCCAGTGCAACTAGTTCCTTTAATCTGGCAGTCCAAGCAGCTGGATTATTCTCAGGATCCTCAAAAGGCACAGGTGGCTCATACCTGTTAGAGGGATTGTCTTGAGAAGGCCTGGCAGACACAGTTTCTTTTAGCTTATAAGGGAAAGGACCAGATGTTGTATCAGATGAAATTTGTCCTCCCCTAGAATATGGGTGTTGCCTGGAGTACCCTTTGGAATAGACTTGAAGATCTCTTTGATTTCCTCTGTATCCTCCTCTCCTTGATTGAGATCCCCTGGATTGGCTTCCCCTATTGTAAGATCTGGCATGAGGCTGATAGGGGGCCTGACTTCTGGCTGGGGGTTGAGCTGTAGAGCTTCCACCTGCACCTACATCAGGAGGAGGTGGAGGAGGAGGATGAGAGTGTTGGAATTGGGAGGAGCCCTTCTCATATTTTCTCTTCTTTTTCATTGCCTTCAGCTGATTCTTGGAGTACTGCATCCAGTGCTCAGTAATAGGGCAGTCATGTAGAATGTAATATGGGATATCATTGTTATCCTTAACTTTGGCAGGAGGTACCCTCTTCATGGCTTTGCTCCTTGCCTTTATTTTCCTAGCAATGGTAGCAGAAGAGTCATCAGAGTCTGTTCTAAATTCATCACTTTCAGAACTCTGGTCATCATAAAGAGCATCAATTTTCTTCATCAAGTCCTTCTTGAGCTGTACAGAAGCAGATGAGGCAGAGGTTGTAGCAGCAGGTGTTGAAGTAGTAACAACTGTAGATACAACAACAGATATAGTAGAGGCAGTAATAACAGCAACAATAACTATAGGCTCTGGAGAGGTAACAACAGCAACAACAGTCTCACTAACAGCAACAGAAACAGAAGGAATATCATCAGAAACTGCAGAAGGCTCAAATTCAGATGCCTCTGACATAAGAATATCCTTGGAAATATGCTCAATAGCAATAACAGACACTTCAGCAGCAGTATCAACATTCTCAGCAGCAGTATCAACAATATCAGAAGCAACAATAATGCTTTCTTCAGAAGAAGCAGCAGCATACACTGAGTTGACAAAGGAGGTTATAATGCTTGGGTCACAGCAAGAAAATGGCACAAGGGCCTTGGATAGATCCTCTGGAGGCTGGACAGCATTGACCTCTGGCAGACAGCTGAAGTAAGCAGAATCAAAAGTTGAAAGCAAAGACCTGAGGTCTATTGCAAGGATTGCAGCAGGAGGACTTTGTGCTTGAGGCATAGCAACAGCAGCAAGAGGACTTTGTGCTTGAGGCACAGCAATAGCAGCAAGAGGAGGAGCTGAAGAAGCAGCAAAGACAGCAGCAGCAGCAGTAGACAGGCTCACAGAAGAAGTCACATAAGCAGCAACAGCAATAGCAGCAGCATGAAGACTCACTTCATATGGCATCTCCCCCTGCCTAGATTCAGAGAAGTCTGGATCAAGGCACACTGCTGTAGGAGCTGCCTGAGGGAAGAGGGAAGAGAGCCTGGCAAAGAGAGCTGCCACTAACAGGTGTAGTGGAGCCAAGGAGGTCTCCAACAGCAGAGAGAGCCTGGGGGCAAGCAACTCATACAGCCTGTCAGCAAGGGCTGGGAGGTCTACTTGCTCAAGGGCTGGAGCAGAGGTAGAAAATGTAGGAGCAGCTGATGGTGAGGGTAGTGGAGAGCTGGTGAATGGTGGAAGGGATGGCTGAGGTGTTGGGAAGGTGGATATGGAGGACAGGGGAATGGAGATAGATGGGGTGAATGTTGGTTGGTCAATGATTTGGTGTAGAAGGGCTTGAAAGGAGGTGGAGGAAGAGGGTAACTCGGGAGGAGATGATGGGGAATCATCCATAAAGGAATCATCAATTAGGGTGAAGGATGGATGAGAGGGTGATGAAGTGACATCTGGTGGAGGGTAGGAGAATAGTGGATGGAATTGTTCTTCTGGTGTTGGAAGAATAGGTACTGGAGATGGTGTGGATGTTGGAGAGGGGCTGGATATGATGATGGTGCATGGAGCTGGAGAGGTAGATGGTATGGGAAGGGATGGAATTGGAGGAGGAGGAGGAGAGGCAACAATAATAGGTAGGTCATCTGCAGGGGCAGAGACCTGTGGAGGAGTGACTCTTAGAGTCCTTGTGCCTGAAGGAGTACTGGAGGAGGGCCTGCTGGGCTTGCTGATTTGTCTGTCCCACTTTCCAAAGAGGGCACAAGACAGTCTCTTGGAGGCATTTATATGAATTCCAGAGGAGACCAGCAAGGCAGGGCACCTGTGCTGCAGAAACACCCCAATGATTCTCCCAAAGTTAACAAAACTTTTGTTGATTTTCTTCTTGAAGAGGTCAAAGAAGATTTCTCCCCAGTTCAGATTCTTTCTGTCTACAAGAGCTCCCATGAGGCAGAGCTGATACCTTGAAATTGTATCATGGGCAGAGTGCTTAGCCAGTAGCACTTTCCCAACAACATCTGCCATGAATCTATATTCTACAGAAAGGTTCCTCTTGAAGAGCTTGCTAGGGTTTCCCTCTGAATGACCCATTCTGGCAAGCAGTTCAGAATACTCTTCTCCAGATAAGTCAGCAGTATCTTCACCATTCCTCAATTCAAAAACTTCTGTTAAAATTGCTGGGGTTAAGGGTACCTGAGTTCCAGATATAGACCCAACAATGGTGTTGTTATCTTGATTGTGGGCAGTATAAACCCATTCCTTTATCTCATCAGAAGCCAGCTTTATCCTTGTGGTCATTATTGCTGTCAGATTCTGGTCTTTCAACAATCCCAAAATGTCTTGAAAAACCTGGTCAGTTGTGCTGAATGATTCCATATCGATGTCAAAACCAGCATCAAACTTCATAGCAACAAGAACAGCAACTAACACAGCCATGGGTACCTGCAAAAATTCAACAAACAAAACGACCAAGTGTAGAACTGTTTGGAGGGAAAGAAAATTCTTGCAGAGAAATCGAAAGCGCAAGGGAGAACGACGGCGAAAAATGAATTTTATATTAGGGTTCGACGCAGAATTGGAAAGATCGTTGAACTCAGTTCGACGATCGAGGCTACTAAAGGAATCTGAAGAGTCTTCAACATCGTCGATCTCCGTTCGACGATATTGGAGAGCGTCGAGCTCCGTTCGACGATCATTCAGAGAACAAAATCGTCGAGCGCCGTTCGACGATCGTTGACCGGAAGAGATAGTTCATACTATCTGAGAGACGCTGAACTCAGTTCGACGATTTCGGAAATCGTCGATCTCCGTTCGACGATCTTGGGGCAAATCGTCGAGCGCAGTTCAGAGATCAGAAAAATTCTAGACACTAAGAAAAATCAGAATGTTTGCCTAGTCTTGGTCAATTTTTAAGCTTTCAAAATCTTGGATATTATTAAAGACTTCCTCCATCTAACATTCCTAACTGATTTAGGAAGAAGGTGTGTTTCTTTTCATCCAATGGCTTGGTGAAAATATCTCCCCTTTGTAAATCAGTTGGGATATATTGTATTTCAATTTTGTTCTTTTCAACATTATCCCTTAAAAAGTGATGCCTAATCTCTATGTGTTTTGTCCTACTATGGAGGACTGGATTTTGAGCTATAGAAATAGCACTGGTGTTGTCACAAAAGATTTTAGACTTCTCTAAGTTGTAGCCATAGTCTAGGAGTTGGTTTTGAATCCACAAGATTTGTGAACAACAACTGCCTGCAACCATATATTCAGCTTCAGCAGTTGAAGTTGACACAGATGTTTGTTTCTTACAAAACCAAGAGACAAGTCTGTCACCAAGGAACTAACAAGTTCCACTGGTGCTTTTCCTGTCAATTCTGCATCCAGCATAGTCAGCATCAGAGAATCCAGTTAAATCAAATGCTGAATCTTTTGGATACCAGAGACCTAGATTTGGACAACTTTTAACATACCTGAGAATCCTCTTTACTAGTGTTTGGTGTGACTCTCTAGGGCTTACTTGGAACCTAGCACATATACATGTAGCAAACATTATATCTGGTCTACTAGCTGTAAGATACAGTAAAGAGCCAATCATTGCTCTATATGTTGTCTGATCAACATGTTTCCCATGTTCATCAGCATCCAATACAACATTAGTAGGCATGAGTGTTTTCATACAAGATGCTTCAGACATACCAAATTTCTTAACCAACTCATTTGCATACTTGGTTTGAGAAATGAAGATGCCTTCAGCATGCTGCTTGACTTGAAATCCTAGGAAGAAGGATAGCTCACCCATGCTACTCATCTCAAATTTAGAATGCATTAGGTTGGAAAACCTTCTACACAACTTGGAGTCAGTAGAACCAAAAATAATATCGTCTACATAAATCTGTACTAGTAGGGTATGGGACTTATGGGTTCTAATGAAAAGAGTTTGGTCTACTCTACCCCTTATAAAACCATTTTCCAAAAGAAAGCATGCTAGGGTCTCATACCATGCTCTAGGAGCTTGCTTGAGACCATATAATGCTTTGTTCAGTCTAAAAACATAATCAGGATAAGTTGGAGAGATAAAACCTAGAGGTTGTTTGACATAAACTTCCTCTTTGATGTCTCCATTCAAGAATGCACTTTTGACATCCATCTGATATACTTTGAAACCTTTATGTGCTGCATAAGCTAAGAATATTCTGATGGCTTCCAATCATGCAACAGGTTCAAAAGTCTGGTCGTAGTCGATTCCTTCTTCTTGAGAGTATCCCTGAGCAACTAGCCTTGCTTTGTTCCTTACAATTACTCCTTGATCATCCAACTTGTTTCTGAATACCCATTTTGTTCCAACAATGGAGTGATCCTTAGGCTTTGGCACTAGTTCCCATACTTTGTTTCTCTCAAATTGATGCAACTCCTCTTGCATTGCAATGATCCAGTGTGGATCTTGCTCTGCATCTTGAATGGACTGAGGTTCAATTTGAGATAGGAAGCAGGTGTGCAATAGGTTTTGGTTGACCTGATTTCTGGTTTGCACGCCAGCTGAGATTTCTCCAATTATTTGGGAAATTGGATGGTCTCTTGATGTTACTAAATCAACAGGGGGTGTTGATTGTTCACCAACCTGTGTTGTTGTTTCCTCTTGTGGTACAACAACTGGCTCTTCAAGTTGTTCTTCAATATGTTGAGCATTTCCTTCATCTTCACTGCTTTCATCCTCTTGAGTAACCTGTAACTTGTTCAAGTCTTCAACTAGAGAATGTTCCTGCAAGGGTTCTATGGTAGAAGAAATCTTCTCCTTGGAAGACATGTTAGATTCATCAAATGAAATGTGAACAAATTCCTCAATTTTTAAAGATGATTTATTATAGACCCTATAAGCCTTGCTGATCATGGAGTATCCCAGAAACACTCCTTCATCAGCTTTGGCTTGAAATTTTGCTAAATATTTCTTGTCATTATTATGAATGTAGCAAATACAACCAAAGACTCTAAAATAGTCAACTTTAGGTTTCTTCCCTTTGAGTAATTCATAGGGAGTCTTTCCCTTTAGTTTATGTATCAGACTTCTATTCAGCACATAGTTGGAGGTGTTCACTGCCTTTGCCCAAAAGGATAGAGGTAGATGAGCATCTGACAACAATGTAGTGGCAGATTCAATAAGGGTTCTATTTTTCCTTTCAGCTACCCCATTTTGCTGAGGAGTTCTAGGAGCTGAGAAAGTATGCCTGATCCCTTCACTCTGACAGAACTCTTGCATAAGAAGAGAATCAAACTCTGTCCCATGATCACTTCTGATCAGGGCAATGTGAGTATTGAACTCAATCTGTATACATTTGAGAAACTCTGTCAGTCACTTAAAGTTATCAGACTTCTTCCTTAGAAAGAACACCCAAGTGAATCTAGAGAAGTCATCTACAACTACTAAAGTGTAGGATTTCCCTCGTAGGCTTTGTACTGTGATGGGTCCAAAGAGATCCATGTGTAACAGATACAATATCCTAGGTGAATCACTCTTATTAAGTGACTTAAAGCTGTTTTTAGTTTGCTTGCCTAATTGACAAGCCCTGCAGAGTCCTTCCTTCTTATAGGGGCCAGAAGGTAGTCCTCTAACAAGGTTGTCTTTGGATAGCCTAGCAATAGTTCTAAGGTTTAGGTGTCCTAATCTCTTATGACATAAAATATTTGGTCTACAGACAGAATTGAACAAGCAGATATCTACATCAGTTGAAAGAAAATCTACTAGGTAGATGTTACCTTTTCTTTTACCTGTCAACACAGTTGTGTTGTCCTCTGACTTGATTTTGCATAAGGCTTTGCTGAAGGTCACCTGGTAGCCTTCATCACACAGCTGACTGATGCTAATTAGGTTGTGCTTCAGTACTTCCACATAAGCTACCTTCTTGAAAGTTACTGATCCAATCTGGACTGCACCATATCCTTTAGTCTGTCCAAAGTTTGAATCACCGAAGATAACTTTGGGTCCAAGCTTGGCTCTGAAGGATGTGAGGTTGTCCTTGTTTCCTTTCATGTGCTTAGAGTACCCACTATCCAAATACCATTGCTGGTTAGATGTTGGATAGGTCTTCACCTGCACATAAGACAATTCATTTGTTTTTGACCCAGTTTACCTTGGGCCTAGATTGATAACCTTTAAATTCTGAAATGAAAGACATCCCAGGTTGACTCTTATATCCTTCAGGATGATATCTCCTTGGAGGTATAATCCATTCAGTATAAGGGTTAAAGATTTGGGATGAAGGACCCTTAGGATTGAATTTTGATTTGCCTTTGAAAAAAATTCCAGAGCTCTGACCTCTGTTCGACGATCTTGGAGCTGCGTTCGACGATCTTGGGTCAGATCGTCGAGCTCCATTCGACGGTCGACTATGGGTGAGATCAGGTATTTGAGATCATCGACCTGCGTTCGACGACTTTGGTTGAGATCGTCGATCTGCGTTCGACGATTTTGCCTGAGATCGTCGAGCTGCGTTCGGCGATCGTCGATCTTCATTCGGCGATCGTCAATCTCCGTTCGACGATTTCTACTGGGACTTAGTTTTCTGGGGCAGATCAGAATTTTTCCTAGCAACCTCTACAACTCCCTTTCCTTTGTCAGAAATGAATTTGATTGGAGTTGTTAGAACTATGGGTTGGCTGGATGAAGCACCCAAGCCCAGTATACTGTTGAATCTAGAGTTCACTGTGCTTGTGATGTCCATCAGCTTGATGCTTCTCCCATTAAGGTATTCTTCAAGCTTCTTGGCCTCAGAGAGCTCACTTTTCAGTGAAGCTATCTGTTCCCTACAGCACTCCAACTCCTGAGAGAGTTTGAGGTTTTCTGACTTTAAAGTATTGTGTTCAGATAATTGATTTCTGAGAGAGATAATTTCTTTCTCAGACTTTAGCGGGTCTAAACACAATGCTTTAAATTCAGATTTAAAGTCCTCTGAACTAAAATCAAAAGAACCAATTACCTGATCTTCTTCAGGTTGAGTCTCTGAGTCTAACTCTGACTCTTCTTCTTCTGAATTATGCTGTGAGGACTTGATTGCCATCATGCAGAACTCTTTCTCTTCTGCATCATCTTCATCATCACTAGAGCTGGATGATGCTTCTGACTCTTCTTCAGTCTCACTCTAGGATTCAGCAACAAACCCTTTTCTTGTATGTTTGTTTTTGCTTGAAGAGGGTTTGCCATTGCCATTCCTCTTTGAGTCTTTCTCCTTTCTTCTTTCTTTCCTATCCCTTCTGTCCTTGTTCTTGTTCTCTGGACAGTCAGGAACTATGTGCCCTGGTTTCCTGCAACCAAAGCAAATAATATCTTTATTATTGTTAATGGACTTGTCATACCTTGGCTTATCCTGCTCCTTGTATGATCTCCTTCTGAAATCCTTTCTGGCCATCTTATAAAATCTTTTGGCCAACAGACTGAGTAGTTCATCATTGCCTGTGGCTTTGTCTTCAGGCAGATCTTCAGCTGCCTTGAAGTCTATGGTCTTCTCTTTTCTTGTGGCTGGTGAGGCAGCCTTCTGTTCTTCCTCTCTATTTTTGATGAGTAGCTCATAAGATTTAAGCTTACCCAATAGAGCTTCAGTAGTGATCTCATTCAGACTTCTGGCATCCTTAATTGGCCAGATTCTTGAATCCCAAGTGCTGGGGAAGCACATTAGGATCTTGTCATTGAGTTCAGTTAGAGAGATTTCTTTGTCCAATGTTCTGAGTTCACTGACAATTAGGCTTAGCCTGTTGTACATGTCTCCCACTGACTCAGTTTCTCCCTTTTTGAAATTCTCATATTAAGAGATGAGATGGGATCTCCTATCCTTTCTCTCATCAGCTGAGCCTGAGACTATTTCTGAGAGTTTGTCCCAAATTTCCTTGGCTGAACTGCATTCAGCCACCTTCTGAAATATGTCATCAGACATTGTCTGGGCCAAGATGTTCATAGCCTTCGCATCAGCTACCTTCCATCTCTTGATATCAGCATCTGTTCCTGATGGAGGTGGAACAGCATTTGTGCTTGTATTCTCTGGGTGTCTTGGGCACACTGTCAAAACAGAGTTTAAAATATCTTCGTCAATAGAGTTCATGTACAGTCTGATACTTGCTTTCCAAAGTGCAAACTTGGAAAGATTGCACACTGGAGGTCTGATGCTAGCATAATCTTTATTTTGGGCCATGATTTGTGAAAACAAAATCTAATAATAAACTACAAAAGAAAAACAGATCTAACTAGGGATCTTTGGGTTCAGGTGTTAGCCTGTACAACCAATCAGGTATGGTATGTTTAACCAACCTCGCTTTGATACTAATTGAAAGTGCAGCTAGATCTGATATACTCTAGAGGGGGGGGGGGGGTGAATAGAGTATATGGTGCTTTGAAACTTTTTACAACAATTGTTGTAATAAGAGTGAGCAGGGAAGCAGTTAAAAAAACTAATCACAGAACTAAGTTAAACAAAAGCTAATCACAGAATAATCAAGGCCAGAAACAAACATAAACACAAGCAAAACCAGAAGACACAAGGAAATATAGTGGTTCCCCTAAACTTGGGTACATCCACTCTTCTACCACCCTAGGTAGGAATCCACTGCAGGATGAGTTGATCAGGTGTCCTGGGCACCAATGAGCTTTTGATAAGGTGCTTAAAAACCAAAGCAGATTTTTTGATCAGGTGTCTTGCCACCTATGAGCTTTTGACAAGGTGCTCAAAAACCAAGCTCAAACTTTTGAAGGGAGTTTGAGAAACCCTTTACAGAGAGGGGGTGAGAGAGTGATGGAAGTCTTCTCTTTCTCAAACAACTGAGAAGACTATGTGGATTGTTGATGTCAAAGCTCCCCCTAAATCCTTGAGATCTTCAGGAAGAAAAGCTTTGCTGAGGGTGATAGGCCTTCAAAGATTGAACTCCAGCAATAGATGATTTCAGCAATGACTGAAATGTTGGATGTCTGGAGTCTTGAAATATGTTGGCCTTGAACACTTTGAAACTAAAGAGATCTGAAGATTTCTGAAAAGATTGATCTCTTTGGATGAGTGTTCTTGAGAATTCTTTAAGACAGAATATTTTTGAATGTATATGTGTAATCTGTGTGTCTCTCTCTGTATTCTATGTGAGATTCAAAAATCTTTTCTTTTATTCTCTGGTACTGAATAGAATAACATTCTCTGTCAAGTATAGCCGTTAGCCTGCATTAATTGCGTCCTTAATTGCAAAATCTCTTCTGGAGGAAAGTCCACAGAAATATTCCTTGAAAAATCCCTTGAAACTTGGTCCAGAAATGAATGAAAACGGCTGGGAAATCTCTGAATTAATTGCAGAATAACTCCTTAACTGATTTGAATTTGAATCTAGAAACATCCTTGAAGTTATCTGAAATCGTCGAACTGAGCTCTGCTATCGTCGAGCTGAGCTCAGCGATCTGGAAATATACAGCAATAAAATATCGTCGATCTAAGCTCAAAGATCGTCGAACTGAGCTCAGAGATAAAGATCCAAAGCAAAGTCAAAATCGTCGACCTGAGCTCACCGATCGTCGAACAGAGTTCGACGATATAATGAAGTTGAGCTCAGCGATCGTCGAATGGAGTTCGACGATCTGTCGAAGTTGAGCTAGACGATCGTCGATCAGAGTTCGACGAATCATCGTGCTGAGCTCGACGATATGACTTAGTCTCCAAACAGAAAATCTTGGTCTTCAGGGCAGCTTCCAAACATAGACTTCTAACCCTTAGACTCAATTCTAATTGACCTATTGAGCTATACAGGAGGTCAAGCATTGATTCCTAGAGACATAGTGATCCTGACCCAAATTAGTAATAGGGTGTTCCAACACATAGAAATTCATTAGCTTAATTTTCTCTATATAATTTACTTTTAAGATTAATCATCTATATTATTAACTATCAATCACTCAATTTTAGAAAATATACTTATCTATAATAATGTGAGTCGATGAGTGTAACATTCTTTATAATTTGGTATTAGGGAATCAAAATGAAATGAATTCTCTATTGATGTCCAGAACTTATCCTCTAGCGATCCACAAAACAGTATATAGGTTAATTAGTAAGGGCGGAAATGACTTAGGCCCCCTATTGGATAGCTTGAGCCTTGTTAACCCAAAACCTTTAACATGATACCCTTGCACACCCAATTTGAACCTAATCCCCATCCTGTTGATGCTCTACCACTAAAATTCACCAAGGCCAAATCCTTACCTATTGGCACACATATCATTGAGACCTTCTTCGAATGAGTTTGTTCATAGTGATATGTGTCCTGAGTGCGTGTATAGTTGCACCCACTTGGAATGATCCCTACTATGAACCCAAAGACTAAAAAAAGAGAAGACATAGTGATATGTGCCTGAGTGTGTGTATACTTGCACTCACTCGGAATGATCCCTACTATGGTCCCTTGGTTAAGATCAATAAAAGTTTGGAGTATCTTTCAAAAAAATAAAAACAATATGGGAAGTAAGCTAAGTGCAAAGTCTGGGGGTGCTTTTATAACACTGATGTATGTTAAGGTATATACCAATAAAAGGCTCAATCGTGATTTAGGTGTGGAAAACCCATCGCATTTATCCTTGATTACCTCGCCTATAATCTTCTATCCTAAGCCAAAAAGGCTACATCATCATACAAGTCCTAAGGATCCGACCTTACTGAGTCTAACTAAGTGCCGTGGAGAGGATGTAAAAAGGGTAAGCTCGTGACCGTCAATATGGGTACCTATAAGTTTTGAAATACTAATACGTATCTTATAGAGATTGTTATTTTCTCCTCATATTTGTTAAAGATGACTACTCTTAATTCTAAAAACGAGTGAGAGATAGTTAACATATATAATGGAAGAATTTTAAGACTACGTTATATTTAGAAAAGTTTGCTAAACTATTTCCTATGCGATTACATCATCAAAGTTCTCTTAAATTCATAGCAACCAGTGTGCGGAGGAAAAATTATTTAATGGTAACCCACGTGTTTGAATTAGTTTGCTTAGGGACAAGCAAACATCTAAGTCTGGGGGTATTTGATGAGTGCGATTATGATAGACTTTTTACTATCATAATTGTAATCATGTCTGCTATTCCTACCTCATTTTGTCCTCATTTTGTAGTAATTTCGCGAGAAAAGTCAAAGAATTGGTTTATCATGATTAGGAGAGCACAGTTAGGATCTTTGTTACTCCTTATATTGAGTTACCTAATTTATTACTTCATTTTTATATGCAGGTAGTGCTAACCAGTGGAACTAAAAGTCTTGGAGCAAACATAGCAGTTCACGGAGTCAACATGGCTGATGTCAGGACGAAAATTTGGCGCACACGGGTGGACAGATGGCCGTGTGCCTACCCGTGTCATATACACCCTGGAGCTGAAGAAATTGGACGCAGGAGACAGACACTCACACGGGTAGGACACACGCCCGTGTGCTACCCTTGTCATATTTGAACACGACTGCTGACCAACCCGTGTCTGAAGAACACGGCAAGACACACGGTCATGTCCATACCCGTGTCATCTGACACGACCCACTACCATACACGCCTGTTCATGGGGAACCGCCTAGGAACCGTCCACACGGCCTGACACACGGCCGTGTTGGAACCCGTGTCCGACCTGTTTGAAAAGGGACTATATATTTCCTGTAGAAATATTTGTGGAAAACTTTTGGATCATTCTGGGATTGGAGAACTGCTGAAGCCCGAAGTGGAGCATCCAAGAGAAGGAGGATTGAAGGGTATTTTGTATGTATTATATCTATTCATTAATCCCTTTTAATCCTTCCTTTCTCCTGATGATTCAACTTTGTTTATTGTTTTAATTTGCATGAACTTCTATTTGAACAATTTGTTAATCATGTCTCGCATGGTTTATATCAAATTTGTAGTGTTTTATTCGTATGTAGGCTTACAAACAAAGATCTTAATCCTAATTATGAATCTCTTATTTGTCTTTCATGAATTGCAAATCTATAGATTAAGAAATTAGATGTTTGTGATGAAATTTACATGTTCATAGTTTGGTGTGAGATCTCTTTATAATTCGAATTTCATGATCGAGAGATATGTTATTTGGATAATTAGAATACAAATAAATGAATTCATGAAATTTTCGAGATAGGATTCCCTGGGTTTATGTAATAGATAGGGTGTTTTATTCAATGCAGATTTGAGTATTGTAAATTATTCGAGAGAAAATTTACTAACTTAGATTTAGGATTTGAATTGCTCGAGAGAGAATTTGATAAATATTTACACTTTACAATTCAACAAATTTGATAGTCTTATGCTTTCATGATTAAATAGAATTGAGTGAATGGATGAATATTTTCATGTAATTGCTCATAAGCTTTCGGATTGTTATCATATTCAATCTTCCAATGCTGATTTATCCAATAGTCATAGTTAGGTTAAATTAGGTTAGAAATCAATTTTACTTATAGGTACGATAATAGAGTGAGGATGAGTAAGAATACTTGAAATGGCCCTGTGGAATACGACACGAGATGTAGATTTCTCCTATACTATGATTGATAGGTGCACTTGCCTGAATGTTAATTCAATCTAGCTTATGCCCATCTACATAGTTATACTAGAATGTAGAATGAAATCGCATTGAGTTATTACTTGTTAGCAAATCAATCATCAATTTACAAAGGGCAGATATCTTCACCAAACCTTTGGATGAGAGGAATCATCTGTTCTTCATAAATCAACTTGGTATGATAAATGAAGAAGACTTAGTTTGATTTCTGTTTATGATCGACGAATTTTTCAAAGTTCGTCGAACGAAGATCGACGAACTGTGAAAGGTTCTAGAGATATTCGTCAGACGGAGTTCGACGAACTCTCTATGGGTGAAGTTATTTTCATCGAATGGAGATCGAAGAATCTGCTTCAGAAAATGTTCATCGAATAGAGCTTGACGAAATGTTTTCAAATCTTCAGACTAAGATCGATGTATTTCTTAACTATAAAATATTTCGTCGACCTCAGCTCGAAGAATTTTTTAATTTCTATCCGAACGGAGTTTGTCGATTCATATTCGAAAAAATCTTATATCTAAGTTTTTCTTCGACCTCCGTCCCGTGCTTTCAGTTCTCTTGCACTTGATCTCTTTTGCGTTTGTTGCAGGAGAACTCATGGCGATTCCAGCAGGCAGTCTTGGAGCAATGAAATTTGATACAAACTTTGACATCGACTTTGAGTCGTTTCAACACTCAAATCCTATCTTCCTGGACATTCTGAAACTTCTTGAAGATCAGCAGTTAAAGTATCTGATGACCACAAGAATCAAGATAGCTGGAACAGATATAAGAGAATGGGTTTACACCTCCTCCTTCCCAGATGATGACACCATGACATGAACCATATTGGGTGATGTAATATCTCTTACCTCCGCCATCCTGACCGATATTTTTGGATTAGCTAATGGTAAAGAAGAACTGGAGATCAACAGTGATGAATTCGATGAAATGTTAAATAAGATGGGCTACTCTGGAGACACTCCCAATAAACTGCTAAAGAAACATTTGTCTGCTGAATACAAGTTTCTAGCAGATGTTGTAGGCAAGGTACTGCTAGGAAAACACACAGCCCATGACTACATCACTAGGCATCAATTCCTGGTGATGTGTGCTGTTGTGAATAAGAAGCCTGTGAACTGGGCTAGGATTCTATTTGAGATGATCAGGAAGAAAAACACCAAGAAAGAGGTGTGTTTTGGAAGGATTCTGGGAATCTTCCTTCAGACAAAGGCTGCTGAATCCCTTGTCACACCGACCATATTCATTAATGCCTCCAAGAGGATTACTTGTGCCCTCTTTGGTAGGTGGGAGAGGAACATCACCAAGCCATCCAAGGCTCCCTCCTCTTCCTCCAAACCTTTTGAGAGTACAAGGGCTATTCCAGCCACTCCCCACCCTGCTGAAGATGCTCCACCTCCACCTCCTCCATCCTCCCCAATTAATCTCCCTTCACAAATTCACACCACATTCCATACTCCTCCACCTCCATCATCTCCAGTACATAATCCACAAACTCATATTCACTCTCATACACCAACTCCATCACACCATGGTACACCAACTCCATCACACCATGGTACACCAACTCCATCACACCATGATACAATAACTCCATCACAACATGGTACACTAACTCCATCACAACATGGTACACCAACTCCATCACATCCTGGTACCCCACCCTCATCTCCTCTATCATCACATCTAGCTAACATACCCCTTTCCAACCTCCTCTCACTCCCTTCTTTTGACCTATTGTCATCCCCCCTTCATACTCCATCACTTGCAGATGAGCCAATGTCAGACTCTGTACCTTCCCCCCCACCATCATCTTCCATCCATACTTCTGTATCCACTCAGACACCTTCTGAGTTCATGCCATTGGACTCTCCTTTCATTCCATCTCTTCTAGCAATGCTTACTACCCTCATCAAAAATCTCATAGCAGAGGCTATTTCCCCTCTTGCTACCTCCACTTACTCACTTGCTGCTCAAATCTCTGCCCTCTCTGTCCCTCCTCCTTTATTCAGGGGATTGGCTCCAGTGACTACTGAAACCAGGCAGGGGGAGATACTCCATGAAGAAGTAGCTCTAGTCCCAGCAGAAGAAGCAGCAGAAGCAGCAGCAATAACAGAAGCAGCAACAGTAGAAGCAATAACAGAAGCAGCAGCAGTTGCAGAAGCAGAAGCAGCAGATGATTTGATTGATTTGATTAATTTTATTGAATCTGATATAGATTTGGATGAGACAGATACAGTTGTAATAAACACTGTTGGTGATTACATTATAAATCCCACAGTGGATTTATTCTATTTATTGAATACTTTTGATACAGTTTATTTAAACTTTCTTCCAGAAGACAGCATAAAGTCATCCATGGCTATAGTTCAATACACCTCTCCAATAAGCCCCAAATTTGCCATGCAACTCAAGGCTAGTTTTGCTAATACAGAGGCTCCTGTTATTCCATCTCCACCAAGAGATGATTCTTTCATTGCTTCATCCCCTTCCAGAGCCATCTCTCCTCCAACATTCATTATGGATGATAGTCTCATTCCTGATCTAGATGACTTGATCACTGCAGATATTGAAGAAGAAAGTAAATCAGTTGCTGAAAGCACTGATGTATATAGTTCTCCACCTCCAGCTCTTCCTTATGCTCCTCCTCAGGCTGAAAAATTGTTGATATCTGCATAAGCCTTAAAAGAAATTAATGCCTTATATGATAATCCTCAGGGATCTTCTGATGATGAAGATGAGGAAGATGATTCTTCTGATGATGAGCCAAAGTCCAAAAAGAAAATCTCTAAGAAAAGGAAAGCTCCTCCAGCAGCTGCTCCAAAACCTAACCCAACTAATGATATCCCTTATTACATTCTTCAAAAGATTACTCCTTACAAGGGCATGCCAGCCTGGATGTGGCTGTCCAAGAATCAGCGAAAAGATAAGAAGAAAAGCAGAAAGTATTCTCCTCCTCCATAGAGATACATGAAAGATCCTCCTCCTCCTCCTCCTCCCCCACCTGCTGCTGGTGCTTCAGGCACTTCTTCTCAGAGATCTACCCAATTTCAAACTTATCAGAGACAGCAGGGTAGATCCTCTTCTCATTCTGGAAGCAGCCAGCACATGTACTCCTCAGGCAAGCAACGTCAATAACATCAACAACAACAACAACATCTAAGCCAAGCTCATGAATCTCAAAAAGCTCACAGTCCAAAAAGACCTAAATCTCCTCCTGTTCCTTTTGAGGATCCTGAGACAGCAAACACTGCTAGAATGGCCAGATTTCAAGAACTGGTTGGATTATCCTTGATAAACATGGCCAAAGCTGAAGGAAAGGATACCTCCCAATACTCAACAATGTCCAAGTACAGGAAAGAAGAGCTAAACAGGTTTGCAAAAGCTAATAAATTCTTTAATGTTGATTATTATATGAAATTGCATCCAGAGGCTATTGTGCCAAGAGCTACGCCCCTCAACATCATTGGAGATGCTGATATGATCATGACAAAGAGTCAAGCAGCTGGTCCAAACAGGGAAATCAAGTTCACTCAGCCTGGTGATAGAGCTGAGGATAAGCAAAAGGAGTCAAAGAAGAAGAAATGAGTTTAAACTGTTTAGACTTTCTGTATGTCTTAAAAACTATTTATTTACATTTCTGTCACAAAGCTACATTGTATAAATATCTGCTGCATGTTTTCAATTTTCCTGCCAGATATATTTTCCTGCTTTGTGATTGTTTTTATTATTTTTTATATTTTTATTAGTGACCTCACCCAAATAAGGGAAGATTGTTAGATCCCTTGTTTGATTTGGGCTAGGTTCACTGATTAGGATGTTTGACCCACCTTGTATAGCCACGGTCATGTCTTTGTGTCTTAGAGTTTAGGCTAAGTCCTTAGAAGCAACCACACATGGACCAGCCAACAGAAGATAACAGAGACTCAAGACTTAGAAGAAAATCAAGTTCAGACAAGTGAGTTCGACGTTCGTCAAACTCAGCTCGACGAAATTCGTGCTCCGCTCGACGAACTCAGAGTAAATTCTCTGAGTTGAGCTCGACGATATTCGAGCTCAGGTCGATGACTTCTGGAAGCTCAACTTCAACACATTAAGTCCAGAATCCTTTCTCTGAACTCAGGTCGACAAATCTGCATTATTAGCTCGACGAACGTAGGGCACAAAATTGGCAAGTTTTATTAGAAAGCAGTTAGCCGTTCTCAGGTCGACGAACTTGGATCTCAGCTCGACGAACAACATTTATCAGGTCGACAAACAAGATTTCTCAGCTTGACGAACTTTGGACTCAGGTCGACGAAATCTGTTCTTTGCTTGACGAATTCTGTGCAGATCCAGACTTGAATTTTTCCTTCCTTTGTCCTTATTCTATTGCAGTAATTCCTGAATAATCAATGCTTAATATTCTCTGAATATAACCGTTAGACGTAGCATTGATTATGGTATTCATCAGGAATATTGCTTGCCGCTTTTCAATAGGATAGTTAGGGAAATTCATTAATGCATATATTCTATCCAGTCGTATTACATTCTCCAGACCGTCAGCAACCAATGCAGACAATTCAAAAATTCAAAGGAGAAATTCGACTGATCATATAAAAGAGATTTTCTCTCTCTTTTTTTTCAACAAATAGACAATCCAGACCAGAAAGAAAAGACTAAGCACACAGAGAATATTAACAACAACAACATTCCAATCCTTCTCTGTGCAGAAAATAATCTTGTCTTCACCTTGACATTGCTGAAGAAGAAGAAGAACATTCATTCCAAATCAAGAGTCTTCTTCAACCTTCACTCCAGGATTCTTCAAGGACAACAAACCACTATCACTCAAGAAGTTCCTGGATCTATTCAAATCAATGCTGAAGATAGAAGACCTATACCCCGAAGCAAAGCTCCAATCTTCCTGAACAACTCAATATCTCAGGGGGAGTTTTGACAACATATAGATCCACTTGTCTTCTCAGTTGTTTTGAGAAAGAGAAGACTCCATAAATCTCTCACCCCCCCACTGTACAAAAGGTTCTTTAACTCCCTTCAAAAGTTATTCCTTGGTTTCAAGTCTCCTGATCAAAAGACTTGGGTTGGTTTTTGAGCACCTGATCAAAAGCTCATTGATGGCAGTCACCTGATCAAAACCTGTAGTGGATTCCTACCAGGGTAGTAGAAGAGTGGATGTACCCAGGTTGGGGAACCACTATAAAATTCTTGTGTCGTCTGGTTGCCCTTTTTCTTTTTGTTCTTGCTGTGTCTGTGTTAGTTCAGTTCTGCTATGGCTGTGTTAGGTTAAGATATATTAGGTTGCTCCTTTGCTTACTGTGTATATTAGGTGCTTTACTCTAAAAAGTTTATAAACAGCAAGAAGTTTAAAGATACTCTATTCACCCCCTCTAGATTATATCAGGTATAACCCTCACTTTTACAAACCCTAAAAAGCTCAGTATAAGGCTTTGATCTAGGGTACAAGGGCTCAACCACCCTAACCCACCCCAAACTCCAGGAGAGGGTGAACCTACTGACCTTGGGACTCTGTCCAAAGCCCCAACCATTTTGGGTGAGGATTGACCCCTCCATGCCCCAAGAATCCTAAACACAAAACTCACCCTTAGGGGCCTAAACTTTAATCACTTCAAAACCCAATCAAAATAAGTCCAAATGGGTTGAGATTTTAACCAGTGACCCATAAGACCATTCACCAGAGTTTTGGGGGTTGGTTATGTCATTAGGCACCTTAATTAAGCTATAATTGGATTATAAAATATTTACCAAAATAATAGAAAAGTTTTCTCCAAAAATTCTCATTTTTTGATATGTCCTAGACATGGATAAGAATGACCCCTTGTGCAAATTTTAGGTAATTTGGGCATGTGGTTCGGTAGGGGCAATCATTTTAATCTCTGACTAGCCCTAGGTATAGACTGCACCATTTTGGGTGCTGAGGTCAGACCACTAATCTAAATTCATTGAAACAAATTTTAAACTAAAGCAGACATCAAGTGCTACAACTTTGATATTTACCACTTTTTCATTATTAGCATCTATGTATTTCTAAAAAATACAAACATAAACTATAACTATGTGATAGAAAATCAAATGAAATGAAATAATTAATTCTAAGATTAAATCTATGTGGCACAAATCATGGCGCATAAAGGACAACATCTGGTTGTCTTCTCCAGCGCGCCAACGACCATGATTTATTCTTCCTGGAGCCACTTCCTAACACTGCCGCCAGCCTCCAAGCCATCTCCCCGGCCGGCCTCCGCCACCACCACCTCCGTTGAGGTGGTGGCTATCGCCAGGCGGCGGCACGACCGCCGGAGAGGCCTTTTCCGGCGATCCCGAGAGTTGAAAAAACCTAAGGAAATCCAGAAAATTTATCACTGGATTGGGCTCGATTGAGCCCGATGTCTCTCCTAATTGATCTAGGACCCTATCACAGAGGGAGAGGGGGAGAAATCGACCTTGTGGGTGGAGCGCAGCCGTGCCGATTGTCGGGTTGCCATTTTCGGTGGAGGAGTGGCTGGAGTTCTGCAACAACACTGTGGAAGGACTCAATTTCATCAAGGGAAGAGTGTAAATGACTCCTCTAGGCCTGGGGAGTCTTTATAAAGAGTAGGAATGGGGAGGGGAGGGGTCTTTCTTCATGGAACCATTAATGGCTAATTAAGAGTTTTCAGCCATGGCTGGTTACACTATTCTGGCCATTGAACAACCACCCAGATGATCCCTGACCTTCTCTACACTGAATGTACAATAGGATCAAAACTTTGGAAATGGTAAGATGGGCCCTTGGTCTCGCTAGGCCGTGAATGCTCTCCTCCTAATTTCTCTCTCCTCCATTAAAGGGCAAGAGGAGTTTTTCTCTCTCCTCCAAAACGCTAACTCCAGAGGTTTAGTCCGACGAATTTATCTCATTTATCGAACTCCACACGACGAACCTGGTTTATTCATCAAACTCCGCTCAGCCTGCTTGAGGATTTTGTTGAGCTCTGCTTGACGATTTCGTCGAGCTCTGCTCGATGATTTCCGTCGAGCTCTCCTCGATGATTTTCGCCCAACACAGGTCAACTTTTATCCTGTACTTTGGGGGGGGGGGGGTACATTGGGTGCCTCTTGACCCTTTAGTGTTTCCCTGGGTTTTGTCATGACCTAGTCATGAAAAAACCATCCTAAGGGTCTAGAAGTCTGAGGGATGTTACAAATCCCAATACATAAAAAAAATTTCGTCCTCAAAATTCAAGTTAGGCCTACGGGGTTTCAAGTATATATAAGAAAAAGAATGTGAAATCCCGAGAGGTTAACGGGATTACCTGACTTGAAAATCTCCGGGTACCTTTGCTGCATCATGTCCTGTGGCTCCCACGTGTGCTCCTCTTGTCCATGATTTCTCCACAAGCCTTTGACCAGCGGAACCTTCTTGCACTGCAGGGTCCGTACTGCTGTATCGTCAATCCTGACCGGCTCCATTCTGACTGACCAATCCGATGACACAGGGCCATCCGTAGATAAAATCAGTTGTTCAGGCCATAACAATGCTCTTTGAAGGAAAGAGATGTGGAATACATCATCCAGTGCTGCTAACTCTGGTGGAAGCTTTAACCTGTTGGCCAAGGGGCCGATCCACTCTAGGATCCTGTAGGGCCCCATGTATCTAAGACTGAGCTTCTTCCGCCTTCGAACCCGAGAAACTCCATGCGTCGGTCGAATCTTAAGGAACACCCGGTCTCCTACCTGGAAATCCTCCTGTCGATGTCGCGCATCATAGTACTTGTCCTGCCTGCTCTGATCCTCCAACAACCTATCCCGAATCAGCCTCACCTGAGCATTAGTGTCCACCACAAACTCCAAGCCAAGAGCCTTGGGGTCCTCGTCCTAGACCCAAGATAGAGGGGTCCGACACCTTTGTCCATACCAAGCCTCATAAGGGGCCATGTGTATACTGGCCTGATGACTATTGTTGTAAGAGAACTCGAACAGTGGCAACAGTCTCTCCCAAGGCTCCCCGCGATCCAGAATGCATAAGCACAAAAGGTCCTCCATAGTCCGGTTCGTGTGCTCTGTCTGTCCATCTGTCTGAGGGTGTAAGGCTGTGCTAAACGTCAACTGAGAGCCCAGGTAAGCCTGGACTGACCTCCACTCCTTGGGCATGAAACGCCACTCCCGATCCGACACGATCGTCTTGGGTACTCCATAATAGCGTACAAACTGCTCCACAAACTTCTGTACCAGATCAACTACCGGCGCGTCCTTCCTAACTGGGATAAACCTGGCCACCTTTAACAGTTTTTCGACGATGACAAAATCGAATCATTCCCTGCATGCGACCGAGGTAGCCCGTGTATGAAGTCCATGGCTATATCCTCAAACTTCCACTCTAGCACTGGGAGTGGCTACAGTAACCCGACCGGACTCCTGAACTCCACCTTCACTAGCTGGCAAGCCTCGCAATGCATCACAAAATATGTGATGTCCTTCTTCATGCCCGGAGAAAACATGATCTTCAGATCTGCTGCCATCTTCGTGATACCCGGGTGCACGGAGTATCTGCTACAGTGAGCCTCTGCCATGATGTCCTCCTGAATTCGGCCTCCTGCCGGTATATAAACTTTGCCCCTAAGGCAATTCAGCACATCTCTCAGTGAATATTCCCCAGCCGTGCCTTCCTCCAAGGCTCTGAAAATGGGCTCCATCCTCGCATCCAGCCTCTGCCCATCCCTGATGCGATCCCGGATGTCGTCTATGGAACTCATCGATGCGAGGTACTCCCTATATAATTATGGATCATCCTCGGATACCAGGGATATCTGCATCTCCTTCAACATACGCACCAGCTCTAAAGGCATCAACTGGGGCTCTGCCCCTGATGTGGTGGCTCTCCGGCTCAGGGCATCTGCCACCACGCTTGCCTTGTCGGGATGGTAATGCATGGTATACTGATAGTCTGAAAGGAACTCTACCCACTGCCTATGTAGGATATTCAACTCCTTTTGAGTGTCCACAAACTTCAGGTTTTTGCAATCTGAAAAGATATCACAATGATCCTCTACGCGACCCCGAGCACCTCTTAACACTAGTCAAACCTCCCGCTCTTCATCACGACTCCCGATGATAATCTCTTTTCACTTACCAAATCACTACACAAATATCCCAAATCCCTAGGTTCATTTGCGACATATTATGATTTCTGCAGTTTTTACTAAACGCAGACCATCCTAAGCTATATGATGTATACAATGGGAGGTACTCTAAATTATCATCCAAAATCCCTATAATATTTATCGGAGGTCTATCATGGCATGATTAGCCTAAATCCAAAAGTTTATAATTTTCCTAATTTACTTGATTATTTATTTAATTTCCAAAGAGATCCAAATGCCTTAGTTTGAACATGAAGTACTATTTTCAGGCATGTAAAATGTTCCACAAAAGTATGATATATAAAAGACAACTATTTATCAGTAAATTCAAGGTATCCAAATTTTCAGTAAGATTTAAACCTCTAAACATAATTTTTGAACATAACTTACATTAACCAAATTAAAGAGACAAGTACTGCCAATATACTTCTACAAATTCTGAGAAAATTCAAGGATGAATATAAAGATATATAAACACTCCAGGGCAAGTTTCACAATTTATCAGTAAATAAAAAACTCTATACTTGATTTTCTCATAATAATCCAAGTTAACAGGTTAATGAACTAAGTACAACAATTATTCATCTAAAAATTTCAATAAAATTCTCATACGAGCATATTGACCTAGGAACCCTGCTGGTCAAGTTTCATAATTTTCCAATAAAAAGGGAGCTCTAAATCTATTATTGATCATATTCCCGTTTTTATACACTTGTGAAGTAAGTACTGGAAATTTATATCTGAAAATTATAATAAAATTAATGTATGATCATAATGGTCTAAAACTCACTCTGACCCAATTTCATAATCATCTAATGGATATTAAGATCATAATAAAAACATAATTAATTAGGGCTAATACTGGTATTACAATGGTGATACTAAAATTATTAATCTGAAATTCTCAATAAAATTATCCAAGGCTTATAATGACATTATGACTACACTACCAAAGTTTAACAAGTTTTCATAGAGTTCTAATTACCTACCCTTCAAATTTAAGGATTGTGATCTAAACTAGGGGTAGGGTTTTGAGGGGTTTATCCATCTCTAAGTCCTCTAAGATTTTTACTAGAGGAGCTTAGCTACCCTAGAGTCCTCTCTACCAAATTTCACATCCATATAAGGGAACTTGACCACATGCCCTTCATAAACCCCCAAAGACAAACCCTAGGGTTTGAACTTGGGTATTAATGGCCAAGGTCATAACAAACCAGTGGACATGAATAGCCACCAAAATGGCCCCTGGTCTTCCTGGATTGAATGGGGAGTTGGATCAGCCAATGAAGAATGGCCCTTGGCCTCCTTGGCCATGAATGGCTCTCTTTCACCATTTCTCTCTCCTCCATTAAAGAGGAGTTGGAATTTTCTCTCTCCTAGTCATCTAGGTTGATCTTGCTGACCACTCCAGCCTATTGGCAGCACACTAACCCATATTTTTCATGGAAATAAGGTTAGCCCAAGTGGAAAGAGGGCTTGAGCTTAGGTTAGCCCATTTGAGCTAGATTGGCCTAACCTAGACTAGGGTTGACCTAGGTCATATTTGTAACAACCCCATCCGTGTACATAATATATACGAGAAGGTCCTGCCGGGGCCCCAAAGCATATACCACAAAACAGGCGGTGAAGTTATGTAACGCCCCCGGTTTTCCTGTTATTGTTTAATCATTGTTTGGCGTTACGTTGACGCGTTTCTGGCCTTTGACGTTGTTAGAGCATCATCTTAGATCTTGAGGAGTTCTTAGTGGCTTGTTTTGTAGCCTGTTTGCAAGGTTCCCCAGTTGGCGGAGTCTGTTTTTGCTGACTCGGCAGAGCCTCTCAGGGAATGCTTGTGTTTTGGCTTCGGGAGATGTTAGCCCGAGTTTTGATCGTCGGATGTTATTCTCGACTTCGTCGTTGTTTTCGTAGCATGGGTGTTTAGTTACGGTGCGTGTTTCGTCGAATTCCGAGATCGTTTGTTTTTCGTGTCAGTGGCCGGTTTTGCTTGGCTTCATATGTATGTATATATATATTAACTTGATTTTTAGCTTGGGATTTAGCTTGATTTACATATATATATATATATGTATATATATATATATGTTTAAGCTTGAGTGCTGGAGCTCAAGTGGCTGATTGAGCGGCTAGTGTTCTGGTGGAGCTTGCTTGTGGTCTCTGGGTAGCTGAGTTTGCTGTTCCTCGATTTGGTGAGGTAGTTTTCTTCTTTCTGTATAGACATACATACTCACCAGTGGGTTCGTGTCAGGTTGTTGACGCCCACTGGTGGCTTGCTTGTGATGCTGGATATGAACTGAGAACTGCTATTTTTGCCTTTTTGGAGGTTGTTTACTTGCTTCTGGGAATGTTTTATGCTAGGTTGCATGTTAGGTATTTTTAAACCCTAAAACATTACTATCTGTACCTCATGCATGTCATGTTTATAAAACTAAAGCACTACTTTCCCAAGTAACTAAAAAAGGGCTATTTTTCTTATACTATGATAAATCTAGAGTCCTGCATTCCATGAGTTGTTCTTCGGGGACATTTACACTCATGTAGGATGTCAAATCAGCTTAACCAAAGTATTTTCCACTGTGTATAAATATACTTTTAATTATGGACTAGCTGATCCACTGTGCCGAGGGGCACGTCCATCAAAATTAACTGGTTTTATTTCATATTAAATTATTATTTTATCCAAAGAATTAGAGTCTGGGGTTTTGCCTGAGCGTATGCAGTTATCCCCTGCACAACGTGGCATCATGACACGTATTTTATCTTGCTTTGATATGATTTAATTGTTGAGAAAATGCGGGTCGTGACAGTTGGTATCAGAGGGAGGTTGCTTGATAATTGGTCGGACAACTTTACCTTATTAGTGTTAGTTGTTTAGTGTCATATCATACACACACCGATGTGTCATCAGTACGTCTTGGCTGAAGAATGAGAACTACAGTCATAAGCATGACAAGAAGTATACGAGGCATATTATATAGTATGAGATGTATAATATGTGTTTGTATATGGATCCACCATAGGTGGGAACATGTGAGGGTTATGTAGTATGAGATGCATAACCTCACCACATGAATGCCCTTTAACACGTTTTATTTTTTTTCGTTGCATGCAATGTTATGTAGTATGGGATGCATAACATTGCATGTGTATGCTGCTCATAACATGCATTAAGGCCTTTTTAGAACGCATATCACAAAATGTATAACATAACATAGCATAAGCACAACATGCCAAGCTAAAGATTTACATGATGACATATGTACATACATAGTTTTGAGTCAAAAGGAATATAAATTCATGCATTCATGGTCTAAGCACATGAGTTAGTGTGATGATGGTGAATCATCCTAGGTTAGGCATAACATCATTATTGAAATCCCAGAGCAAGTTAGCAGTTGAAGCTCATATTTAAGTATGTTTTGTCTGTAACAGGTAGTTTTGTGCTAGCAGTTGGGCTAGGTCTTACTTGGTGCCAATTCGATTATAAGATGTCGAAGCGTCCTTCGACGAGGATAACTCCCCAGTCTGAGGGCGAGTCTTCGGGTGCGTAGAGCAATGCGATGATGGAGAGTCTGCGACAGAGCAATGAGGCCTTGTCAAGGCAGATGGTAGATGTGCAGTCCCAGATCCAGTCTATGTTGATAGTTCTGTCTGGGCTAGCTCCGAGAGTGCAGGACCTGCCCCTCCTGCTCCTCTGGTGCCTCAGGTAGTGGTTCCCCCAGAGATGACGTTTATCTCTCAGTTTCAGCAACTCAGGCCTCCTACTTATGATGGAAAGGCAGACTTTATGGTCTTGGATGATTGGCTACTTTATGGTCTTGGATGATTGGCTTATATCAATCGAAGAGATGTTTTCCTACTCTGGAGTTACTCACGATCAGAGAGTGATGATCGCCGCCTACCAGCTCAAGGGGTTAGCAAAAAGTTGGTGGCTGAGAGAGAAGGAGAGCTTGAAAGAAGAATGCTCTTGAGAGTCTTTTAAGGAGATGCTACTGGGAAAGTTTCTACCCTCGGTCGAGTGGGACCGCCCGATGAATGATTTCTTATATTTGAAGCAGAGACAGCTCACAGTTAGTGAGTATGAGATCGAGTTCAGCAAGCTGAGTCCGTTTGCCCCCAGCTTGGTAAGCTCTGAGGCGGATCGAGTTAAAAGATTTCTGGGTGGTCTAAGAAGTGACATCCAGCAGCTAGTTGGTGCTTATAGAGCAATGAGTTATACCAGTGTGGTAGAAGCTGCCTTGAAGGTCGAGGCAATCGACAATGCTAAGAACAGAGGCCAGCAAATGAGAAAGGATAAGAGGAAATTGGTTGAAGGAAAGAGCCCTCAGGTGCCTGATGCTGCTTCAAGGAAGAAGAGCAAAGAGGCTTGTAGCTTTTGTGGCCGGTCAGGCCACTCCTTTGAGAGATGTTTCAAGAGGATAGGAGCTCAAAAAAAGCAGCAGGTTCTTACGATTCAGGGTGCTCCAAAGAGGGACTTGGAATGTACCTTGTGCAAGAAGAAGGGGCATGATGTTGCCCGTTGCTGGTTAAAGGATAAGGTTTGCTATCAGTGTGGACAAAAGGGGCATGTTAAGGCTCAGTGCCCGCAGTTCCATCCAGTGCTTCAACCAGTCCCACTTCAGGCATTGCCACTGCCTCAGCGATTGGATAAAGGTAAAGGAAAGTTGAATGTGATTTTCTCAGAGGAAGCTCAGACTTCGACTCAGGTTGTTTCAGGTTAGACTTCCTCCCTAGTTCTAATGTTTTAGTTCGTAATTATAGCTTTACCACTTGTGTCCTTGGATGCGTGCGCAACTTTATAGGAAGATTTAAGATAAAGAACCGCTGGGCACGTGTTCTCTTCGACTCTGGCACTACCCACTCATTTGTGGCTATAGCTTTCGTGGATCGGTACCGTTTGGATCTAGATCGAGTTGGGGATGCCATTTGCGTCAAGTTCCCTTCCGGTGATTCTGTGGTTTCAGATCAGGGCATTCGGGACTGTCCGATTATTTTAGGGGATTTTATAGCTAAGGCAGATCTGAAGGTGATCGACTTGGAACACTTTGATGTTATCTTAGGCATGGATTGGTTGTTCAGGTATGATGCTATTATCCAGTGCAAGGGTAAGCTCTTGGACTTCGTAAAGGACAATAGTCAGCCTGGGAGTGTTTATGGTGATTCCCGCCAGGATTCTCCAGTTATTTCTGCGGTATGTGCTCGGGCGCTGCTAGTTTCCGGCTGTTTTGCTTGTTTGGTCTCAGTTTTGGGGACCGTTGGTAGTTTGCCGCATTTAGAAGAGATTCCTGTTGTGCGCGAGTTTTCTGATGTTTTTCCTGAGGATCTTCCTGGTCTTCCACCTGACAGAGATGTTGAGTTCGTGATAGATTTGGAGCCGGGTACGCATCCTATTGCGAAGGCGTCGTACCGGATGGCCCCGCGAGAGCTGGAGGAGTTGCGTATCCAGCTGGATGAGTTGTTAGAGAAGGGTTTTAAAAGGCTGAGTTCGTCGCCTTAGGGTGCTCCTGTTCTGTTCGTAAAGAATAAAGATGGATCGATGAGCCTTTACATAGATTATAGAGAGCTAAATAAAGTCACTATTAAGAACATGTATCCTCTGCTGAGGATCGACGATTTGTTTGATCAGTTGTGCGGTAGCGCGGTATTTTCTAAGATTGATCTTCGTTCTGGTTACCATCAGCTCAGGATCCGTGAGTCGGATATTCCACAGACTGCTTTTCGATCGAGACATGGACATTTTAAATTTCTGGTAATGTCGTTTGGTTTGACGAACGCGCCCTCAGCCTTTATGTATATGATGAACCGTGTGTTCAAAGATTTCCTGGACAAGTTCGTAGTCGTGTTTATAGACGACGTTCTAGTTTATTCCCGCAATGCTGAGGGCATGGCCAACATCTGTGATTAGTTTTATCTGCTTTGAGGGACCATAAGCTGTTCGCCAAGTTGAGTAAGTGCGAGTTTTGGTTGCATCAGGTTTTGTTTCTGGGCCATGTGGTTAATAAGAATGGGATTTCAGTCGACCCAAAGAAAATAGCTGCAGTGATGGAATGGAGTAGACCTGGCACACCTAAGGAGATTAGGAACTTCTTGGGGTTGGCCGACTATTACAAGAGATTTGTGGAGGGTTTTTCTACCCTAGCTGCACCTTTGACGAGGTTGACTCAGAAGAATGTGTCTTTTGTTTGGAACGAGAAGTGTGAGGAAGCCTTCCTAGAGCTCAAGAATAGATTGTGCACTGCTCCCGTTTTGACCCTTCCTACGGAGGGCATGGATTTTGATGTTTTTGTGGATGCATCGCATGTTGGGCTTGGTTGCTTGTTGATGCAAGGCGGTAAAGTGATTGCGTATGGGTCCAGGCAACTGAAGACTCATGAGAAGAACTACCTTATGCATGATTTAGAGTTTGCAGCTCTGATTTTTGCGTTGAAGTTGTGGATACATCTGCTTTATGGCGCGCAGTGCAAGATTTTTACCGATCATAAGAGCTTAAAGTACGTCTTCACCCAGAAGGAATTGAATCTGCGCTAGTGCGATGGTTGGAGTATGTTGCCGATTACATGTTGAGATCCAGTACCATCCAGTCAATACTAATGTGGTGGCCGATACCCTAAGTCGGAAGACGGGGAAGATTTTTAATCTCTCCGTCGAGCTATTAGTGGAAGAATTTCTCTTGATGGATATTTCTGTGGGGCGATGCGACTTGCAAAGTAGTTTGGTAGTAGCAGAGTGTTCTTGGATTGCGCTTACGAGGTTGCATCAGAAAGATGATCCAAATCTGCTGCATTTATATCTTAGAGCTGAGAAAGGGGAGTTACCAGATTTCTCGATTGATGATGCCGGTACTTTGAAGTACCGCGACAGATTTTGTATCCCCACCATTATGGATATCCGAGTTATGTTATGTAGAGAAGCGCATGGTTTGAGCGTTGCCTACCATCCATGATCTACCAAGATGTATCATGACTTAAAACAAATTGCCTGGTGGAATGGGATGAAGAGAGACATAGCCAGTTTTGTCTCTGAGTGCTATACTTGTAAGCGTGTTAAGGCCGATCATGGTAGGCCTGGTGGCAAGTTGACTCCGTTGGAGATTCTGACTTGGAAGTGGGAAAGCATTTCGATGGATTTCATCACAGGTTTACCGAGATCTCCTAGGGGATATGATTCAGTTTGGGTGATCGTGGACAGATTAACGAAGTGTGCTCACTTCGTACCTTTTAAGATCGACTATCCGATGAAGAAAATAGCTGAGCTGTATTTGAATGAAGTTATCCGATTGCATGGTGTTCCCGTCAGCATTATTTCAGACCGAGACTCACGGTTTACATCTCGCTTCTGGAAGAGTTTGCAAGAAGGTTTGGGTATGGATTTGAGATATTCTACCGCTTACCACCCGCAGACTAATGGTCAGACAGAGCGAGTTAATCAGATAGTGGAGGATATGATCAGATGCTACATTTTAGACCACGGAGGAGCGTGGGATGAGCGTTTGCGACATATGGAGTTTGCTTATAATAACAGTTATCAGGAAAGCTTGCAAATGACTCCTTTTGAAGCTCTGTATGAGAGACGCTGCAAAACTCCCCTATTTTGGACTGAGGTTGGCGAGAGATCTTTGTTGGGTTCGGATGCTCTTGAAGAAATGGAAGTTGCTGTGATGCTTATTCGGGAGAAGCTTCGGATAGCTCAAGAACGATATGAGAAGAACGCTAACCGACGTAGATCTGATTTGGAGTTTGCTGTGGGGGACTTGTTTTTTCTTAAAGTCTCCCCGATGGTTGGAATCAAGAGGTTTGGTAAGAACCGGAAGTTGGATCCAAGATTTGTGGGACCGTTTAAGATTGTTGAGCGGATTGGTGTGGCAGCTTATAGGCTGGATTTGCCCGCAAATTTTCCTGGTGTGAACGATGTTTTTCATGTTAGCCAGCTGCGGAAGTGTGTGCTGAGCGACATGCAAGTTTTGGATTTTGTGCCTCAGTTAGAGCCAAATCTTTCTTATGTGGAGATGCCTGTCCGCATTTTGGATATGCAAGATCGTGTATTGCGGAAGAAGACCATTCCAATGGTTAAAGTTTTATGGAGAAACCAGGATGTGGAAAGCGCGACTTGGGAATTGGAGTCGGCTATGAGGGAGGCTCACCCTCATCTATTTCCCTGACTTGTGCCTAGTATGTTTTGCATTTTCTAATATAGCTCTTGCTTGGCTATTTCTTTCTCCTTCTTAATAGGAGTGTTGTGCGTAATGTTTCGGGGCGAAACGTTTTTTAAGAGGGAGTGACTGTAACGCCCCGGTTTTCCTGTGATTGTTTAATCATTGTTTGGCGTTACGTGGATGCATTTCCGGCTTTTGCCGTTGTTAGAGCGTCGTCTTAGCTCTTGAGGAGTTCTTAGTGGCTTGTTTTGTAGCCTGTTTCTAAGGTTCCCCAGCTAGCCGGAGTCTGTTTTTGGTGACTCGGCAGAGCCTCTCAGGGAATTCTTGTGTTTTGGCTTCGGGAGATGTTAGCCCGAGGTTTGATCGTCGAATGTTATTCTCGACTTCGCCGTTGTTTTCGTAGCATTGGTGTTTAGTTACGGTGCGAGTTTTGTCGAATATATATATATATATTAACTTGATTTTTATCTTGGGATTTAGCTTGATTTACATATATATATATATATATATATATATATATATATATATATATATATATATATATATATATATATATATGTTTAAGCTTGAGTGCTGGAGCTCAAGTGGCTGATTATATATGATAAGTTTTAGCTAAGTGGTCGACTATACTTATATAATATTAGTGGCTTATATTATATTATATGCTTTGTTGCTAGTGGCCGGTTATTTTATCATAGTTTAGATAGTGCTGGTATGATAATAATATTATAATATAATAGTGGGTGAGTATTATTTTAGCTTATCCCTATTCCTCTTCCCCAAACCCGACAGGAAGCTTCCTGCGGAAGGAATCAAGGAAGGAATCGGGCGGCGAAGGTGTTGGAGCTCCGGCCGGCGACTTCTGGAGGTTTAGAGTCCGGATTTCTCGGGTAAAGGCAGATCTGAGCTGCTCTCTCCTAGATCTTCCTCCTTAGGTAAGTTTTGCTTGCTCTAGAGCTGTCTTAGAAGCTAGGATTTTCGTGTTGCTCAGTTTTCTTTCCATCTTAGCTTTAGGTTTTCTGTTTCTGCGGCCAATCTTGCTGCTGATGCTGGAGTTTGGAAGGACTGCTACTGTGTTTTGAAGGTTGAGGCAAGTGGTGCTCTTTGCCCTTGCCAAGCTTCTTTCATTTATGTTTGTTTTCAATTTTTCCTGGAAGTAGAAGATAGGCTGCTGCAGCCTCTGTCCCGAGCTAGGTATGCCAGATTTCAATATATTTTTCCTCTCTCTCCTGGTTGCTGGTCTTGTGTCTAGGTAGTGGCTGGAGGTAGAGTTGTCGTTTGTTAATTAGCCTAGCTTGGGGGGATAGCTGTAGCCGGGTAGAAGTGGTAGAAAGAGGAATTAGAATTTTATTTTCTCTAAGCCGTCTGGCTTAGTGTCGACACCTTCTGGCTTAGTGTCGACACCTTCTGGCTTAGTGTCGACACCTTCTGATTTAGTGTCGACACCTTATGGCTTAGTGTCGACACCTTCTGGCTTAGTGTCGACACCTTCTGGCTTAGTGTCGACACCTTCTGGCTTAGTGTCGACACCTTCTGGCTTAGTATCGACACCTTCTGGCTTAGTGTCGACACCTTCTCGCTTAGTGTCGACACCTTGTGGCTTAGTGTCGACACCTTCTGGCTTAGCGTCGACACCTTCTGGCTTTGGTGTCGACACCTTCTGGCTTTGGTGTCGAGAGGGACTCGACACCTTGTGCTGAGTGTCGAGAGGGAGGCTTAGTGTCGAGAGGGACTCGACACCTTTCTCCTTAGGCTGGTGTTTTCTCCTGAGTTAGTTAGGATGGGTTTATTTCTTGTTGTTTATGTTTCTCAGCTAGTTTTGAAGGCCGAGTCGTGGATTATTGTAGATGGTTTTGTTTGATGGATCTGTGAGAGGTGGAGTGGTGTAGAGCCTTGGTCACCACCATTTTGGCCCCGAGATGGGCTGGTTGTGTTGGAGTCACTATGATGATCTGGAAGTGATCAAACATGTAATCTCACTGCCAACGCGATATGAGCCTGCAGGGTCGCACATAAGAGATGTGGAGAAGTTGGACGATTGACTGTGTTGGTAAAGGTTGCCAATCACCGACCTGAATGGGGTCATGGGCAAAGTGTTGCCTTGAAGGATCATCGAGTTGGGCAAATGTTGCCTTGGAGGGCTGGTTAGGATTGTCGTCCGAGGGTCGATGACATTCGTCAAGAGTTGTCTTCCGATTCCCGCCGATCGGCGAGAATCATCTTTGATTCTCGCCGATCGACGAGAATCGTCGAGAATCAATATGTTGATTCTCGATGATCGACGACTTCGACATGTATCGTCGACCGCGGCTCGACGATCGACGAGTTCGTCGTGTATCATCAAGTCATGCTCGACGATCGGCGAGAATCGTCGAGTATTGTACTCTGATTCTCGCCGATCGTTGGTGATACTCGTCGACTGATTCTCGCCGAACCTGATCAGTGATTCTCGCCGATTGTCGCCGATTCTCACCGAATGATACTCGCCGATTCTGAACCCTAATTTCGGGTGGTCTGCGGATAGCGATTTTCCTGGGTTTATTTATACCTTTGGTATAAATACAACACTTAGGGTTTTCGGGAATGAACACGCTTGCTCGCGATTTTCTCCTGTAGCGAATCGAACCCGACGGTAGAGTTCCGCTCGTTCGCTCCGCCGATCCCGATTCCCGCCGCCGGAAGAGTTCCGCCGCCGTGTTCGCTCCGTCGACCACCTCCTCTCCGGCGACTGTCGCTGGTGCTGTAATCCCTGGCGCGGACCTAGCAGTCCGTGGGAAAGCAAAGGTGCGGTCTTCTCCTTCCCGATAATCCGTGCGACGGATAGATCAGCGTTCTCCTGCTCGTGTGGACTTCTGCAGAAACGTGGACATTATTCCACGTAGAACTCGCCGCTAGCAGGAAGAAGAAATTTGGAGCATCTTCGTTGAGTTGTGACTCAACGCCACCGAGGTAATTTTTGCCTAGTTTTTGCTAACTTCTTGATTCAACGTTCATAGCCCGATCCACATCTCTTTGGGTTTTTCTTGATGTTTATTTTTCCGCTGCGTGCACAAGCGTTGTGCCATCCTTATAGAGAAACCCAACAGTGGTATCATAGGCAGGTTCGGCCATGACTGTTGTTTTGGAAGTTGTGTTATTCCAGTGCGTGTAAACCTAGAGATTTAGAAGTGTTCTAAATGTCTAGATTTAGTCTTGGTACCTCGCCAAGAACGACTGGAATTTCGGTGGAATTTCTAAGTGTTAGAAATTGTTGTCTCCTTAGCAGTAACCATCCCTCGAGTATGTTTTGGATTGTGAATCCAACATAGAGAGATGAGCTTGTCTACTGCTTTAAGTTGAGTTGTCTTTGCCTTTGTCCAATGCATGTAAATCTGAGGATTTGGAAATTTTCGGATGTTCAGATTTAGCCCTTCCTTCTATCAATTGTTGATGGTGTTAGGATGTGCACATAAGGGATGCATGTGGTTTTAGAAGAATTTTGTTTTTCTTTGGATGTGCACATTGATCAAATGTTGATCATGGTTAATTGTTAACCTATAATTGAAAAATCCCTTCATCTAATATTAAGTGTTCGGATGCCTTCCGATGGATGACACTCTTCCTGCCTCGATCGATGAAGTGTGGGCTTGCCAAAGCAAGGTGCATTAATCTATCTTGGTAAGGGTGCGAGCGGATAATTGTGATATCCCACTGTCGACATCGGGTCATACTTAACTAGGTGACCTCAAAGGTTGAGTGCCTAGAGGCATAGGGTTGGCATGCACCATATGATGGATGCGAATAAGGAGTTATTCACCAACCATACAAGAATTGCATGAGGATGCAATTGGCAAGCGTTGCCTACCTAAATAACCGCATCGTGAGAGAAACGCCAAAGCAGACTCATAGTGTTGGTGAAATACGGATCTTGTCCACTAAGAGAGTAGCTCGCATGAACTCTCCGAATTGTTAGTGAGGGCTATCATTTCGAATAAAATAGTGGGAGTATTTTAATTAAAGTCCAAATTAAAATAAATTGTATTTGACATTTGGTACTGATTTTATTCTGTATAAATTCTTGTAGAATTCCATGGCAAGTGTTTCACACTCCACGTTGTCTCTGAGAGCCATCCTTGAGAAGGATAAGCTCAGTGGGACAAATTACATGGACTGATACAGGAACCTGAGAATTGTTCTCAGGCAGGAGCGAAAGCTCTATGTCTTGGAAGAAGAAGCCCCCGAGGTGCCAACCGGGAACTCTTCCCGTGCTGAGAAAGATACTTATAAGAAGTATACAGACGATGCTTTGGATGTCGAATGCCTTATGCTTGCCACTATGAACTCTGAGCTTCAGAAGCAACATGAGAACATGGGGTGCAAGGAGATTGACGAGCATCTCAAGAAAATGTTTCAAGGGCAGGCTCGTCAAGAGAGGTTCGACATCACGAAAGCGTTGTTTCAGTGCAAGATGGGAGTTCGAGACTCAGTAGGGACTCACGTACTCAAGATGATTGGGTATATCGAGAACCTTGAAAGGCTGGGTTTTCATCTTGGTCAAGAGTTGGCCACGGATCTGATCCTGCAATCGTTGCCAAACAGTTATGAGCAGTTTGTCTTGAACTACAACATGAATGAGATAGACAAGACACTGCCCGAACTCCTAGGCATGTTGAGAACTGCCGAAATCAACATGAAGAAGGCCAAGCCTGTCAGCCCCATACTGATGGTGCATAAGGGCAAGGGCAAAGCCAAGGGTTCCAAGAAGACGAAGGTGGGACCTAAGTCATATCTTGAGCCCAAGTCTTCAGCACTGATGAAAAAGAAAAGCACGGTGAAGGAAGGGAAATGCCACCACTGTGGCAAGGCTGGTCATTGGAGGAGGAACTGTCCTTCATACATTGAGGGTCTGCAGAAATTGAGGGGAGGTATGACTTCCGCTTCAAATGTTTACGTTATAGAGATAAACCTTTCTACTCCTTCATCTTGGGTATTGGATACCAGATGTGGTTCTCACATTTGTACAAATGTGCAGGAACTGGGAAGGAGAAGATTGCTGAGTAAAGGGGAGGTGGACCTCCGCGTCGGCAATGGAGCAAGAGTTGCTGCTGTAGCCGTAGGGGTTTATCGTCTTTCTTTGCCCAGTGGGCTTGTAATAAAACTTGATAATTGTTATTTCGTTCCGGCCATAACTAGAAACATTATATCTATTTCATGTTTGGACATGATTGGATTTTCTTTTATAATTAAGAACAATTGTTGTTCTATATTTAAGAATGATGTTTGTTATGCTGTAGCCCAATTGTTTAATGGTCTTTATGTTTTGAACTTGGACCATCTGATCTGTAATGTAGATAATAATAAAAGAGTAAGAACAAATGACTCAAACCCTACGTATCTCTGGCATTGTCGTTTGGGCCATATCAACGAGAAGCGCATATCCAAGCTCCATAGAGGTTGACTTTTGGACTCATTTGATTATGAATCATTTGAGCGATGCGAATCTTGTTTGTTAGGCAAGATGACTAAAGCTCCTTTCACTGGTTATACTGAGAGGGCTGAGGATCTCTTGGGTGTTGTACATAGTGATGTATGCGGATCCATGAGTTCCATGGCTAGAGGTGGGTATTTCTACTTTGTTACATTTACTGATGATTTCAGTAGATACGGATATG
Organism: Platanthera guangdongensis; assembly: GCA_039583875.1. Lineage (NCBI taxonomy): Eukaryota > Viridiplantae > Streptophyta > Magnoliopsida > Asparagales > Orchidaceae > Platanthera > Platanthera guangdongensis. The sequence continues at coordinate 117,547,109 of CM077153.1, read as the reverse complement.
TGTATCTTATGAAGTGCAAATCCGAGACCTTTGAAAAGTTCAAAGAGTTCAAGAATGAAGTAGAAAACCAGTTGGGTAAAAAGGTTAAAGCACTCCGATCTGATCGAGGTGGCGAATACCTGAGTCATGAGTTCCGTGATCATCTGAAAGAGTGTGGTATTGTATCACAGCTCACTCCACCTAGAACACCACAACATAATGGTGTGTCTGAGAGGAGAAATCGTACTCTGTTAGACATGGTACGTTCGATGATGAGTCATGCAGACTTGCCTGTTTCCTTTTGGGGTTTTGCTTTAGAGACTGCTGTAATGACATTGAATCGCGCTCCAACTAAAACGGTTCTGAAGACACCATATGAGATATGGACTGGGAAGCGTCCTAGTATGTCGTTCATTAAAATTTGGGGCTGTGAGGCATACGTGAGACGTCAAATGCCTGACAAGCTGGAACCCAAATCGGATAAATGTTATCTGGTGGGATATCCTAAGGAAACGAAAGGGTATTACTTTTACCTACCGTCTGAGGGCAAAGTGTTTGTCGCAAGGACTGGTGTCTTCTTGGAGAAAGAGTTCTTATCTAGAAAGACTGAAAAGGTAGAGCTTGAAGAAGTTCAAGAACCACATGTAGTGAATGAACCGGAATTGGATTCTGAGACAGGACTACAAGATGTTGTAGCTAGAGAACCTGCTCAGGGAACACAAGTCCTACGTAGATCTGGTAGACCGAGGTTTGAGCCTGAGAGATATGGATTTCTCGTGTCTCAAATAGGTAATGTGTTGCTTATGGATCCTGATGATGAACCATCAACCTACCAAGAGGCTATGAATGGACCGGACTCCGACAAATGGCTTGAGGCTATGAAATCCGAAATGGACTCCATGTATGCAAACCAAGTTTGGAACTTGGTGGAACCACCTGAAGGGGTACGACCCATAGGGTGTAAGTGGGTCTTCAAGAAGAAAACCGACATGGATGGGAATGTACAGACATTCAAAGGGCGACTGGTGGCTAAGGGTTTCAAGCAAAGTCATGGTATTGACTATGATGAGACATTTTCCCCTATTGCTATGGTAATGTCCATAAGGATATTGCTTGCTATTGCTGCGTATTATGACTACGAGATCTGGCAGATGGATGTCAAAACGGCTTTCCTTAATGGAAACCTCCTTGAGGAAGTGTATATAACACAACCCGAGGGTTTTGTATCCCCAGATGAAGCCACTAAAATATGCAAGCTGAATAAGTCCATTTATGGACTGAAACAGGCCTCTCGAAGTTGGAATCTTCGTTTTGATGAGAAAATCAAAGAGTTTGGTTTCATCAAGAATGAAGATGAGCCTTGTGTTTACAAGCGAATCAGTGGGAGCATTGTTGTCTTCCTGATATTGTATGTAGATGACATACTGTTGATTGGGAATGACATTCCTACCCTGAAAGTTGTTAAGAACAACCTAGGGAACTGCTTTTCAATGAAGGATTTGGGTGAAGCGACTTATATACTCGGTATTAAGATCTATAGAGATAGATCGAAGAAGTTGCTGGGTTTGACCCAGAGTACGTACATCGAAAAGGTGTTGAAGCGGTTCAACATGCTTGAGTCCAAGAAAGGATTTTTGCCCATGTCTCATGGTGTGAATCTCTCTAAGGACCAGTGTCCAAAGTCTTGTGAAGATAAGGACCGCATGAAGTTGATTCCATATGCTTCGGCAATTGGATCTGTCATGTACGCGATGTTATGTACTCGACCCGATGTCTCCTTTGCTTTGAGCATGACTAGCAGGTATCAGTCAGACCCCGGTGAGTGTCACTGGATTGCAGTCAAGAATATCCTGAAGTACTTGAGAAGGACTAAGGATGTGTTCTTGGTGTATGGTGGAGAGGAAGAGCTCGTTGTAAGTGGTTACACGGATGCTAGCTTCCAAACTGATCGAGACGACTCCAAGTATCAGTCAGGTTTTGTGTTTTGCCTGAATGGAGGAGCTGTGAGCTGGAAGAGTTCCAAGCAAGAGACAGTTGCTGATTCTACAATAGAGGCCGAGTATATCGCAGCAGCTAATGCGGCGAAGGACGTTGTATGGATTAGGAAATTCATCGGCGAGCTTGATGTAGTTCCTAGCATTGTTGGTCCCGTAGTTCTCTACTGTGATAACAATGGTGCAATTGCACAATCTAAGGAACCTAGATGTCATCAGCGCTCCAAGCACATACTCCGGCGGTTTCATCTTATTCGTGAGATTGTCGAACGAGGAGATGTAAACATTTGCAGAGTGCCGACTGAGGAAAATATTGCGGATCCGCTGACAAAGCCTCTCGCGCAGAGAAAGCATGATGGTCATACTAGATCGATGGGTATACGATACCTAAATGATCAACTCTAGCGAGAATCTTGTGGGTTGCATGTAATCTTGTATTTTGTTGGCTGTTTGTTCATATGATGAACTGTGTACCCAATTTTCCTTTTACAATTAATGGCAAATTCTTTTATTATGTCTTTTTCTATATGATAGTTAAATGTTAACATAAAAGATACCCTTAGAATGTTCGCTTCCATGAGACATCAAGTACGTGACTTGAATGTGAGAGCCCGTGATTTATTTGAAGCTTCATTCTTAAAGGTCTCTGGTCGAGTATCATCATAGAAGCTAAGGGTGATGATGGTACATGAAGGCTAGCACGTGCGTTGACTGATGACCGGTTCTCACAGGTCATGATATTGTGATATCAAGTCATCACGTGGGTACTTGTTAGTGAACAAGTTGTAATGGACAGACCCAACCTGAGACTGCTCTGTGGATTGTCATCCAATCGTATCACGAGTAGGTCTCAATTGACAATGGTGTTGTAGTCCTTTAACCTGAAGTCACAGCATTCATCAAGTGAGGAAGAGCGTGCTTTGATGCCATCTAAAGTCTTCCTTGAGAAAGGTTGATGATAAGGGTGGTTGTTGGGCATGTTACGAATCACTTGGGTGTTTGTGTGTGAGCAGATATGGGATTTGTCCTCCTATATGACAGGAGTTGCATCCATGGGCCCCTTGATGGAATTGGACTGAGAAATGCATGGCCATTCTTGGTTGAGTCAATATGTGATATTGGACTCACCATTCTCTGGAAGTCCGTCCTGGATCAAGAAACTTGGATTGAGCTATTACGAGTGTGACACGGTCCATGCCTCTAGTTCTTTCTGGATGTAAGGGACAAAGGGACAAAGACAACGCTGATACATTGGTCATAAAGGCTTATGAGTTATAAACTCTTATTGCTTGGGGAGCAATGATGCATTGCTAGATGCCGCTCATTGTTTGTGAGGTTTTTGCTTTGATACTTTCGAGATCAAGTGGGAGTCTGTTGGAGTCACTATGATGATCTGGAAGTGATCAAACATGTAATCTCTCTGCCAACGCGATATGAGCCTGCAGGGTCGCACATAAGAGATGTGGAGAAGTTGGACGATTGACTGTGTTGGTAAAGGTTGCCAATCACCGACCTGAATGGGGTCATGGGCAAAGTGTTGCCTTGAAGGATCGTCGAGTTGGGCAAATGTTGCCTTGGAGGGCTGGTTAGAATTGTCATCCAAGGGTTGATGACATTCGTCGAGAGTTGTCTTCCGATTCCCGCCGATCGGCGAGAATCATCTTTGATTCTCGCCGATCGACGAGAATCGTCGAGAATCAATATGTTGATTCTCGACGATCGACGACTTCGACATGTATCGTCGACCGCGGCTTGACGATCGACGAGTTCGTCGTGTATCATCAAGTCATGCTCGACGATCGGCGAGAATCGTCGAGTATTGTACTCTGATTCTCGCCGATCGTTGGTGATACTCGTCGACTGATTCTCGCCGAACCTGATCAGTGATTCTCGCCGATTGTCGCCGATTCTCACCGAATGATACTCGCCGATTCTGAACCCTAATTTCGGGTGGTCTGCGAATAGCGATTTTCCTGGGTTTATTTATACCTTTGGTATAAATACAACACTTAGGGTTTTCGGGAATGAACACGCTTGCTCGCGATTTTCTCCTGTAGCGAATCGAACCCGACGGTAGAGTTCCGCTCGTTCGCTCCGCCGATCCCGATTCCCGCCGCCGGAAGAGTTCCGCCGCCGTGTTCGCTCCGTCGACCACCTCCTCTCCGGCGACTGTCGCTGGTGCTGCAATCCCTGGCGCGGACCTAGCAGTCCGTGGGAAAGCAAAGGTGCGGTCTTCTCCTTCCCGATAATCCGTGCGACGGATAGATCAGCGTTCTCCCGCTCGTGTGGACTTCTGCAGAAATGTGGACATTATTCCACGTAGAACTCGCCGCTAGCAGGAAGAAGAAATTTGGAGCATCTTCGTTGAGTTGTGACTCAACGCCACCAAGGTAATTTTTGCCTAGTTTTTGCTAACTTCTTGATTCAACGTTCATAGCCCGATCCACATCTCTTTGGGTTTTTCTTGATGTTTATTTTTCCGCTGCGTGCACAAGCGTTGTGCCATCCTTATAGAGAAACCCAACAGGTTGTTTGGTGTGTTGTCACCATTTTGGCGCCGGTTTGGGTTGGTTGTGTTGGTGTGTTGGACCTTAGGGCTGCCACCGTTGAACCCTTGAGTATTTATGTGTCTTGTTGTTTGGATGGGGACTGTTTTTGGTCACCAACCCAGACCCATGGCTTTACCACTGGTAATGATGCACAAGTTAGAACTGTTACTTCCTTTCTGTAAAGTTGTTATTTTGGCATATGCTTGTCGTGTTGCTGCTGCAGGTTTTTAGCAGGGAATGTTGTTTATTTCTCGTACTTGGTGCGTTTTGATCTTGTCTTGGGCAGTGTTTTACCCTTGCTGTATTGTTCATTTTACCTTCGCTCTTTTGATAGCACTTGTTGTGGGGTTGGTAAGCCTCTCTTTTATTACTTATGAATCTAATGCTCCACTTCTTTTCATTCTATTCTTGCTGAGGTATTCTTTCTTTGAATGCCTCAGGTTCAGGTTGTGGTTGATTGAGCAGCTAGTGTTCTGGTGGAGCTTGCTTGTGGCCTCCGGGGTAGCTGAGTTTGTTGTTCCTTGATTTGGTGTGGTAGTTTTCTTCTTTCTGTATAGACATACATACTAATCAGTGGGTTCGTGTCAGGTTGTTGACGCCCACTGGTGGCTTGCTTGTGATGCTGGATATGAACTGAGAACTGCTATTTTTGCCTTTTTGGAGGTTGTTTACTTGCTTCTGGGAATGTTTTATGCTAGGTTGCATGTTAGGTATTTTTAAACCCTAAAGCATTACTATCTATACCTCATGCATGTCATGTTTATAAAACTAAAGCACTACTTTCCCAAGTAATGAAAAAAGGGCTATTTTTCTTATATTATGATAAATCTAGAGTCCTGCATTCCATGAGTTGTTCTTCGGGGATGTTTACACTCATGTAGGATGTCAAATCAGCTTAACCAAAGTAATTTCCGCAGCGTATAAATATATTTTTAATTGTGGACTAGCTGATCCACTGTGCCAAGGGACACGACCATTAAACTTAACTGGTTTTCTTTCATATTAAATTATGATTTTATCCAAAGAATTAGAGTATGAGGTTTTGCCTGAGCGTATGCAGTTATCCCCTGCACAACGTGACATCATGACACGTATTTTCTCTTGCTTTGATATGATTTAATTGTTGAGAAAATGCGGGTCGTGACAGTTGGTATCAGAGGGAGGTTGCTTGATAATTGGTCGGGCAACTTTACCTTATTAGTGTTAGTTGTTTAGTGTCATATCATACACACACCGATGTGTCATCAGTACATCTTGGCTGAAGAATGAGCACTACAGTCACAAGCATGACAAGAAGTATAGGGGGCATATTATATAGTATGGGATGCATAATATGTGTTTGTATATGGATCCACCATAGGTGGCAACATGTGAGGGTTATGTAGTATGGGATGCATAACCTCACCACATGAATGCCCTTTAGCACGTTTTCTTTTTTTTTTCGTTACATGCAATGTTATGTAGTATGAGATGCATAACATTACATGTGTACGCCGCTCATAACATGCATTAAGGCCTTTTTAGAACGCATAACACATGTATAACATAACATAGCATAAGCACAACGTGCCAAGCTAAAGATTTACATGATGATATATGTACACACATGGTTTTGAGTCAAAAGGAATATAAATTCATGCATTCATGGTTTAAGCACATGAGTTAGTGTGATGACGGTGAATCATCCTAGGTTAGGCATAACATCATTATTGAAATCCCAGAGCAAGTTAGCAGTTGAAGTTCATATTTAAGTATGTTTTGTCTGTACCGGGTAGTTTTGTGCTAGCAGTTGGGCTAGGTCTTGATTGGTGCCAATTCGATTATAAGATGTCGAAGCATCCTTTGACGAGGCTAACTCCCCAGTCTGAGGGTGAGTCTTCGAGTGCGTAGAGCAATGCGATGATGGAGAGTCTACGACATAGCAATGAGGCCTTGTCAAGGTAGATGGTGGATATGTAGTCCCAGATCCAGTCTATGTTGACAGTTGTGTCTGGCTAGCTTCGAGAGTGCAGGACCCTGCTGTGGGTCTAGCTGTCCCTGCCCCTCCTGCTCCTCTGGTGCCTCCGGTAGTGGTTCCACCAGAGATGACGTTTATCTCTCAGTTTCAGCGACTCAGGCCTCCTACTTATGATGGAAAGGCAGACTTTATGGTCTTGGATGATTGGCTTATATCGATCGAAGAGATGTTTTCCTCCTCTGGAGTTACTCACGATCAGAAAGTGATGATCGCCGCCTACCAGCTCAAAGGGTTAGCAAAAAGTTGGTGGATGAGAGAGAAGGAGAGCTTGAAAGAAGAATGCTCTTGGGAGTCTTTTAAGGAGATGCTATTGGGAAAGTTTCTACCCTCGGTCGAGCGGGACCTCACGATGAATGATTTCTTACATTTGAAGTAGAGGCAGCTCACAGTTAGTGAGTATGAGATCGAGTTCAGCAAGCTGAGTGGGTTTGCCCCCGACTTGGTAAGCTCCGAAGCGGATCGAGTTAAAAGATTTCTGGGTGGTCTAAGAAGTGACATCCAACAGCTAGCTGGTGCTTATAGAGCAATGAGTTATAGCAGTATGGTAGAAGATGCCTTGAAGGTCGAGGCAATCGACAATGCTAAGAACAGAGGCCAGCAAATGAGAAAGGATAAGAGGAAATTGGTTGAAGGAAAGAGCCCTCAGGTGCCTGATGCTGCTTCAAGGAAGAAGAGCTAAGAGGCTTGTAGCTTTTGTGGCCGGTCAGGCCACCCCTTTGAGAGATGTTTCAAGAGGATAGGAGATCAAAAGAAGGAGCAGGTTCTTACGATTCAGGGTGCTCCAAAGAGGGACTTGGAATGTACCTTGTGCAAGAAGAAGGGGCATGATGTTGCCCGTTGCTGGTTAAAGGATAAGGTTTGCTATCAGTTTGGACAAAAGGGGCATGTTATGGCTCAGTGCCCGTAGTTCCAGCCTGTGCTTCAACCAGTCCCACTTCAGGCATTTCCACTGCTTCAGCGATTGGATAAAGATAAAGGAAAGCTGAATGTGATTTTCTCAGAGGAAGCTCAGACTTCGACTCAGGTTGTTTCGGGTTAGACTTCCTCCCTAGTTCTAATGTTTTAGTTCGTAATTATAGCTTTACCACTTGTGTCCTTGGATGCGTGCGCAACTTTATAGGAAGATTTAAGGTAAAGAACCGCTGGACGCGTGTTCTCTTCGACTCTGGCACTACCCACTCATTTGTGGCTATAGCTTTCGTGGATCGGTACCGTTTGGATCTAGATCGAGTTGGGGATGCCTTTTGCGTCAAGTTCCCTTCCGGTGATTCTGTGGTTTCAGATCAGGGCATTTGGGATTGTCCGATTATTTTAGGGGATTTTCTCGCTAAGGCAGAACTGAAGGTGATCAACTTGGAAGACTTTGATGTTATCTTAGGCATGGATTGGTTGTCCAGGTATGATGCTGTTATCCAGTGCAAGGGTAGGCTCTTGGACTTCGTAAAGGACAACAGTCAGCCTGAGAGTGTTTATGGTGATTTGTGGAGGGTTTTTCTACCCTAGCTGCACCTTTGATGAGGTTGACTCAGAAGAATGTGGCTTTTGTTTGGAACGAGAAGTGTGAAGAAGCCTTCCTAAAGCTCAAGAATAGATTGTGCACTGCTCCCGTTTTGACCCTGCCTATGGAGGGCATGGATTTTGTTGTTTTTGTGGATGCATCGCTTGTTGGGCTTGGTTGCGTGTTGATGCAAGGCGGTAAAGTGATTGCGTATGGTTCCAGGCAACAGAAGACTCATGATAAGAACTACCCTACGCATGATTTAGAGTTTGCAGCTGTGATTTTTGCATTGAAGTTGTGGAGACATCTGCTTTATGGCGCGCAGTGCAAGATTTTTAACGATCATAAGAGCTTATGGTACGTCTTCACCTAGAAGGAATTGAATCTGCGGTAGCGGCGATGGTTGGATTATGTTGTCGATTACAATGTTGAGGGATACGACCATCAAACTTAACTGGTTTTATTTCATATTAAATTATGATTTTATCCAAAGAATTAGAGTCCGGGGTTTTGCCTGAGTGTGTGTAGTTATCCCCTACATGACGTAGCATCATGACACGTATTTTCTCTTGCTCTGATATGATTTAATTGTTGAGAAAATGCGGGTAGTGACAAGTTACGGTATGATACCAGAGTAGCGCAGCACACCCTAACACATTGCATTCTAGCGGAAGCCTAAACACTAAACTTGAAATCCACACCTGAATATCCAACATATAAAATCTCCAACATATAAAAACCCCTTTCCCGGGGCAGTGGTTTCTTTCCTACAGGCATAGCATTTCACAAGCGTATATATATCTCATATAATGTGCTTTCACGCACACATTCCATCACAACCGTCAGCCACTCGACCCGACGATCCGTGCACTCAGGGCACATTCTTGGTGTACCGACGAACCAGGGTCCCACCACTGTATCAGGGTCGCAACCCAATGGTAAAACATTGAGCATTTACTCCATGGCGTGCAGCCGGAGTTCTTGTCTTAATGCACCGGGATTGGCCCGTATCCGCCATTGTGTCATGGCGCGCATGCCTAAGACTCTTGCTATGCGCTCCAATAAACCGCACTTTCAGGTCTCACATCGGACGGACATAGCGCAGGTCGGATCATCCACCCCCCGTTGCTCAAATCGCCTTGCCTTCACCGAGCACAGCGTACTCGCGGCTATATAAAACGCACGGGTCAGTTTCACCGATCCTGTTCTGGCATTCAAGCCTGGGTGTTTTTCCTGGGCGCATCAGTACTTACTCTTACACCCATTTCATATCACAACATTAGCGGGTCTTTCCTGGGCATACCAGTATTTCCTACTACTCCACTTCACAGGTACGATCCCGCAAATCACAAATGTAAAGGGTATTTCTTGGCTTACCACGCCAGTACTTCCTGCTACTCCCATTCACAGGTACCACCCATGAACATCAAGCATTACAAAGGGTATTTCCTAGACTTCCAATCCAGTACTTCCTGCTACTCCCCTTCACATGTATAACCCCATAGCACAAGCATTATACGGGTATTTTCCTGGACTACCACTCCAGTACTTCCTGTTACTTCCCTTCACAGGCCCAACCCGTCGACTCCTAAACTACACGTTTATCACGGAGTCTTCTCCGGTGCGTATGCAACATCACCAATTCAGACTAACCTATCCAGATGGGCTTCACACAGCATGCCTACTCCGTACTTCATTTTTGGATCTATATGCCAAATGATTGGGGATTTCATGAATGAACCCAAAGACTCCCACAACAAGCCACCCTCTGGTGGGGTAATCATATGCACATGCCAAAAAGGAAGCCTTCACACGGCTAGGAAGAAAGGTCATTATCCTTGAAAACCACTTCGGCGCCATGAGCTCCTAGCTGGCTAGAAAGAACTGCAACGGCTTTTCCTCCACAAAGATGGTCTCAGATCTCTCGTCGAAATTCCGCAGCACCACCGGTGACCAGCCCCACTTCCTCCTCCTCCTTCTTCCTCTCTCTTTCTCTCTTTAGGAGTTTAGAAAGATGAAGGCAATATGCAAATGAGTTCTTTCATTCTCATCCACAGCCTTAAGGGAACAGGAAGGAAACTCATCCATGAGATCCCAGCTGAAGAAAATGGACGGCCACAAAAAGCCTAAAAAATCACTTTTCGGATCCGACACGCCCTGTGACACGCCTGTGTCATAGGCCGTGTACTCTAAGCGGTGCACAAACCGCCTTATCCCGAAACAGGTCACTGAAAGTCCACCTAGTGTCAATTATGTTCACCTATGGGGGGGGGGAATAGGTGACGTGCATCGCTTTTGCGGAATTTAAATTGTACCTGCACACGTAAATAAAACAACACAGCACAACAGAGTACACAAGCTATTTACAGTGGTTCCCCGACTTGGGTACATCCACTATCCCCCTTCGACCTATCTCCCAACCAGGGACGACTCGGTCTCTTCTCCAACAGGATTGAAATCCAATCCCTGCACTATTGGAAGGAACCCTTCCACACGTGGGAGTCAACACTCCCACAAATCGGGTTTCACCCAACCCTTACAACACGGAACCAATGTTCCTTTACAACAAAAGTAAAATAGAATGTACAAGAAATACCAACTACGTGAGGAGACTACGGTGTCCCTCTTCGTTGACGACGTGATCTTGAAGTCTACATAGAGTCCACGACCTTGGTCTCTCTTGGAGAGGATCTCCCCGGAACCGGCGGCGGCAAGAAGGGCGGCGGCTAAGTTCACGGGATCGGCGGCGACGACGATGTGCGGCTGCTGTTCTTTAGAGATCCAAACTTTGTAGCGAAGCTAGCTAGGTCTACCAACGGTCACACGAGGATCGGTCGTCTCGATCGATTCGGACGGGGAAGTTTTTCCCGATCAACAAATCGAGAGACATGGGATCTCTGGATAGACGCGTGAGACACTAAGCTTGGCTAAGCTTCTGTCGCCGGAGATCGAGAAGAAACGCGATAAACAGCAGCGACCAACTAGCGCGAGCGGCGACGGCAGCGGCAGAGCAGTTTCGCGATTTTAGGGTTAGATCGTGCTCGGCTTCTTTTCTGAGTATATTGATACTGTTCAAAATACCCGAATATATATACTATAGACAACTCCAATAAGACCGTTGTGGGACCCACAAGAAGAATCCCTAAATCCCGGTCTAGAACATTGACAGCGGCAAAATCCGGTTCAGGAACTTCCAGAGAAATCGCTAAGTAAAAATCGACGAGAATCGCAGGTGATTCTCGACGAATCGGCGAGAATCAGTTAGTGATTCTCGACGATTCGTCGAGAATCACTAGTGATTCTCGCCGAATCACTTTTTGATTCTCAACGAATATTACTTGGTATTCATGATCTGCTCTGCGATGGGTTCGGCGAGAATCACTAGTGATTCTCGCCGAATCTTACTTGGCACCGTTTTGAGGTAGCCGGAAAGAATCGGCGAGAATCACTTGGTGATTCTCGTCGAATTGTACTTAGACGAATTTTCGTCTTTCCACCCAAGAGCTGCTCCTTGACCCATCCTTGCTCCTTGTCTGCTCCTGCAAGATCACAACCCTGTACTTGAAAGTAAGTGCACTCCAATAGAGAGAGTACACGTAGGCCAACACACTGATCTGCTCAACGAGGGATTACGTCGTGCAGACTCGTATATATTGACCTACTGCACCCTGACATTGGTGTGCACTTAGCGTGGAATAACTGCAAGTACAACTTGAAAGATTTTATCAAATACATTGTCTATTGACCTTAGCTTGTCCAGGGGCTTCTTCAAATCAGGTACATTGTGGATACAATACCCAACAATCTCCCCCTATTTGAAGAAGCCTAAACCCTACAAGGTAAGGTGAATAGAGCACATGGGAATGAAAACCAGAAACTTGAAATTGCGTTGAGTGAGTTATCCATTACCAATACCAATTTCTTGGGAGCCAGCTTGGAGCCACCTTAGCCTTAGCCGAGAGGGTAATCTCCCCCTTTTCGGCTTCTGCAAATCGGGGTCGGAAGCATTTGACCCCTTGCTCCCCCTCAGTTCTTGCGTCTGTGCTCACACTTGAGTTCCTTGCTCCCCCTCAGATCGTGCACGAGCCTGGAGCTTCTGTAGTCTTCATTCCTCATAATTGAGCATCCCCAATTCAGTCTTGAAAAGATTGAACTTGTCCTCGTCTAAGGGCTTTGTGAATATATCAGCAATCTGCTTTTCCGTGGGGACATAACAGAGAGATATGTCCTTGTTCTCCACGTGCTCCCGAATGAAGTGGTAGCGCACTTCAATATGCTTCGTTCTGCTGTGCGATACAGGATTGTTGGCAATGGCAATTGCACTGGAGGAGTCGCAGTACATTGGAACTTCCTTGAACTGAAGGTCATAGTCTGCTAACTGGTTTCTGATCCATAGGAGTTGTGCGCAACAGCTGCCTGCCGAGATGTACTCAGACTCTGCTGTGGAGGTAGCTACACAATTCTGCTTCTTGCTGTTCCATGAGATAAGCCTTCTTCCGAGGAATTGACACGTCCCAGAAGTGCTTTTCCTGTCATCCCTACTCCCTGCAAAATCAGCATCTGAAAAGCCTATTAGCTCGACATCATTGTTTCTCGGGTACCACAAGACAAGATTAGGAGTACCTTTAAGGTATCTTAGAATTCGCTTTGCAGCGACATAGTGAGATTCCTTAGTGTTCACCTGATATCGGGCACAGACACATGTGGAGAATATAATATCCGGTCTACTGGCAGTAAGGTAGAGCAGGGATCCAATGATGCTTCTGTATTTGGTTTCATCGAAAGGTTTACCTTTCTCATCCTTATCCAGAGACATAGTGGATCCCATTGGAGTCCTCATAGAGGTTGCACTCTCCATACCGAATTTCTTAAGTTCATTTGTGAACTTCGTCTGAGAGATGAAGATTCCATGCTCAAACTGTTTCACTTGAAGTCCTAAGAAATACTTGAGCTCTCCCATACTGCTCATTTCAAACTTTCCTTGCATAAGTTTAGAAAACTTTTTGCAAAGATTGTTGTCTGTTGAGCCGAATATTATGTCATCGACATAGATTTGCACCAGCAAAATCTTGTCTTTGACTTCCCTGAGAAACAAAGTTTTATCTATTTTACCTCTAGAGAACTTGTTCTCAAGAAAAAAACTAGATAAAGTCTCATACCAAGCTCGTGGAGCTTGTTTCAACCCATATAAGGCTTTATTAAGAAAATAAACATGATTGGGATAAGTAGGATCGACAAAACCTGGGGGTTGAGCGACGTATACTTCCTCTTTCAGGTCTCCGTTCAGGAATGCTGATTTCACATCCATTTGATAAACTGTGAATCCTTTGTGCGAAGCATACGCCAGGAACAATCTAATTGCCTCGAGCCTTGCTACAGGTGCGAAGGTCTGGTCGAAGTCAATCCCCTCCTCCTGTCTGTAACCTTGAGCCTGTAACAGCCCAAAGTGCAGAATCAGGAAATTTTGGGTGACACGGCCTGTGACACGAGCGTGTCCCAGGGCGTGTCGAGGTTGTGTCGACGATTGGGCTTTGTCTCGACGATTTTTGCTCTCGACGATGCGTCGAGAGGAGGCACACGGACCAGGACACGGGCGTGTCCAAGGCCGTGTCGCATGCTGGACGATTTTTCTCGACGATCGTCGAGTGTCGAGACGTGAGTGTCGAGTGTCGAGACGTGAGTGTCGAGTGTCGAGAGATTGAACACGGTCTGTGACACGGGCGTGTCACAGGGCGTGTCAAATCAGGCGACGAACTCAGCCCGTCGAAGGATTTCGACAGGGCGTGTCTTTGTGCCGTGTCTGGGCACACGGCCTGGGACACGGGCGTGTCACAGGCCGTGTGAAGTCTCGGGATGATTTGGGATTTTTTTCACCCAGGTACACAGTCACAGACACGGGCGTGTCTGAAGGCGTGTTGGTGACACGGCCCATGACACGGGCGTGTCCCATGGGCGTGTCACTGGTTTGGATAAGTCGGTTGACCACCGCTTGAGGCACACGGCCTGGCACACGGCCGTGTCAGAGGCCGTGTCGGGTCAAAATATGTGTTTTTGGCAGAATCGTGGCCGTCCATTCCTTCAGCCTAGATCCAAGGGCTGAAGCTTCTTCTTCTTTTTCCTTAAGGGCCGAAATCAGAGAAAGAATTCTCATTTCTTTGGCCTTGAACTTTCTTCAAGTGAAGAGAGAAAGAGAGAGAGAAAGGAGGAGGAAGAAGGAAAGGGGGCTGCTGTTGGTGGTGTTGCGGTTTACCGACGAGAAATCCGAAGCCAGCATTGCGGAGGAAACGCTCTTGCGAGTCTTGCAAGCTAGCTTGGAGTCCATGGCACCGAAGCGGTCGTCAAGGGTAACGACTTTTCTTCCTAGCCATGTGAAGGCTTTCTTTTTGGCATATTTTGTGATTTCCCCCACCAAGAGGTGGCTGGTTTTGGAAATCTTTGGGTGGATACTTGAAATCCCCTTTTGTTAGCATATAGATCCGGAAATGGAGTACGGAATAGGCATGCTGTGTGAAGCCCATCTGGACGGTTGGTCTGGATTGGTGATGTTGCATACGAACCGGAGAAGACTCCGTGATAAACGTGTAGTGTAAGGAGTCTACGGGTTATGCCTGCGAAAAGGAGTAGCAGGAAGTACTGGGGTGGTAGCCCAGGAAAATAGCCATGGGATGTTTTTGGGTCCAACCTGTGAATGAAGTACAGGAAGTATTGGTGGGACCAGGAAAGGCCCTTTTGTGATGCTTGATGTCATAGGGTGTCCACCTGTGAAGGGAGTCACAGGAAGTACTGGTGTGCCCAGGAAAGACCCCTGACATTTGTGCTTGTGCGGTGTCCACCTGTGGAGAGAGTCACAGGAAGTACTGGTGTGCCCAGGAAAGACCCGCTGTTGCTGTGAGAGAAATGGGTATAGAGAAATACCCAGGCTTGAATGCCAAGAACAGGATTGGTGAGACCGACCCGCGCCTTTGATATAGCCATGAGTACGCCGTACTCGGAGAAGGCAAGGCGATTTGAGCAACGGGGGGTGGAGGATCCGACCTGCGCTATGTCCGTCTGACGTGAGACCAAAAAGTGCGGTATGTTGGAGCGCATAGCAAGAGTCTTTGGCCTGCGCGCCATGACACAATGGGGGGCTACGGGCCATCCCGGTGTAGGAAGACTAACTCCGGCTGCACGCCATGGAGGAAATGCTCAAGAGAGTTACCGTTGGGTGATATAACCCTGATACGGTGGTGGGCAAGAGGTTGCCAGAACACCAAGAATGTGCCCTGAGTGCACGGACCGTTGGGCCGGGCGGCGAACGGTTGTGATGGCTTGTGTGCGTGAAAGCACCTTTTGATGATATAGCTTGCCATACTTGTGATATGATATGCCTGCAGGGAAAAATACCGCTGCCCCGAGAGAAGGGGTAGGGTCGTTATAATTTGGTCAGCTGAATGCTGACCGTTGCTTTTGTTTGCCACCGGTGGGTGGATTGTCCCTTTCCAGGTACGGGAGAACCGAGCGGGACGCATAGAGGTTGATGCTCCTGCTGGTGTTGCTGCTGCTGCTGTTAGCCCTCGAAGGCTAAATATGTTCTTTTGAGTGTTTTCTTTTATTGTGGCCGGCCTGCGCGCCAAGCTGTTTTAGGCCACTGTGTGAAAGCCATGTAAGGCCATAAGGCCAACTCTTTTGACTTGTTGTAAGACATTCATATATATATATAAAATGTGGAGTTTTATGTTTGGACATTCATGAGGAGTTCAAGTAGTTTAGGCTTCCGCTAGAATGCTTGTGATAGGTGCGACGCGCTACTCTGATATCATCCTGTACCTTCACCGACTGTTTTGTGGTATATCCTGTGGGGCCCCGGCCGGACCTTCTAGAATATATCATATGAACGGATGGGGTTGTTACATTTTTGGTATCGGTTGTCTTGGTCTTTCCCTCTCGAAGTCGTGGCCGCCTTCTTTTGTGGGGTGGCGAGCACGTGTTTGTGCACACCAAAGTCTACGTATGAACTCCTGAATGTCCATGCTAGGAATGCAACTTGCTATGTTTGAGGAACCTGCGTGTTCCTATTTTGTGTTGTTTGCTTGGGAACGACCGCTAATGTGTGTGTCTTGTCCACCATTAGGTGACACGGAGTGGAGCTGGGCCGTCTGAGCCCCAGCGTTCTGATGAAAGTACGGCACCAGCCGCGGTGCCTACACCTCCACCGTCTGCAGAACATGTCCATTTAGTTGCGGAGGCCTTATTTACCATGATCCAAGGCCAGCCACTTAGGCAGGAGCAAGCGGCTGTGAGGCCCGAACAGGTGGCGGCAAGGCCGGAACCTGTCATGGATGTGGTTCCTCGAGCGGCTGAGAAGCAGCTAACGCGGTTTATGAGCTTCCATCCGCCTACGTTCTCGGGAGCGGGAACCCCGACGCAGGCTGAGGATTGGTTATCGCGCGTCAAGCGAGTGATGATGGCGATAGGAACGGCGGAGAATCAGAAAGTTACCTTAGCCACCTTCTTGCTTGAAGGAGAAGCTCGGTTATGGTGGGATGAGATGGAGTTGCATCATTTGGCGGGTCGTCCGTTAACCCAAGTGTCGATGGAAGAATTCTCCCGGCTCTTCCTAGCGAAGCACCTTCCTGTGGCTTAACGGATAGCCATGGAAAATGAATTCCAACGGTTGACTCAAGGTGATGGCAGTGTTGACGCGTACCTGCATGAATTTACTCGCTTGGGGCTGTATGCGGGTTCAATTTTTGCTGATGAGCAGAGGAAGACTAATCGGTTCTATGAAGGACTGCGGGACGAGCTGAGGTTCCTTGTGTCAAGTTCTGTGAACCAAGGTTTCCAAGCGTTGGTTGACACCGCAACCGCGTTGGAAAAGGATATGAAACGGGTGCAAGGGAAGAGAGCTTTGGCTGTGTCGCAACAAGAGTGGAAGGCGCCCCGATCGGGAAAACCATTTTATAAGAAGAGATGGGGCAAGAAGTCCAAGCCTAGTGGACAAGCTCCTTCATCAGTTGCAACGGGAGCAACATCAGGGGCAACCTCCAAGCCAGACACTCGTACCTGCTTCAATTGTGGTAGGATGGGGCATATTGCGCGAGATTGTCGGATGCCGCCAAAGAGTGAAAAGAAGGCGGGAGCATCTTATGCGGAAAAAGGAAAGGCGGTGGTGGATTCTTCTGCCTCGCATGCGCAACCCCGGGTCTACAATCTTGGCCTGCAAGAGGCCATTAAGCAGAGTGACGTTGTCACAGGTATGATTTAGTTTTGCATATGCTAATGTTTGTATGCTTAGCTTAGTCCCCCTATGTTTGTGGTTTGTGTGTGTGACATGTTTGTCATAGGCTTTGTGATGATTCGGGACACGCTGGCGCGAGCACTGTTTAATACAGGGGCATCGCATTCTTTTCTGTCTAGTGAGTTTCTTACGCGGCTTGGGATACCCAGTCGTGCAAAGACAGATAGCGTCAGAGTGTTGTTGCCGAATGGTTGTTGGATTCTTGCAGATCAAGCTTGCGATGTGGCGGTTCAGTTAGGAAGTCGGGATTTTCGTTTAACTGCAATTGTTTTGCCAATATCGGAATTCGATGTGATTTTTGGGATGGATTGGCTTGCGGAGCAGCATGCTATGATTGATTGCCAGTCCAAAGAAATAACGTTGGGCCAGAATACCGAACAGAAGACCAAGTTCGCGGGTATGCGAGGAGTGAGCGGGACGTTGATGTCTGCACTCCAGGTAGTCAAAGCTGTTCGGAAGGGTGCGGAGTGTTACTTTGCACTAATGCAGGCTGTTGAGCCTAAGGCCACTTTGTGCGAGGTTCCGATTGTGACAGAATTTACAGATGTGTTTCCCGCGGATCTCCCTGGGCTACCACCCCAGCGGGAGATTGACTTCACAATTGAGTTGGTGTCAGGTGCGAAACCTGTGGCCCGCTCGCCATATCGCGTTGCGCCTAAAGAGATGGCTGAGTTAAAGGTT